>OU975422.1:13049441-13486137 GCA_918857605.2 Philereme vetulata | reverse complement strand
CCTTCTTTTATTAACATGGATTTACAAAAATATCCTGAGCAACATTAGTTTCGGCGTTAATGCTTTAAGACTTTTACTTTCCGTGATACGAGGTGGATAGGAGCGAATGGGGGACAAAAGGGGGACTTTAAGATTTATTCCCAACTCAGCGGAACTCCCTCCTGCCAAACATTTTCACCCTACAAGAGGGCCTCTGGGAGAACAATCATGTCAATGAGTCTGTGAGTGAGTCAGTCAGTGGTAATCGAGCTATACAGGGCGTCCCACGGCTATGCCACATGGAGGGAAAGTGCCTTGAATATTGTAGATGAAGCATTTTATTGAAACGAGACATTATTTTATTTTAAAAATCAATTTAAACTGCATACATAGATTTTTAAATAATGACATGGTTGAACCTGGAATCGAACCCGCTACACGAGAAAAAAAATTACCCTGTAGCTTTATCATACCGATCGAAAGGCTTTATCATAAGAATTATTTTTTGCAAAACAACATAGCGTCAAAAATAAAAAGAAGTCCATGAATTTTAACATTATGATATTAAATTTTGTTTAGAAAACTGAAAAACTTACATTGCTGGATATATAACTATATGGACATACAACTGCGAGCCAGCAATGCGGCGGGCTGATTATAAAGAAGTAATTCAAAAATGTGTTTCATTTTCAAACTTTTATTCGTTTGTGTCTGAGATTTTCATTTTTGGAGTTTTGCATTGTATTGTGAATTTGTAACATAACCATGGCGTATCAAAATAATTTCGATTTAATGGAAGCATACTTTTTGAACCACAAAAACATAACATTAGCCTTACAATGGTACCGCGAAAGATATACTGATAGAAATACACCATCTCGATTTATTATGAAACGGTTAGTGGATAATCTGATAAGTTTGGGACAATTTGCTTACCACAACCGCGGCACCAAATGACAAACACTGACGATGAACTCGACTTTTTGATATACTTTGACGCAAATCCTAAAAGTTCAGTAAGGGAAGGTGAAGAAGATATCGGAATACACCGTGTACTGAAAAAATACATATTCAAACGTTACTTTGAAGGGCAATTACTACAAAAATTACGGCCAGGTGATGCTGAAAGACGACTTATTTTCTGCCAAGAAATCAAGAGGCTCATCCTAGAGGATCAGTATTTTCTGAATAATAATTATCAGGTCAGACGAGACACACTTCAGCAATAATGGTATGTACAACCGACACAATAATCGCATTTGGTCCAGGGAGAATACCTTACGTATCCGCAAAACTAATAATCAAGTGCGTTTTAGTTCAACTGTTGGTGTGGGATTGTATAGTTTGGCAAAAATGAGTAGAAACGGAACTAATTTTTTTGTTTGCTGGCAACATTTAAAAAATGATGACGTTTGAATTGTTTGAAGTAAACAAAGTTCGGAAGTTTATACAATTTATAATTTGTGCCATAAAAGCGTGATAAAACTAACTTAAAAATGAATAAAACCATCCGAAGTGCTGGCAGACAAATTATTTATAAGGTTTATAGGCGATGTTTGGCAGAAAAAGAGGCCAAAACCATTCTTACCGATCTCAACGATGTTTACCAAAGAACCGCTGATATGACAGGTATGTAACTGTTTGTATTGTTGTTTTTAGATGAATTAAGTGTAAATTGATGAATGCTATTCTGTTTTGAATAGCTTGCATACGAAATAAGTGGAATTTTGAACAATAATCATCGAGCACATAGGTTATGTTTACATTTTGTCTAACATTACTTTGGTACAGTGCGACAGATCAGTGTTGATACTTGAGTGGCGTACTTTGCAATATGTACCTAAATTTAAATTCGATTTCTACATAACTTTATTGTTGAATGAAAATCATTACAATTAGAAATTTACCAAAAATGTATTTTTATTAATATTTTGTTTGTATATTTATTTATTCACCTCAGGTAAATCAGTAAGCACTGTAAGAAGAGTCGTGCTGGAAGGAGATCGAAACAAAGGCGTATTTTCTACACCCGGAAAAAATAGAAAAGGTCGTCCTAAAAAACAGTTGGATAACTTTGACTTATGTGCCATCAGACAAAAAGTTCAATTTTTTTACACTGTGAGAAAACAGGTACATTTATCATTATTATTATTGGTATTAAAATTTAACTGAATAAATAATACGTACTAGCAGTGTTCATTCGTTTGACACGTCACTGCAACTTTCAAATTTAAAATTTTTACATAGTTATTTTATTTTCAGGTACCAACCTTACGAAACTTACTGCCAGTAGTAAGAGAAGATTTGGGATATGACGGAAGCCGTGAGCATTTACGGAAAATACTTATCGCCCTAGGATTCAAATATAAAAGATGTCAGTCAGAAAGAAGTGCATTAATTGAACGGCCGAATATAGCAGCGAAACGGGCAGCGTATTTAAATAAAATTATCAGCAATAGAAATTTGCCCGAAGAGCTTAGAAAGCCCATAGTTTACCTCGATGAAAGCTACGTTCACCAATCGTATAAATTAAAAAAGTGCTGGCAGTCGATTGATGTAAGTGGAGTAAAGCAGAATGTTTCAAAGGGTAAACGCTATATTATTGTTCATGCTGGCAGTGAAAAAGGGTTTATTCCTAATGCTTTGCTCATATTTACTGGAACAAATAAAAATGCCGACTACCATTCGGAAATGAATAAAACCAATTTTCAAAAATGGGTTGAAGATAGGTTGATTCCAAATTTACCACCTGCATCTATTGTGGTAATGGATAATGCGCCGTATCATTCCGTGGTATTGAACAAAGCGCCTACCTCTGCTACTAAAGTAGCCGATATAAAGGAATGGTTATTCAAAAATGGAATTCCATTTGATGTGTCGTTGAAAAAGCCACAGCTGTTGATGCTGGTCAAACGGCACAAGCCCGAGCCGAAATTTGAAATAGACGAGCTGTTAGGAGAACATGGACATACAGTGGTAAGACTTCCACCTTACCACTGTGATCTGAATCCTATTGAGCTGATTTGGGGAATAGCGAAACATAAAATTGCAGCCCAAAATATAGGCTCGATCGACATAAAGGTACAGTTTGGCTTATTAAAGTATGATATTGAGAGAGATTATATTGATGTTTTACTTTTAATGTTGATAAAGGTTTAATTAAAATGTTTCGTCTTTATAGGAAGCAGCTGAGCGCGCATTCCAATCAATTACGGAGGAAGATTGGAAGAATTCATGCCAGCATGTAATCAAAATAGAAAAAGATTATTACGAGCGGGAACTAACTATGTACGAAGACATGGAGCGAATTATAATAAACCTCGAAGACGATAGTAGTTCCTCTGAATCGGAGAACGATTTAGACGAATATGCGGCTAACTCTAGCCAAGACTCGGATGAAATGGAGGGGGTGGAATATTTGGAGGAAAATATATTAGATTAATTACAATAACATTGTATCTGCGTCTTATTTTAATCCTAGAAAAAAATAGAGAGAAAATTTTAAAAACACAGTATTACCTACTAGCATAATATATTGATTTTTAGGTAATAAATTATTGTTTAATTAAATGATATTTACTGATTTTAATAAATAAACTATATGTACAAAAAAATAGTAACAAAAGTATCAAGACTATAGGTTGGTACGCGTACGCTATACGGTCACAGCGGGTTGCCATAAGAGCAGCACAGTGGCGCCCTCCGGATTTTCTACTCTTTTTTGCCAAGCTGTAAAAAACCGGATCCTCTTCGTACATTTTTACGAAGGGCATCTGAATACGGAAAGGTATTTAGATATACTTGAGATTTTAAGAAGTGAGATAAATAATCTTCCGGTTACAGAACGACAAAACCTTACTTTTCAGCAAGATGGGGCTCCGGCTCATAACAGTCACAGAACAAGGGACTATCTCAATGAACACTTTCTTTCCTGGATCGAGATAAATGGACAAATAAGATGGCCGCCGAGATCTCCTGATCTCCGTTAGATTTTTTATGGGGTTTTATTATTCTAAATACCCACCAGAACATGATCAAAAAATCCACAGGGAGCGAAATAATCAAAAGAGTGCGACTTTGTATTCAACAGAATACTCATTTTGAGCATGTGTTAAATTAAATTGATTAATTTTTAACTAAAAATGTTTAATATTCATGGTCTTTCTTTTATTTCTGTCACTACATATGTTGTTTAGAAAAAAATAATCCTTATGATGAAGCCTTTCGATCGGTATGATAAAGCTACAGGGTAATTTTTTTTTCTCGTGTAGCGGGATCGATTCCAGGTTCAACCATGTAACCATGGACGACCTCCGTGGTGCAGTGGGCGAATAGCCGGCTGAGAGTCAGGAGGTAGCGGGTTCGATTCCCGCCGCAGAACAAATGTATGCATGATCTGCAGATATTTGTTCTGGGTCTGGGTGTTTTTCTATATATTATAAGATTGTATTTACAAAAAAAAAATAGTATATAAGTATTCTATCAGTTCTCTGGTTCCCATAGTACAAGCTCTGCTTAATTTGGGGCTAGATAGCGCTGTGTGAAATTTCCAGCAATATTTATTTATTTAATTATTTAAAATCTATTAATGCAGTTTAAATTGTTTTTTTAAATTAAAATAATGTCTTCTTTCAGTAAAATGTTCCATCTACAATATTCGAGGTACTTTCCCTTCATGTGGCATAGCCGAGGGACGCCCTGTATATAATATAATTTACATGACTATTAACTACAATCATTTTCAATCTGATCCCACTGATCATCGCGATGCACCACCGCTACCTGGTAGACATACCTCCCATACGCACAAAGTGGTACTCTTCCACCTTTAATATGCGCGCGGCCAAGGAGTGGAACGCCTTGCCTGAGTCTGTGTTTCCTGATTACTACAACCTAGGGAAAGAAAGAAAGAAAGAAAAAACATTTATTTGTGACGGTACTTAACATACACAGCACACAAGTAAGATGCACACAATAGAACAAAATAATACACACAAAAACAGCAAAACCCAACAAATGTGTGTCTCATAATTACCTATGTATATATAAATGACCGACGTCACAAAAAGGCGTCCAACTCAACATTTGTTGTGCTTTTGGCACAACGCTGATCTTCCGTTGGAACCATTTAAAAGTAGGATGTCACGGATGACTGCCCGCACAGTACCACAATTACAAAAAATATGAATATATAGATAAATATAAGTTACCACACTTAGAAAAAATGAATAAATAACAAATATAAAAAATAAGGAATCTTCAAGTCGCGAGTGAAATTTCTTCTAGGCGTGTACCACCGTAGACTGCATCATCGCTTACCATCAGGCGAGATCGTGGTCAAATGCTAGCCTATAATTTATTTAAAAAAACTATAAAATACTTTAGATACAGTTGAATCATCTAAAGACCGTTGGTGGCAAGGTTCGATAGCGATCGCGGATTTGGTGTATTCGAGCAGTCTCATAATGTTTCGTCCAAAAGTGTAAAAACCCAACCTATCATTCAGAATAACGTTCCTTTGGGAACGTATCCCGATACGGCCAAGGGAAGGGCTTAGCGATAGGATTTTACGATACTCTATTCCTCGTTTATGAAGCCCGAAGGCGTCCTTTTGTCCTCGAAGTTACGTAACTCGGTGTTGGCGATAGTTTTATAGACTTTCTTGATGAGTTTTTGGTATATTTTCATTTGAGTTTACCAACTTACCCTATTTTTGATTGTTCTAAGTCTAAAAACAATGGAATTTATTTTAAATTTATTATATTTATTAATATTTAGATTCACAACTTAAGAGTTGACTATACCTCAGCTCAAACTCGAATATCTCCCCCGCTTCTCCGCGCGCCGCTGCACGTCCTATCTCGCCGTGGTTCATATGTTTGCCGTTTTTTTTAACATTCAGTCCCTTCATTATCTTGTTGTGTTTATTTCTCTTTACTGCGTCTTTACAAAAACCAACTAAATATAAATTCTACCTTAGAATTACGTATTCGTTTGGAGCGACAACCGTCACGGGTACCCCGTCTGAAAGCCGAGGCCAGACTGAATCGCGAAACGGGCGTCCGGAGCGAATGGTTTCATTAGTGTAATACTTAGATATTTTCATTTTATGATAAAATCAAAAGGTATTTTGAAAATTTAAAACACAGGTGCCCTTATTTATGTTGTGTAGAATTACTGTACAAAGTTTCAAGATCTAAATTGTAGTATTCATCGCATAAGAACGGTTTTAAGATAAATTGGGATTCATCTTTGGATTTTTTTTCCATCGAAAAAAATTTACGGAATCGTGTTTTCACAACACAGGCGCTCTAGCACGTATCCTTAACTATAACATATATGAATTACAAATTGAAATCACAAAATTTGTTGAACAAAACATTGTTTCAAAATAAGCGATTTATCGTCTCCCCAGGTATAGTGTGCCCTTAAACCATATTGAATCTACATTATGTAATGCTAAAGCGTTTTTAATCTGACGCGGCAAAGTCGCCCGTCTGTTTATTATAACACATCCACTTAGAAATAAATGAAAGATTAAATGAAAAAGTAGTACTTCAACTGAGTATTACATATTTACAATTTTTATATATTTATCATCATCATTATATCCATGTCTCGACATGGTGGGTAGAACACATTGGTTGAATAAGCGGGTATTCAGACACTGTGGAGTTTTAGGTGACCTAAGGATGTTGTCTAACTTGCCGAATGCAGCCCATCCCAATTGGATCCTTTTAGAGATATCCTTCTGTCTCTTTACCAAACGACAAAATATGTCCAAGATAAACATACTGGTCGACTGTCTCCAGCCTCTCATTTCCTACTGTTACAATGGGGTTTGTGACAGCGTCGACACGTAACACACCTGACGCTCACGCAGGAGGCTTGTACAGGTTAAAAGTTACACAGAGAGCCATGGAGCGTACCATGCTCGGCATCAGACGCGAGTTCCAAACGTCAAGGTCCGTAGACGAACGGATGGTTCAAGACGTTGGGATTCGAGTTATGGAGCTCAAATGGCTTTGGGCAGGACACTTGGTTAGACGTGGTGATGACAGATGGAGCAGGACATTGGCTGAATGGTGGCCGAGGAGCGGGTATAGAAGGGTAGGACGTCCAGCAGCGAGATGGGTGGACGACATCGTAAATGTCGCAGGCCGTCAGTGGGTGAGACTAGCACAGGATCGGATCGTGGTGGATGGCACAAACTTGGGGAGGCCTATACCCAACAATGGGTGAAGTTAGGCTGTGGATGATGATGATGATGATAATTGTATCAGCCATAGGACGTCCAATTCTGAACAAAGGCCTCTTTCATAGATTTCCAGAGCGACTGATCTTGTGCGGCCTGCACCCTACGGCTCCCAGCAACCTTTATCAATTCGTCTTTCCAACTAGTCGGGGGCCGTCTGATGCTGCATTTTCCAGTAACTGGAAATCAATGGAAAAATCAAAATAGTAGCAATATATGTACGTTAAAAAAAAGTACAGTTGAATACTACTAGTGGTTCGCCCCGAACAGAGATTTCGCGAATCTCCCATAAAAACAAAAATATTATTATTCGTTATCTCTGAATATCAAAATAGAAATAAAAACCACATTACTTGACCTACAGTTTCATTAAAATTACAGGTAACGGGAGTTCATGTAAATTGGTTAATGTTTATGAGGTAGAAAATGCAGTTATACTGAATTTCAGATTTTTGCCTATATTTGTGTCACTAAAGCTACACGAATACTAAATTTCAGCATTGTGAGGTCAGGTGGTGTACCCTGTGAACTGTGTCAAAGTTATGTTTTTATTAAGGCTAATAACTCAAAAACTACAAGGATTAAACTAAAAACAGTGTCGAATTTTCCTAATAAAGTCCTTTCATTTGACTTGATGCAATAGCCTCATTTTCATTTTTTTACCCCTCTTAAACCCAATCTCAAGAACCCCCCAACATTTTTAGCTCATTTAGTCACACCAAAATGATGCCATCTCTATACCTATATACCAAATTTCGCAATGATCGGATCAACGCTTCGAAATTTATCCTCGGACAAACATACATACATACAACGTCGATTTGCCCAAGTTGACTACTCGCTTCGCTCGATCAATAAAATGTAACTAACAGCTGAGTGTGTCTCAGATAAGAGTAAGGCCGGGGCAGAACGGTTTCCGAATCACATGTATGCCGGGAACAGGTACCGGGGAGCAGGTATCTATTACCGGGGAATACGTTTCGAGTATACGGAACAGGTCACCGGATGCCGCTTATCTGTGCTGCTCGTTGTCCATTTAATACTTTCTACGTGAACTTTAACTCTGCATAACAATGGATGAATGAATAAATGAAAATACTTTATTATACCTTACAAGATAGACACAACCGATACAAAAATAACAAGAAAACAAATAAATATAAGCTTAATGGGGCGGTCTTATCGCTTAACAAAGCGATCTTTTCCAGACAACCTTTGAATGGATAGGATCATTACTTAATGGAAGATTGGCCGAGCTGTAAAAAGAATAAACTTAATAATAGAACCAGAAAAATTACTTAACCTTATATAGTTATGTACATTGTATATGTGGATTGTGTTTATTTACCTTAAATTCTTACAACCATATCCATTTAAATATAAGTCGCGGCATGTAAGTCTAGCGCTGAACGATACGCGGAATGGATAGCTGCGCATGGGTACTGTCGCGCAAGCAATACAATAGCCAATATCCACTATTGGCTTAATTGGAGATGTTCCTTACCGTTGCATTGACGTATTTGTAGACTCTGCTGTCCTTTTTTGGATTTTCCCTAAATCGGCATTTAATTAAATTTTTCCCGCCTTAATAGTTTCGGTAGTTTGTTTTATCTGGCTCAAATTTACAGTGCTGATGTCTGAATGACTGAGTAAAGTACTTGTAGCTTCATCAATCTCACTTTTGATTTGTTTCAAAGAATCAATTAATGCATTAGATTCCCTTTTTAAAAAACAATTCACGTCATAAACCATTTTCCTTGCCTGTCTTTTCAAAACAGTTTTTCTTCTAGGCATTACTTTAAAGTCGCAAACAAACTTAAAAGACTGAATTTAACAAACATATTCACAATGCAATTAAGCAATAACAATACAATTAAGAACGCGACTGTATACTGGATGTGCGCGGGGTGTCGTATCAGTGCGGGGGCCGGAATATGACTGGAGAGCCAATCGGCACTACGCACGCCCGCCCTTCATCCCGCTAGCCCCCCTCAGGTACCTTATTTTTTACTTCTGCACAATAACGGTCAGCGCTAAAGTTTCGTGCCGCTACTTATACCTACCTAAAGAAATAAAATACATCTCCCAACTCTCAAATCAGCACTCTGGTACAAAAGTACAAACTTTGCGGACTGAATAGTGTTGTGTTAAATGTCCAGCATTACTTATTTATTTTATTTATTAATAGCTGACCCGGCCGCGGCTTCGCACGTGTGATTTGTCAATAAACATTACCCTCCTTCTGCGCAGTCGGGTAAAAAGTATTCTTTATCCTTCTCCTGGTTCTAAGCTACCTCCCCACCAGTTTTCAGCCAAATCGGTTAGGCCGAACGGCTTGAGTTATAAATAGTGTAACTAACACGACTTTCTTATATACCTAGTCAGGTCATAAATTCTGTCACATGTTTAATATAAAATAATTGAAACAAGTTTATTCATTATGTAACCATTTATATACCAAAATAGACCACAATAGACCACCACCAACTAACAATAGAATGGTTCAAGAGGAAGAATTATATGTATAAAACGTACATAGTAACTGCGAAAGTAACTGTTTGTTTGATAGCTTGTTTGTTATCTTTCCATAACTCAAAGGCTGTACGAATCGTAATGAAATTTGGCAAGGAGACAAAGGCTCTTTTGTACCCGAGTGCACAAAAAGAGGGTAATGTTTTTATTGAAATACCACGCATGCGAAGCCGCAGGCGAACCACTAGTTGTTAATAAAGGTATAATTTTGTAGCTGTGGCAGCAGCAGCATGCGATGTGACGCGGGGCTTGCAGATATTCAAAATTGTAGTATTCGAATACTATCTGAAATGGGTATTTATCGCTCGGTTGGGTCAGTCAACCCGTGACCACGACTGTTGCAACAGAGCCGAAACGTTAACAAATAAAAAAGGTACAGATAATACCCGTTTTAATCAATAGTTATGTACAGTGATCGCAAAATACTATTTAAAACTTTTAAATGTCAATTTTAACCAATCTTTACTATAGAAAATCATCACAAAACCGTTTAGAAATACTCCAAAAAGGCTTTTTATTGAACCCTTGTTATAAAAACCCCAAAATATGTACGACATTAGGTATTACTGTTTACAATAGTAATAAAATCTATAAAATCAATATATATAAAAGAAAGTCGTGTTAGTTACACTATTTATAACTCAAGAACGGCGGAACCGATTTGGCTGAAAATTGGTGGGGAGGTAGCTTACAACCAGGAGACGGACATGGGATACTTTTTATCCTGTTAGAACCAGGAGACGGACATAGGATACTTATATCCCGTTCGACCGCGTTCCCGTGTGACGTGACATAAAACGTCAAAGAGAATACAAGTCACTATAAAACGTGGTATAAAATAATATATAAAAACGCATCTGACATGGAATAACAAATCGCAAATGACATCTAAACGTAATTTTGTCTATGGTTACGTATGGTTGGGGACAACAATTGACAATTCTACTAGGGTGACGTATATTGACAGCCCGCGTTATATGCATGTCAAGGCGGTACGAAGTTCGGCGGGTCAGCTAGTGGCTAATAAAATCCAACAAAACAATTTGTCTAATAATTACAAATAATCAAGACAATATAAGGTTTATCAAGCAAATAGACTCATTCTCACCATCGGTAGACTACGGCTACGCGGCTGATGCTCATAGTTAAAATTGTTCGAATAACGCTATTACAAATATTCGAATACAAAAATCTGCCGAATATTCGATTGCCGCGACACAACTGGTCTCTACGTTTCACTATTATTAATTAGGATACGCAACTCTACCACTCTACCAAATTAGAACTCTCCTTGACCTTTTGTAAGTCAGAAACCTCCACTGCCTGGACTATATGCGTAAAACGTGCCGCCATCTACGCAAGGTATTTGACTTTCAAAAACATAAAAAAAAACTATTGTACGTACGTTGGCGGGACGATCTCGATGCCTCTTTGAGAGTGGATGGTGGGAGTGGGTAAGATTTGCCCAGCAGTGAGATGTTATAAGATAAAACCAGTAACACATTTATATTATTCGTATTGTATATATATTTATACGGAACCACAAAAGGAGATATCTAAAAGGATCCAATTGGTATGGGCTGCGTTCGGAAAGCTGGACGACATCCTTAAGTCGCCTAAAACTCCACCATAACTTGTTCTGTGTTCTGCCCACCATAACTTACGGTGCCGAGACATGAGCGCTCACGCAGGAGGCTATGTACAGGTTAAGAGTTGCACTGAGAGCCATGGAGCGTACCATGCTCGGCATCAAACTCTTGGATCAAGTTACAAACGTCGAGATCCGTAGAAGAACGAAGGTTCATGACGTTGGGAATCGAGTTATGGAACTCAAAACGGTCTTAGGCGGGACACTTGGCAAGACGTGGCGATGACAGGTGGAGCAGGGTAGCAACTGAATGGTGGCCGAGGAATAGCTGTAGAAGGGTAGGACGTCCGGCAGCGAGATGGGTGGACGACATCGTTAGAGTCGCGGGCCGTCAATGGGTGAGACTATCGCAGGATCGTGGCGGGTGGCACAAACTTGGGGAGGCCTATACCCAGCAGTGGGTGAAGTCGGGCTGTGGATGATGATGATGATACTTTTATTGTTTATGTATATATTTTAAAGTATGTATGTACATATGTATGTAGTACATTGAAACCCTAGATAGAAAAAATAAAAAAACCCTAGATCCATTCCATCCAAAGGTTGGTAGAGATCGCTACTTAGCAATAAAACCGCAAATTGTATAAATTTGTTTGAATACTGTTACTTTTAATAACTTATTATCTATCTATTAAGTACGTCTAATTGTGTAAATACTCTTACAAAACCTTAGTTTGAATAAGGTGCAATAGAAAGTACCAACTTAGTTTTCTACTACCTTTAGCGATAAAATGTATCGCTTTAGTACTTTGTCTGCGCACTAATCGTCTTCTTTATGAAATAGCAGTACAGTTTAATAGTTGAAATGAATAGAATTCCTCTGAATATTAGCAGGCTCTGTGTCCAGGAAATTCCATAGCCGCGTGGCTATGATATTAGCAAATGCTGATCGCACGATGGGCCATTGCACGGTGGATGGGGCATTCGGTATAAATATAATGTAATAAATAAAATCTATATTTTATAGTCGATTTCTGTTTGTACCTTTATTTTTTGTTTTGGTGATCGACTGCTGCGCTCTGTCAGTTCACCGTCAACGCTCGTGGCGGCAGGTAGTGTTATTTGTATCGGACTGTCTATGTCAGACAGAGCGCAGCAGCCGATTCTCCCCCCCGTCTCGCCGCGCGCATACCTCAGGGAGTGCACAGCACTAATGGTCACACTATAGCTGTTGCCCGTGACTTCGTACGCGTTACACTACTAAATGTGTAGGTAAGCTAGAAATAAAGCTCGCTGTTGCAACTTGACTTGGCACCCCATTATTGGAGTAAAACTTCTTTACGCAAGCTTGATTTGGGGTGTAAGCTAGTGAATGCGTTACAAAAAGTGCGAACGGAAGTTGAGAGGTAGATATATGTTAGTGAAGATATAAAGAGAGATATATATTTCGTATATTTTTAAACGTTAATGTGCGAGTGCAAGTTGCGTCTGTCCAGAATGAACATAAACTGATCGACTTACAGACGCGTGGGCAATTTAGTTATTGAACTATTTTATAAATTGATATTTTGAAAAAGAAGTTTCATTTCAGTCGTGTGGTCTAAAGCACACATATTTTTTTATCCCATGAGACCTGATTTATGGGGTAAAAAGCCTTTGTGGTAATCCAGGTTAATCTACGTACATACCAAATATAATTGAAATCGGTACAGCCGTTACGACGTGATTGAGTAACAAACAAACAAATGATTTAATAGATATTTATTTATTTTATATACGATTTATTGATTTATAGTTATTTATGTATTTATTTCTATTATTAAGTATATACTTTGTACACCTCGGCCAATCTTCCATTAAGCAATGATCCTCTCCATCCAAAGGTTGTCTGGAAGAGATCGCTTTCTTAAGCGTTAAGACCGCCCATTATGCTTACATGTATTTGTTTCTTTCTTTATATCTGTTGTGTTTAGCTTTTAAGGTATAGTAAAGAATTTTCATTCATTCATTCATTCAAACATCCAATCTTTTGTATTTATAATATCAGTGTGATTGCACATAAAAATAGTACAAAGGCGAACGGCAAAGAATGATTTAAACCATTATCTTCCAGATAACCTTTGTGTACTATAGATGTGTCGGTAGTGCACAAAAATGGATATAATAAAATTAGCAAAAAAACTTACGTACTTACGTAATCGGCCACGCACCACAACCATACAAAACATGTTATACCTACTATACAAATTAGAAGCTTCCGCGGTTAGTTATCTGCTGTGTTGTTGAAAATTGATTATTATTCTATTCTAATTGTTTCGAAAATGTATTAGTTATCTAAGATATACAAGTTTAATTTCAGTGACGATTGGGCGGAGCATATAAAAATGCAAAAAAGTGACAGCGCTATTTACACGCTTAGGTGAAGAACGAGACGAAACATGTATGCCGCGCCGCATTGTCGCATGAGTAAATGACGTAAGCGACAAAAGATAAAATCTCGAATTGAATGAGAACCAACAAATTAAAAAAAAATGCTTTTCCAATAATTTAACTACTATAAAGACATAAATATATAAAAAAATACTTTAAATATTTTTTAGAGTCGGAGAATGAAACGATATTAGTGTTTTAGAAGAGCCGCCGATTTTGACAAATAATTCTATCGAGAAAAGTTTCACCAATTGCGTTTCTTACTTTCATTTATGTAGTTTAAATCCTTAAGTAAATATTGCTTAGATATGAAATCAGTACCATTTTTCGTTATTGAATACGACAGTTAATGCTTAGCGGTTAATTTTTTTCACATATCGTCCTAATTTATTTACTAATTTATCCCGTATAATAGCTTAATTTATCTTAAGGTGAGTATAGACTACAACATTTTCTCGAGCATTTCTGTGTAATGTAACGTTCTTACGACTGGTGCAATACAGGCAAAAGCTCAGTTTCAAAAGCATTTCCATGTAATGTAACGTTCCTGCAAATGCTCGGCGTTGTTATGTTACGGGTAAATGCTCACAGCGAGTGTGCATTTACCAACATTTCGTTGTACCTTGCTTTCATTCTTCTTTGAAATGTCGGACCTACAAGTTGCGTGTGCTGCGTTTATCTTGATGAAAAAATCTATATTAAAAGAAAAAAGAAAAATAGAAATAGAAGATGGTGGCAAATGAACATTTACAATAGAAGACAAACTCTAGGAGGTGTGCAATTAATGTTAGACTTAAAATCGCAGGAATTAAGTGGTCAATTTTAGAACTTTACTGCACTATCTTCAAGTGATTTTGAAAGTTTATTGAATTCAATTGGTGCTAAAATATCAAAGCAAAATACACGATTCAGAGTTTCAATTACGGCGAAGGAGAGATTAGCATTAACGTTATTTAGCTACAGGTGATTCCTTCGTTAGTTTACAGTATCTTTTTAGAATATCAAGAAAAGTAAAATGACCATGCTGAGACAGGGACCATTTTGTCTCCACGCAACACCACCATTGTCTGTGTTATTTATTGTATTATTGAACACTGTCTGTGGGAGTAAATCAATGTGTTTTCTTTCTTCTTTCTTCCTTTCTTTAAAATCACCTTGTAAACTTGAACGCGCGGACCGCGTGCGTCGTTCGTCCTTCTTCCTCCGCGTCACCCTACACCCGCGCACTCGTGCAAAGGCTCGACGAAATGTTACACCAATACGCTCGACGAAATGCTCACCAATAAGCTCATTGTTTTGTACAATAGGCTGTAACAAAGAGGCGAGCGTGCTTGACGTTTAGGATGATACACTAGAACATATTACAGAGCGGCTCGTTGTTCTGTTACAAGTAAATGTTGTAGTCTATACTCACCTTTACATAAAAAAGTATACAAAATACAGAAATAATCTAAATTTTTTTTAAATAGACTTTGCAATCAGGATTTTCAGAATCAAATCATTGATACATTTTTATCTAGTTTTCAGTCTTAATATCCCGCGCGATCATTTAGGGCGACTTGCGCAACGATGTCTAGTCGTATTTAGTGCCTAATTATATTTAAGAGAGTATTTATATATATATATATATATATAAAGGTTCATAAAGTTATTTAACGGCTTCAACACGAAATCGTATACTTTAATAATTATTTGATTTCAAACTCATTACATAATGTAAAACTGTGTCCAGTTTCTTATTCATCGTCTCTATCTGTTTTTTCACGGCAATTAAATCATTTTTCGATGTATATTCAATACTATTTCTTCTTTTAAATGTCTCCAGCTTTGAAGCCGTTGGTTTTTTATCGGCGTTAATAACTGCTTCTAAAACATAATCCATTTTTTTCTGCAAATCGTCACTGTCCTCTTCATTATTAATCTTTTCTTTCTGAGTTTGCCCTTTATCGATGATAGCGTCTCGCACATGAGGTGGTATTGCTTTTGATAAGCTCCAAGTTGGCTCGCATGGCTTCAAAGATATCGTGGACAAGCTTCTAGCAAACTTCAAATTGTACTTAAACTTCTTTGGCAGTATTTTCATGAACAGTTTCACGTTGACCAACGTTTCTAAAGACGCTAAGAACTCCACTTGTTTTTCCAGCCGCATGATGTTACCTAGGACTTCCAAGTCGTTGAGGTCATTGACCGCCACTGCTACCATCAGGTTCATTAGGACTATAGCCGCTAGAATAAGGAAGATGAGGAATAACAGTCGGATGACTATCAAAGAGTTGCTGAAGCTTGAAGAGTGTTTGTTGTCGACTAGGTCATCGTAATCAAACTCTGATGTCATCATAACCATGGTCTTGACGAGGGCAGCCCAGGGGTTTTCGAAGGGTATCTTTGACCGATACTCGATCATGAAGCTCAAGGCGAAACCTATGACGAGGAAGACAAAGGTCAGGAGTATCTGAAAATAGAAATAATAATGTTTATAATCGGCATCGTCAAGTTGGAAGACAAAATATACCTTTCCTATTTAGGTTACTCTCAAAACCTGTATAGCCAATTTATATATATTTTTTCCACAGCCTCTTAAGGTACCTACTTTTAACGGGCCATAAGAGTATATTCTAAGAAAATATTACATATACACACCTTCTGTTGTCTCACTTTATAGTTATCGTACGTATATTTCCGTAAAACATTGCTAAATTATCTGGGGAAACTATGACTAAAACAGACAGAGAATAAAAGGTAAGTTCATGTGAGCTAGTGGGCAGCTCTGATGTGGAAGTTTTTAGGTTATCTATGGTGAACTAAGCAGAAGTAATTAGACAGGACGAATAGATGACACCGGAGCATCTTCTAAGAGTCAAACGAGATGGCCAGAGAACCGTGGCAGACCTAACCTTAAATGGAAAAAAAAGGCCAAGATAGACCCGTCTGGATAAGTTCACTTGACCAGACTAAGACCCTCTCACGGCTGTAACAAATTAGTTTATGATAATATAAGATAAGATAAGAATAAAAAAGAATAAAAAAAAAAAATATAGAGAATAAAAAAGATAAGATAAAGATAATTTATTTTCAGTAACGAACTTCATAACACTAGGGTAGGTACATCAGATTCAGTATTTTAGTTAAATATTAAAAAACCTAGTTGCAAAAGAAACATAGGCACCCAAACTAGGAAGACCTGTGATATGGCATGCCTATGCCTCCCGCCGGAATTACACTTGTACTGAAGAAGATTAACTCTTGTTACAGTTACAAACTTGTACAAAAAAATAAAATATGTTATAATTTATAATAAGTAATAATTATAATATTTTTATATTTATAAACGAGTAAATATATTATATAGGTATATATATATATATATATATATATATATATTCACATAGGATGAATAATTATGTTTGTGCGTAGGTGTGTGAAGCTTTACGTTAAAACAACAAGCAAGTTTTCGGTTTCCACATAGTTTTGTACGAGTAGGCAAATATGCAGGGTTAATTTACACTTATGGGTGTTCATCGGGTAATAATTTGTTGTAAATATAAGCTCCCAGAAAGTAAAAGTGTCGTCTTGCAAAAGATGTGTTACATACATTTTTGTTGGTCTGTTAAGTCGAGGTACATCGGGGTTTTATGTGGTAGTTTTGTGAAAGAAGAGGACAAGATGAAGAATAAATGTTTGTCGTATCGTAAGGACCCTGGCCTCCTTGTACAACATCTCCGTAGAGTAACGAAATGGTTTGAACTTCATTACTTTTAGTACAGATCGCTAGGCTCTTTCCACTTTTAATAATTTGGATTTGCATGCTCCTCCCCACACTGATATGCAATAACTAAGAACCGACTGACAAAGACAATAATACACTGATTTTATTAGGTCTTCAAAGGCAACATGACGAAGGTTCTTGAAAATCCAAACTAATTTCCGCAATCGTCCAGCAACTGAGTCAATTTGTGGCATCCAGTTAGTTGGCTATCTATTTTTATGCCTAAATATTTTATGGTATTTACTTCATCATTACATTGATAGTCACATATAAGCTTAGAAAACGAACTGCATGTATGGACATACATTTTCATAGTACTACTATCGGGTTTGCCACATGGTAGGACTTTAAAAGGGATAAATTTAGTTTTAGCAAAATTGAGAGTAAGCTGGTTTTTTGGAGCCACATTATTACATTATGAAGACCCAGTTCAGCATGTAGGCGAACTTGTTCCCACGACTCACTTTCAAAGATAAGAGCGGTGTCATCGGCAAAGGTAAAAATTTTACCATGGGCAGGACAATATTGGCACAGCTCGTTGATATATATAAGGAAGAGAGTAGGACCCAAGATGCTACCCTGGGGGACTCCGTAGAATACTGTTTCACTTGTACTCATTACATCTCCAATGGTAACAGCCTGGGTTCTATTCTAAAGGTAGCTTTCAAAAAGTTTTAGAGATGTATCTCTTATTCCAATACGTTCTAGTTTAGCCAAGAGGAGAGGGATAAACCAGGTGAATAAAACTCCATGACCAACCTTCACAACTTTGGTCGACACTTTCCTGAACATAAGAACGTAATATCCCCATTTCGGGAACCTGGATAGTAGAAATGTCATTTGTAGCCAGGATAGTAGCAGTGCAATGGTGGCAAAGTGCCTCGGCCAGTCTTCTTGAGTCCTGAATATAATTTGAGGTAGCAGGATCGCGAGGACAATGGAGCTGAATTTAACCCAAGTTTCCAGCTGGAGAAAGTATCTTTTGCTGATATTCATGTAGAGCATTTCCTAAAAGGTAAAAAGTTAGGTGTTTTAAAATTGGTTGCGTACATTTTGGGTCTAAATGATTACTAAGCCAAGCAATTATTTTTATACCGAGTAAAAAGTTGATTTTATTCGGCAGTCAACATCTTCTCTGATTTATAATAAAAAAATAACTAGATAAAAACTTTATTTTCTCTTCACAAAAAGTTCACAAAATAGGTGCAGGAGATTCATTGTTCGGACTTATAATAACCTGTTTTGTGAGAGACTGGTGTCTGAGATAGGTTGAGAACCTGTGTTACAGGTCACCAGTGCCCCCCTCCACATATAATTACAGTTCCAGACTAGTAATGTACTTACTGCTGAGCATTTGAACGATGGTGCAACAAAGAATATAAAAACTAATTACATATATAAATAGGTGACAAGTGTAAGTACACCAATGATACTGAACTATTGATTACAGGCATGGGCGAATAAAATGTGTGTATGTGTGTGTGCGATGTGAGGGTCGGTGTGTGAGTGAGTGTGTGCACGTATGTGTATTTGTGTGTGCAGAACTCTGTGAAACGAAGGATGTCTTAAGCAAAGGAACGATATGGTTATCAATTTAACTATTAGGAAAAAAATAGTCTTACCTGCAGTAAAATCAAGCTGATTGTGAAATAGAGGACATAAGCCAAAGCTGAGTAGTCTTCTCTTACTCCATCTGTATTTGAAGTACTGTTGTTTATCATTGTACTGTTGTTTATCACAGTGCTGTTATTAGAATCTCGGTAAAAGTACACAGACAATATAAAAAACGATAATGTCATCACGAACAATCCATACAACGCCAACATGGTGTAAAAAAATGGTATCAAAGCTTCCCACTTTAAACACAAAAAACTCTCGACTAGAGGATGAATCAAAAGTCGCTTCTGGTCATGTGAATTGCCAGTTTCTAGTATAGCTTCTATAACCTTCATATCCAAGTCAATAATACAGTCTGCATTGATTCGCTTATTCGGAACTAGTATCTTATAGTCCACTGTGACCTCACAGTTTGGATCTTGCGGACATGCATCGTTACAGTTGATATAAGAATCGAATATTTCGTGAATGAACTCGGTCGGCTTCGACAGATTGTTCATGATCAGTTGAATCGCTGTCTGCCTGTATTTGCTGCTACTTTCCGTGTACGCAGATATATCAGAACCTTTGTGGAGAAGCTGTTTGATTACATCCCTACTTGCGTAGTAACAAGCGGTATGCAAAGCATTCCATCCTAAATCGTCTTGCAAGTAAATACATGAGTCGTTATTCTTCAAAAATAGTTTAACTATCTCTATATTATTGTTCTTTGCAGCTAAATGCAGAGGCGTAGCCCCTTTGTTAACCCCGCAGGTTGTTTTCAGATTGATATAAGCATTTTGTGAGAGTATCAACTTGACGCATTCTAGGTGGTTGTTTTCGACTGCAAAGTGTATGGGCCCGTAGCCTTTTCTATCGTCGGATGTTACGTGGTTGACCATTACTCTTGTTAGTGTGTAGTTGTAGTCTAAAAGAAATTTGAGCATGTCGTAGAAGCCGTAGGCAGCAGCTACATGGAAGACATTTCTTTTGTCGGGTAAGGTTATCTCTATAGAGGCTCCTTGATTGAGAAGCATGCTCGCACATTCAATGTTTCCTTTTCTGACTGCTTTGAAAAGTGCTGTCTCGCCTTTTTTGTTAGGTTTGTCAATTACTTTCGCTTCTTTAGCGTATACAAGTATATCTTTGAGAATGTCCAACTGTCCTAGGTCGGCTGCAGAGTGCAGTGGGGTTTCCCCATTATATGACTGAAAGAACAAATTGGATTTAAAGTTTGGAAGAAAAGGGAATGTATTAAAAAAATGACTGTGCTTTAGACCACACGTCTGATGTAAAACATCTTTTTGAAAATATTAATTTATAAAATTGTTCAATTACAAAATTGTCCATACGTCTGTAGGTCGATCAGTCTATGTTCATTCTGGACAGACGCAACTCACACTCGCACATTAAAAATATACGAAACGTAACTCTCTCTTTCATCTTCACTAACTTATATCTCCCTCTCAAGTTCCGTTCGCACTTTTCGTAACGCATTCACCAGCTTACTCCCCAAGGCAAGCGTGCGTAAAGAAGTTTTACTTCAAAAATAATTAAACCTCAATCATACTCTAGAACTTATATTGGCACCAGCTTCCAAAGCAAGACACACTCCGGGCATCCAGCCGGTCAGAACAGCGGAGTGCAACACTGTATACCCATCCTTGTCCCTTACGTCCACGACCAGCGCTGACGGAGATTGTGGATACTGGAAGTCAGAGTAGATGAATGCCTGGAAGAAAATACAGGGGTATAAAATTCGTCAGTTACTGATTCATTTATTGAACATTAATTTTTATCATTAATTTATTGAACACGCATTCATGGAACATTCAACTGGTCACTCTAGTTAAGGAAACCAGCACGAAAAATTGTGAATTCTTTCTAGGGTTTTGATGGTTAGAGGACAGCGTGATTGCAAATATTGCGGTGGAAATTGACCAAGTAGGTACACTTTTGCTGTAACGTAACGTCTACCATGTACCGGAGGTCGTCAATCCAGTTAAAACTGAAAGATGAGGCCTCATTCTATCACATCTATTAGTTGAATAAATGAATGTACAGTGCTTGGTGCTGTACTAGCTGGATGAAAGACTGTAGTGCCTAGGACAAGGTTGCAGTTACCGTACCATTAGATGTGACTTCAGCCGTTTCTTGACGCACACATGTAGTGGAGTATCTCCCTCCCGGTTTAGGTTGGTTGGACAGGCGCCTGCCTCTAGCAGCAGTGAAATACTCTCCAAGCTCTCCAGTTCTACCGCAGTGTGGAGTGGAGTATGCAGGTTGCTGCGTTTTCGGATGGTGCGGCTTCGGCATTCTGTGGCCAGTAGCATGGAGAGTACTTCCACGAACCCGCGCGGATGCAGGGTTGGTAGGGCATGTCTATATGATTTATATATGATAAGTTACATTTATTAACACATAATAAAAAAATGACAGGGTAAATAAATAAATCATGCTGGACATTTCACACAGCGCCATCTAGCCCCAAACTAAGCAAAGCTTGTACTATGGGAACCAGATAACTGATATAATACTTTGTGCGATTTATACACAATCCTTTTTGAAATTGATTGCTGGTAGGATTTTTGAGTTTTAAAAGGGGTGATTTTAAAGTGATGTTGTAACATAAATAGATTGAGGTAGTGGGATAAAATAATACTAGGTTACGTTTTCAAATACATATAATCAAAGGAGCTAGGGTCGGTAGAGCGAGTAGGTACTTATTTATTATTTCTTATACATGTGGCAAGATAAATATAGGCTATATCAAAAATGACTTGTTTCAACGGTGTATCTATTTCTTAAATTACGGCTTAAGGTTAGAGATTACAATTAAAAAAGAATTAGAATTAGAGATTTACAGATTATTTGAGCAGTAGAATACATCAGTAACGTTAAAATAGAGAATTGGGCGCCATCTGACGTTAGCGTCAGAAAGAAAGAATAAAATTGGAAGGGGCTCAACCCGGATCAGATATTGGATAAGAGGCACCTGGTGGTATTTTCGCCGAACGTCTGGAGTCCGCCTCGGAGTGGTGGAATGGGCTTCGAGTTGCGCAGGCGTGGTCTTTGTGCCAACCGAGGCAGGAGGCAGGCCGTCTGGCGAACAGGCTGGTGGCGGTCGATTTGTGAAACAGTGTTTCAGCTACGCGGCGACTCAGAAAACACCACGCTTCTCGTCGGCTCCAATAAGTATATTTCGCCGGGCGTCAGGTGTAAGGGTCCACGGTAATTGGATATCCCGTCAAAGACTTCTCGAACTAGTAAAATACTCGATTTTATCACGATCAAAAGGCGAGGAAGTATTGTCCAAACTAATAACTTTTGTAGCTCGCAGATTAGAAGTTCTTCAGTTGAAATCAGGTAGGTGAAAGAGGCAGAGCACTGACGAAATTCTCCTTTTATAGCCCAAGTTAAACTACCTGCCCCATATAAATTAAAACGAATATTCCTTCCAAACTGTTCTAGAAAAGATGATGTAATTTCCTTTACCATAGAGTAAAGATCTTGACACCTATCTTGCGTCAAACTAGGCAAAGACAACTTTTGCTATCCAGCATTCATCAGTCATAGACAACTGATTGAACTATTGATTTATTATTTGAGATCTTATATATTATTTTGTTTTTAAATACGAGAAGGATTATTTGGTTCGATAAATAAAGCTGGCATGAGCAATTAAAATTTGATTATCCATTATGAAGATACGTGTTAATATCTACAACGAGTATGCAACGCCATCTGCGGCAGGCTTGGCGAACTGCGTTGAAAGAGGCTTGTATATCGATATTTGAAAATCGAGTGTTCGGTCAGTGAGTACGCCGCCATACCGCTAGATGTCGTGGCATATGAGTGTAAAATTGATATCGTATAAAAGAATTGTGTGAGTATCTGGTGAAATGAAGTTTGTAACGCGACATAGAGAATTGTCACGTTACAATGTGTGGGTGGAAAGCTGTTCCTGCAGTTTCTAAGAGGGCAAATGAGCACTACCTACCTTTGTTGGACTTTGCAAGAACCGAAGAGAAGTTCCTGGCGTGTCCGGCACGCTACAGACAGTCCAGGTGAATTTTAGTGGCCAACAGTTGCACTGCAGGACAATGAGTCCACACACATAATGCCAGAACGTCTAGCGTGAGGATATAACACGGTCAAATTGATTGCAATCAGAACGTCTATTCACCTAAACGCACAAAGGCTTCCTGATTTACCGAGGTGCGAGAGAGAGAGGCGCGGGTGAGCGGGGTCCACCGTTGAAAAGGTTGTGGTTTACCAACTACCCTCAATTCAACTGCAGAAACTGAACAACTTAGATACTTGTTTTATTTTTGCTAATACCTACTTATATTATATAGAGAAACAACCAGACCCGGAACAAATATCTGTAGATCATGGAAACATTCCGCGGCGGGAATCGAACCTGAAATTAGCTAATATTTGACGTTTTATAATGATTATCTTTTGACATAAATAAGTAATTATTTTCTTGGCATAGGTAATGGTAATCTTTGGACATTGATATTTTATTTCTTGACATGTGTTTCATTCTGTTATGTGAGATTTGTTTTGTTTGTTTATTAAGTATATAATATACAGGATGAGTTTAAGTTCGTATGTTATCCCGAAAGGGGTGATTGGGACCATGGTTGTCGACAAGTTGTAAGAATCTACCTTAGAAATAAGTGATTACAAAATATCATACAAAAAGTTAATTAACTTGTGCGTGGCAACCCTCAAATCATATGATCAGTAAGGCGGAGCTACAGTTTGTTAGGTACTTCGTAATAAAGTTAGGAGCTAGATACATACCTATAATTTTTTCTTGTTTTTCCGGGGTAAGCAGCCTTTTGTTTCGATAAGTACCTAGGTACTACACAAAATATCACATTTCTATCAACACTTTGTTTTACGTCACATTACCTACTATCGAGGTAGATTTTGCACACAACATTCACGTAGGTAACCTGACTAGGTACTTTATGTTCACAAAATTTTGTAGTCACGTCATTAACTACCATTCGCGTTACTATTTGTTGGTAGGTAGGTAGGTATGTTTTCGTACGTTCACAGACCGCCTAGATGTTGCTCAAAGTGCCTGCCCTGTCGTAGCACGCATTCATCTGCACGGTGAAGCACGGCGCCTGTCGGTTTCTTCAGCATCTCAGGAGTGATTCTGGCGCATGCAGATGTTATGCACTCGCGCATCTGTTCCGGCGTATTACAGTCATCTGCGTACACTACTCCCTTCAAATAGCCCCAAAGGAAGAAATCCAGTGGGGTTAGATCTGGAGAACGCGGAGACCAGGCCACAGTGCCGCTGCGGCCTATCCACATCCGAAAGTGGTCGTCCAGATACTCACGCACGGCGCGTGAGTAATGTGCTGGTGCGCCATCCTTCTGGAAGATCACATCCCAGTACGCTGCCAGTGAAACAATTATAAGATGGTACGGGTCTCTGGGGATACCGCTCTTGGTACAGATTCCGTGCCGCCACCAGCTCGTTGTTCCTTGAAGCGCCAACACACATAATCATGTCGTAATATTCCGCATTTGAGTATACTCTTAACATCGTGAACTGACTAACACATACTGTTGTGTGAATCACAAGAATCACTCGTCCGAATACGTACAGCACGAAAAAATTACAGCGAATGCACGTCCGACAGCAACGAATGCTAATAATTACTAAAAAAAGATTTCACAATTTTAACTTAAAATACCGCCTTTAAACAAAAGCCGACACATTATTAAAAATAGATTTCATAATTTTAATTTAAAATACCTACCGCCTTTGACAAAAGCCGAACATTTTTAGGGTCCCGTTTTGCCAAATATATAAAAATCTGTGAAACATGAATAATATATTTGGTGTTACAAGCGTTCATTTCATAGGTTACGGTTACCACTTACCGCCAGGTATAAAAACAAGGGGATATTTTATAAAACCCGACTCCAAACACATGTTTTTCATTTTCGATTTAAAAACCAAACTACTGAACCGATTTTAATTAAATTTCTATGGGACCGTGATCATCCCTAGCATTAAAAGTTAAAGAAAAAACATAATTTAGGTAGGTACAGTGCTACTGTCGGCGTAACGAGATAAACGTGAAGTTAGCCGTGTAGAGAGACGGACACAAACACATTGTACCCACCTAGATAGTTGGAATCTATCTACTCTCCAATTTTCATCAAGATCGCTTAAAGAAAATTTGTAAGTACCTACGTATGTACCAACTCTCAACTTGTCTGTCTTATTAACTTGTTTGCTACACACAACATGACGATTGCTGGTTCGATTCCCGCTGCCGGAGAAATGGATACCCACGACACAAGGAATCTTAGGTTCAGTCATGTCATAACTATGTACCTATGTAACTGTTGGATGTGTTACGTTATGTTGTGACAAAACAAATGGTAACCTTACCATAAAAAGACAACCTAAAGCATACCTAAGCTATTGGCATTAAAATTAACTGAAACATCGGATTTATGTAGTTACTTCTGAACTATTTTAATTAATAACCCGTTCTCTGTTTAAAATCCCATACAAATAGAAATGTAAAAAAAACACCTACTCCTCCCTCTTCTTTTTATTCAAAAGGTTCGGTAAAAGTATTTCCTCATTTACTTTGAAAAAAAAATTGTACAGAACCCATTTATATTATGTCTATTTAAAAAGCGTTTCAAAAAGAAACGCCGCGTCTTTGCAATTGGTAGACGGATTGGTAGCCGACCAATCAAAACTAAGTTGGTAGTCGGTATCGTTTTGACAAATTCCGCTAGCCAATAGCAATAGGTAGGTACATATCAGTTTAAAATAAAATATATACTATTTTTTAAACTTCAGGTAGAAACTGGGTATCATAGCTACGTAGGTAGGTAAAACTCGATCGAGTCCCTAGTCGATGCTAATCATTTGATCCGGTTGAAGAATAGTAGGCACATATCTAAAAAATTTTAAGCATGAACGACTAGTTTCTCAAATTAAAGCATTTAAGTAATGGTTGGTATGGTAGGTAATAGAAGAATTTTATAAATTAATATTTTGAAAAAGAAGTTTCACTTCAGTCGTGTGGTCTATAGCACACTCGTTTTTTTATCTAAAACTGTATGTCTATTACTCGGGCTCGAAACGGCGAAGGAAAACATAAACTCCAAGTACTTAAAATACGAAATAAATGTACCTACCATTCCGTCCGCGTGGTATCACTCTCGCGAAAAAACCCACTGCTAGGGCATTTCCCAGCAGTGGGAACATTAGAAGGCTGATAATGTTATTGCCTCACAGATGCACGACTGGAATAGGCATTTTTTGGCATTGTTTTCGTGTCATTTCTGATCAACATTATCATTAGGTCAAGTTCAAAGTTCAATCAAATCAGCTGTGATTAGGGGTGTCCCGCAAGCGCTTGAGTAAAAATAAGACGTGAACTTTAAATGCCATTTCTTCAAACAAAAACTACGAATTTCGAAAAGTCTTAGAACAAACGTTGTTGAGCTTCGGGAGGAGTTTAACCCCCTTCGGGATAACATACGAATTCAAACTCAGCCTGTATATACAGGATGTTTGGTAAATATACTGACGATATTCAAGTAATCGGTTTCTCAAAACATAAAAAAATTCTCGGAAAAAAAACTACTAGTTATATTATCAAATTTATAAAAAAATCTACTAAGTTTAGGTGATTAATTCTATATAAAACTTACTGCCTACTCTTGCAATCGACATCCAAAAAGAAGGGCCGATTTGATATCTCTTTCAGAAATGGCTGCGGGTTTTGGATTAGAAAGGGACAACAAGAGATATCTCGAGACTTCACCAATACAGTATTTGTGGTTAGATGGCATGCATTATGCTTTAGCACAACATAAGTTTGATAAAGTGTTTGTTTTTAAATGGCAAAATAAATTTCACATTTCTATGGTAATCATTTCACAAATTTATTTATTATGCTCATTAAAATAACCCATTTCATTTTTGTGCGTATATTATCAAGCATTCTGTATACGTATCCCAGATAGGGAATGTGAGTTTATTACTAATTTACTACCAATAATTTTATTTTATAAGATCTACGTACCTAAACCACATTGAAACAAATAGAATGAATTATGAATAGTCACACATGCATAAAGCACATGCATAATCTACCAAGAAACACGATAGGCGGAAGGTGTTGGGGGAGGTTTTTGCCCAGCAGTGGGAAAATATAGGCTAGCAAAATAATAGAATATTATTACACTTACTGCTTATGCCCTGAGTTGGCATAATACGCTGATCCAGCCACGTCGAGTGGAGTGCGGCTGATGATGTCACGAGGACAGGGCTGTGCCCCCGCTGCCAGGAGGAGTCGCACGCAATGATGGCGCGCACTGCAGCTCGCTGCATGCAGTGGTGTCCAGCCTGGTTGGAAAAACGGCAGCTGGAAAAATTCACAAATTTTTCAGTGCCCAAATCATGTTTTAAAAAAGGAAAATATTTATCACAAATGCGAAAGTTTGGATGTTTATTTATTTATTTGTTTATTTGTTACTCAATTGATGAAATTTAGTATGTACGTAGATTATAACCTGGATTAACATATATGCTACTTTTTATCCCATAAATCAGGTCCCATGGGATAAAAATTAAGTGTCAGGTTGCAACAGCGAGTTTAGCTTTATTTCTAGGTTACCTACACATTTAGTAGTGTAACGCGTACGAAGTCGCGGACAAAGGCTAGTAAAGTATAAAAATCTTAGTATAATATAATTTCTTTGAGTGAACTGTCTTACGAGAATTGGCCACCAGGTGGTTTCCAAGTTACCTGTTCAGTGATCTTGCGGCAATTGTGGTCGACGCTGTCACGCCACTCCTTGGGCAGCTTGACGCTCATCTCACCCAGCTCACATCGAATATTCACAACGTCCTTCAGGTATAGACTGAGCTTTCGCACCTCATCTTCTACTTCCGGGGCTACCTCGCCGTGCTCTATCTTCTTTTGTATGGCTGCAAGAAAATCGTGCATTTCTAATGTAACAGGACTTAGGTACCTATGTCAAGTTGGTATATTTGGTGTAAGTTGGCAACTTTTCTCATTTGGCCAATGAAAATCATAAAAAATAGTACAATACTTGTGTAATTTGAGTGATTTCGGTAAAATGGTCCTTTACAATTGTAAGTGTTGGTCAGTATCAGTGATCTGGATTATCAACCAATTTATCAAGGACGTAAGCCTTATTTTTCTCGACACTGCTTTAGTGAATTAAGCGAAAACGCCCTACTTAACTCTCGATTCCAGATTCACTACATAGATAGTGTACTGTTTTTTTTATGATTTCCGTGGCGCAGTGGGCGTATAGCCGGCTGAGACGCAGAAGGTAGCGGGTTCGATTACCGCCGCGGAACAAATGTTTGCATGATCTACAGATATTTGTTCCGTGTCTGGGTGTTTTTCTATATATTATAAGTATGTATTTATGTATTCTATCAGTTATCTGGTTCCCATAGTACAAGCTCTGCTTAGTTTGGGGCTAGATAGCGCTGTGTGAAATGTCATGCATTATTTATTTATTTTATTTATTTCTAAGTGGCTAAATGTGGCATCTCTCTCTCTCTCTCTCTTTCTCTCTCTTTAATTGGCTTTCGGGCTACGAGAGCTGATCAAGAAGAATATAAACACCATGTTTACAATCCATTTATGCAACATTTAAGTTTGTATTGTCGTCAACCTATCGAGGTTGGATCAAAACTTTAATTTTTCTTTTCTTTTCATTCTCAATTAATTATTTCCCCGACTCCTTTTCGGTTGTGGCCGTCCGACTCTGGAATGACTTGCCAACATTAAAAAAACCGATCAAGTGCGAGTCGGAGTCGCGCACGTAGGGTTCCGTACCATTATCTATAAAAACGAGCAAAAAATCACGTTTGTTGTATGGGAGCCCCCCTTAAATATTTGTTTTATTTTAATTTAATTAATTATTTTTAAAGTGAATATATAACTAAATATTCTGTGAATATTTCAAGCGTCTACCTATTGCCGTTATCAATATCGAGCAAAAAAATCACGTTTGTTGTATGGAAGCCCCCCTTACATACTTATTTTATTCAGTTTTTAGTATTTGATTTTATAGAGGCAACAGAAATACATCATCTGTGAAAATTTCAACTGTCTTACTAGCACGGTTCATGAGATACAGCCTTGTGACAGGCGGACAGACAAGCAGACGGACAGACAGACAAACAGACAGCGAAGCCTCAGTAATAGGGTGCTGTTTTACCCTTTGGGTACGGAACTCTAGAAGTTGAAGATAGTATTTTTATTTATAGTGTTATCCGAACACATGCGGAAATTTTTAAAAAATCTTGGAATTTTCCGCATGTGTTCGGATAACACTATAAATAAAAATACTATTTGAAATAAGCAACGCGACATCTCTTGTCAATGTACTGAACTGCAACGTTCGGCATTGAGCAGGTACAAAGAACTATATAAGTTTTCCTGTAGATGGAGCTAACGGCGCTTTAGTCGTAATTCTGAATGATCTCACTAATTTCGACCTAGACTTGAATTGCCTTGTAGCACAGATGGTAGTGCATCCTCGTATCAAGAGGAAGGTCGCGGGTTCAAGTCCCGTCTAGGCTTGAAATTTTTGAGATGATTTTTAATAAATCTAAGTATAAGATAATTTAGCCACCGATACCATCATTGCGTTTGACTTAGGTTTGCAATGTAATTTCTAATAAATATATTTTTTAACTTATTTATAGGTTCTTACGTAAGATAAGTATTTATATTTATACATATTTATAATTATTATGTTACCCATTTATTGTGTTCGTATTTACTCATTTAGGTTGTGTATTTAATATTAGCTTTGAAATACCTTTTCTCCTATGGCACGCCTTACCTTCTTTTAGCGCGACCAGGTAGATAATGCTATTAGCATTAAGTCCTCCTAGCACTATTCGGTTTTATGCGAAAGTATTCAATAAATAAATAAAACCAGTGACACTTAAGACACTCACCTTCAGGAAACTCCAAGAAAAGACCCACGTGCCGGACGTGCCCAGCCCAGGCTGCAACATGCAGTGGTGTACGCCCCATTCGGTCCGTCCTTTAAAAAAAGAACATCATAATATCTGCCATAGGACGTAAGAAGCTAGGCATAGGCCTCCACCCAAACATTTCCAAAGCGATCGATCTTGTGTGTCCTTCATCAGGTCGTCTTTTTACCAAGTGAGGGGCTACGCTGCGCTTTCCAGTGCATGGTCTCTACTTGAAAACCTTATGAGTCCGCTGCCACTTCAGCGTATGCCAATAAAACATGGTGTGTTCAGACAATGCAAGACTTGATTCTTCGTACACAAACATAGTCTAAAACTTCCATCTTTTCTATGGCTTAATTCAAAAGAACCACATCCCTGGTGAGCCGCATGCGTGGAAGCACCAACAGCATCCTGACCGTTGTTGCCGGGAACATGAGCTCATATATCATGAGGCACTGGATGGCTTTGCTTAAGCCGATCACATGCCTGGTGTCTCAGTATACGCTCATGTTCCAATGTTGCCGCATTTATTTTATCTTGTCTTTTTGTGTACCTACTAACAATATTTTTTAAGTTAGTATTTTTTGTGTTACTAACAAAAACTATGGATCCGTATGGTCTGAAATAAATGTTTTTATTATTATTATTATTAATTCACGTTCTTGTGCTGTGATTACCAATGATAGAGGAATACAAAAGATGATGAATACATGTTATGCCATAGAACTTTTTAAATATACGCGAACTATACTCATGTTTTTAAGACAAAACGGGTCTTTTCGCGTACAGATTTATATCAAAATTATAATTTTGACTAACCTCGACGTTTCGGCCAAGTTACATCGGCCGTGGTCACGAGAGACTCAGAGTCTCTCACAGTTGTAGTGAAATGAACATCGAGGTTAGTCAACATTAATATTTTGATATAAATCTGTGCGCGAAAAGACCCGTTTTAACTTAAAAACATGTTATGCCGCCCAAACTCAATGTGGGAAAATCCGAGTTACCTATCGTTATTCGGGCGTGTTCCGAGTGAGTACAGTGGTCCAAGAGTGAGCTTACCTATTTTTTTCAGCGCCGTGCTTTAGTAAGAGAGGAAGAGCATCGTCGCCCGTCAGTGATGCGATGTGGCACGCAGAGACAAAGTCTACATGGCAGGTCGCGTTCGGATTGGCACCTGATTCTAGTAGCCTGGGAAAATAGATGAAGATCAGTAGGATAAGCCTTTGTGTGGTGTAGAATATTAAGTATTATTTTTTATTGGTACCTATCCATATTGTCAAACTTATTACATCCTCCTCATCAGACTTCCATAGTGGCGAGTCAGGAGGCTAAGGCGAGAGAGGTCGAATTCCCTCGTAGAAAAGTTCTTTCCGGGTTGTTGTTGTTCCATGTTGGGTGTTTTTGATACGGATGAAACAGGGAATCGTTGTAGGGGCAGGAGTTACCTAGGCCTGGCAGTGGTACCATTATAGGTACTTATAATTTCTGATGCCGACGACAACTGATTCCACAACAAAAATTTGCAGATCATTTTTTTCCGCAACAGAAATCAAAAATGCAACCTCTTGTGTCTCAGTTACCTTAGGGGCAATCGCGGTAATTTTGAATGATAATACCAAAGTAAATCCAAAACAAAAACGTTCCGTTATTCACATTTCGTTTAGCGCTGACACGCGTGACATCAGTCAAAGCAACGTGAAACCCTTGATGAAGCCCAACGTTAGACACGTTCACAATTAGCGCCATTGTGCCTAAGGTAACAATGAGACACAAGAGGTTGCATTTTCGATTTCTGTTGCGGATCCATGCCAGTTCAGGGTTAAGTATGACTGTGTATAACTATTGGCCATTATGGTACCTTTGCACTGCTAGTACATTGCCGTTCTCAACAGCCTCAAGGAGCTGCGTGTTGAGTCTGGCAATACGGCGATTGCTGCGCCGGTACATCTTCGGTAGAGACTCGATCTTGGATAAGATTAGGTCAGTACTGCCACTCTGGGCTAGGAGCGGATTGACGGTCTTCATTGATGAACTCATCATGTTATCTGTGCTGAAAAAAATACAGCTTTTTGTTTATTTTATACAACTTGGAGATGGAACTTGCAGATATGGCCCACCTGATGTTAAATATTATCATAACCATTAAAAAACTAAGCAATAAGTGCACAGTGTTGTATTTGTTAATATGTGAAAGTAAAATTTTTTACGCACGCTTGACTTGGGGAGTAAGCTGGTGAATACGTTACGAAAAGTGCGAACTGAAGTTGAGAGGGAGATAGAAGTTGAAGTTGAAGATAGAAACAGAGAGAGTTACGTTTTGTATATTTTTAAACGTTAATATGCGAGTGCGAGTTGCGTCTGTCCAGAATGAACATAGACAGATCGACCTTCAGACGTGTGGACAATTTTGTAATTGAATAATTTTATCTATACTAGTATTATAATGAGGAAAAAATTGTACTTTTGTGTGTGTGTTGAATAAACTCAAAAACTACTGTGCCGATTTCAAAAATTATTTCACCATTGGAAAGATACATTCACCTTGAGTGACGTAGGCTATATTTATTGCTAGAAAAGATTAGGGATCCTTACTAAACCTTAAGTAACGTAACCCAAGGTGTAAAAAAGTGCCCTAAAACGTCTTTCGTCGCATGCACTGCGGAAACTATTGATGATAGAACAAAAGTATGTTTTACAATATTAAAGAACATATCAACATCTACAAAAATAATATTATAAATAGGAAATATTTGTTTGTTTGCATTGATCAGGCTCCGAAACTACTGGACCGATTTAAAAAATTCTTTCACCGTTAGGAAGCTACACTATCCCCGGGTGACATATGCTACTGTTTACCCAACTGCGCAGAATGAGAGTAATATTTTTATTAAAAAACTACGCGTGCGAAGCTGCGGATTGGTCAGCTAGTAAATTAATATTTTGAAAAAGCAGTTTTACTTCAGTCGTGTGTGTAGTTCTCGTTGACCGATGGTAGGTACCTAGCTGCTAGGTAGATGGACACAGGCTCGACAACAAGCGATGAGTAGATACGGACACGGCTACACTCGCCCGCGGCTCCCGTGACACTCCCGCGCCGTCCTACTCCCCGCAAGCCCGAGACCGTGTTGTATTAGCTAAATATCTAATACAAACACTACATCTCTATCTTATTAAATTTATTAAATAAGACAAGTTATCTTTACATGGAAATCAACTAATGATAATAAGCATATTGTCCTTTAGATACTCAAATCACTTTGTTCCTTATGCTGATCCTGATTTCCATTTCATTCAATAGTTCTCCACTGTCCTTCGACCTTCTGCAGGTGTAAAATATTTCTTCTAACTTTTTGTCCTGTTTCTTCATTCCTTATCGTAACGTCGCCACTTTGAGATTTTTCCACAACATGTGGAATGCTGGATTGCAGTTAGCAGTAAGTTTGCTTCCCTTTTCCATTTCTTTAACATAAACATTGTCGTCTTCAATTAAAGTACTTGCTTGGGCTCTGCTCTTCCTGTCTCCATATTGTTTTCCTTTTCCCTTTTCTTGTTTATCCATGTCTCTTACTTCAGAGTCATCTTCTTGGTTGTTTCCGTTTAAATCTTGTATTGTAGATATTTTGTCTCGGTTTTGTCTTTTAAAGAAAAACTCTGCCGGTGTTTTCCCTGTCACAGAGTGTGGTGTTGAGTTGTACATCATTAAATACTCCCACACTTTCTTCTAAACCTCGTCATTCTAATTGTCTTACTTTAAGCCTTTTTTGGATATGCCGATTCTGGCTTTCTACTTCGCCATTTTGCTTTGGCCAGTATGGTACAGAGTTAAAGTATTTAATATTGCACTCCTGGCAAAATGTCTTAAATTTTCGCTTAAGAACTGATTATCTGCCGTAATTGAATTTGGATAGCCTAGCCGGCTAAACATTTATTTAAGAATTTTTATTATTTGCGCACTTGTTATTTTGTGATTTTGACTTCTTTGTATCAGCCTTAGTCGTCAATCATTACAAGCAGGTAGTCATGGTTGGGTAAAGGTCCTCACAAATCCATAGCAATATCTAGCCATGGTGCAGCAGAGATATCTCTGTGCTTCATAGGTACCGGTAAGTTTGGTAGGCCAACCAATGTGCAACCTTTGTGCAACCTTTGCAAATTTTTATAATCCTTCTGCATCCTTAACTATTCTTTGCCACCAAACTTTTGATCTTAGTCTACCTTTAAGTGCCACGATCCCTGGGTAACCCTCATGTGCTGCATCCAACACCTTCTTCTTCAGTGCGCGAGGTATCACAAGTCTACTCCCACGTAACAACACATTGCTGTAAAAGCCTAACTCATTCTCGAAAATTTTATATCCCTTGGCTAATTCGTCCCAATCTTTATCGTATTGTCACAAGCTGAGGGTTCGGGATAAAATAATTAAAATGAATCTAACCAAAATAACACTTTTATTCAACACGAGACGATAAATACACGAACTTAATCACAAGTAATCACAACACCGTAAATCACAACACTATCGCACAATAAACCACTAAAACTCACCGAAATGTTCACACGTATAGCCAAATCCAGACTGACTCTCTCAATACGTGCAAGTAGTTTGGATTTTGGACCGAATACCACCTCTAATGGCTTATGGTTGGTACTCTGGTCGAATTATTTTCCAAATAAAAAAAAAACATTGAAGTATTCTATGCCCCAGACTAAAGTCAAAGCTTCTCAGTCTGGCTATATCTGCGCTCGCACTCTGTTAGCGTCCTATTTCCGTAAGCAATTTTCCAAGGTCCTTTGTCATCAATCTGCACCAGTACAGCTCCCAACCTCACAGGACTTGCATCTGCGATTACGTGAGCTCTGTTTTTTACGTCATAGTAACCCAGAGTGTTTATTTTTGTTAGTGCTTCCTTAAGGTGTTTGAGTGCATCCTTTTGATCAGTGGTCCAGTATTTTCTGGAATAACTCTGGTGCGGAAGAAATGCCAAACATTTAAACTTTGTAAAAGGCTGATTTCTAATTTGATCAATCCCAAGTCCCAGATTTAAAACACCCAAGCGTAACGTATCCTTACCTAGGTTTTATCACACTCCCGTTATGTGGAGCACTTCAACAATTCCCAATTAAATAGAGGTGCTTGTTAGTAACAATGTCCCCAGCTAAGTGGGTACCGTAACACTAAAACTTTCAATTAAATGAAGTTATATTTCTCATTTTTTTTTGGAATGCTTTATTATCTCATAAGAGTTTAGAATTCACTTACTGAGATAAACTGATACTAAATATACCTACATTTATTAATTTCACAAAGAGTAATGAAGGTATTAATTTTACCAATCTTCCCAGTTTAGTGGGTGGCTGCGTTTCCAATTTAATGGAGGTATTTTAAACCAATGATCCCAGTTTAGTGGGTTTCTTCTTAAACTTTTATCAACCCTTAGTAAATTTCTCAATTCAATGAAGGTATTACTTTAACCAATGATTCCAGTTTAGTGGGTTCCTTCTTAAACTTTTGTCAACCTTTAGTAAATTTTTCAATTCAATAAAGGTATTACTATAACCAATGATCCCACTTTAGTGGGTTCCATCTTAAACTTTTGTCAACCTTTAGTTAATTTCTCAATTCAATGAAGGTATTACTATAACCAATGATCCCAGTTTAGTGGGTTCCTTCTTAAACTTTTGTCAACCTTTAGTAAATTTCTCAATTCAATGAAGGTATTACTATAACCAATGATCCCACTTTAGTGGGTTCCATCTTAAACTTTTGTCAACCTTTAGTTAATTTCTCAATTCAATGAAGGTATTACTATAACCAATGATCCCAGTTTAGTGGGTTCCTTCTTAAACTTTTGTCAACCTTTAGTAAATTTGTCAATTCAATGAAGGTATTACTATAACCAATGATCCCAGTTTAGTGGGTTCCTTCTTAAACTTTTGTCAACCTTTAGTAAATTTCTCAATTCAATGAAGGTATTACTATAACCAATGATCCCACTTTAGTGGGTTCCATCTTAAACTTTTGTCAACCTTTAGTTAATTTCTCAATTCAATGAAGGTATTACTATAACCAATGATCCCAGTTTAGTGGGTTCCTTCTTAAACTTTTGTCAACCTTAAGTAAATTTCTCAATACAATGAAGGTATTACTTTAACTAACGATCCCAGTTTAGTGGGTTCCATCTTAAGCTTTTGTCAGCCTTTAGTAAATTTCTCAATACAATATAGGTATTACTTTAACTAACGATCCCAGTTTAGTGGGTTCCTTCTTAAACTTTTGTCAACCTTTAGTAAATTTCTCAATTCAATGAAGGTATTACTATAACCAATGATCCCAGTTTAGTGGGTTCCGTCTTAAACTTTTGTCAACCTTTACTAATTTTCTCAATTCAATGAAGGTATTACTTTAACCAATGATTCCAGTTTAGTGGGTTCCTTCTTAAACTTTTGTCAACCTTTAGTAAATTTGTCAATTCAATGAAGGTATTACTATAACCAATGATCCCAGTTTAGTGGGTTCCTTCTTAAACTTTTGTCAACCTTTAGAAAATTTCTCAATTCAATGAAGGTATTACTATAACCAATGATCCCACTTTAGTGGGTTCCATCTTAAACTTTTGTCAACCTTTAGTTAATTTCTCAATTCAATGAAGGTATTACTATAACCAATGATCCCAGTTTAGTGGGTTCCTTCTTAAACTTTTGTCAACCTTTAGTAAATTTCTCAATTCAATGAAGGTATTACTATAACCAATGATCCCAGTTTAGTGGGTTCCTTCTTAAACTTTTGTCAACCTTAAGTAAATTTCTCAATACAATGAAGGTATTACTTTAACTAACGATCCCAGTTTAGTGGGTTCCTTCTTAAACTTTTGTCAACTTTTTATTAACTTACCTATTTCTAACCAACATTTTTTTCCTAACTATTTACTGCTACTAACATGAACTATAAATCTAAATACCCTACTAGTAATAGACTTTACTTTTGTTTATTCTAATATATGTAGGTAGGTTCTATTAGATTCCTAGTCCTAGTCAACGTATTCAATGTAAATGAGTACCCAAGTATGAAATATCAACGAGAAAGATAACTAACCGTTTAGTTATTCACACCTACATTAGTACTTACATCGTTCCGGTTCCAAATATGCCCGTATTAATGCAAACAATCATTAATGATTAAAATATGTCATACTTACTGTTTTGTCTGCAACTTCAGGTATACTGCGTTAACTTGTTTACGTCCAACTACAGATGGTTGAGTCATTAGAACCGCCTCGCTCAGCTCTATTGCTCGGACCGCAATAACATTAGTAATTTCAACCTTATTTGTATGAAACGAGGGTCTTACCTTGCCGTAACACATTTTACAACTAGCGCGGGAAGTAATGGTTTTTAGTACGTAATGCAACTCTACTCTCAACAAATCGTTTGTTTATTAATTAAAAACTTAGCACATGTTTTTTTTTAAGTTCTGGCAAATAAAAATTATTCTATTCTTATTCTTTTAGATTATAGAATCAGACGAGCGTCTAGACAATAACATTGTCGTACCTACTTGCTTAGATACATCTAACTAATATAATGTTTTCATTCTCGTACCGCAAGGTAGGTGATACTAATAACATTGATCATACTTGCTTAGAAACAATTAACTAATACAATGTTTTCATTCGCATACAGGAAGGTAGGTGTTATTATCATATTTCTTTATTTTTTAAAGTTATTTTACTGGCCTTTTATCCCGTCGCCACATGTAGTTCTCGTTGACCGATGGTAGGTACCTAGCTGCTAGGTAGATGGACACAGGCTCGACAACAAGCGATGAGTACAGACGGATACGGCTACTCTCGCCCGCGGCTCCCGTGACACTCCCGCGCCGTCTTACTCCCCGCAAGCCTGAGACCGTGTTGTATTATAGTGTGACCATTAGTGCTGTGCACTCCCTGAGGTATGCGCGGCGAGGTGGGAGGCAAAGAAAAAACTGCATGAGTTCACATGAGATCAATACATGTCGGACATATCTTACGATATCAGTTTGCATTTCTAAGGCAAGACTTGTGGCGGGACGATGGTCGGCTATCTATCTGTAATATATTATACTTACTTAGTTGATTAAAATGTAACTTAAATATACTCATATTTTATTAAAAATATGCAGGTGATAAATAAGAACTAAACTTATAATTCAAAGGACTTGTTTTATTGAACATTTTTTATATTTACAAACAATTATATATTCTAAGTTATTCTGACATAGTTTCTGTTTCAACTTCATCTTCCATTTCATATCACGAGATAACGCACGACCCATCTTTGAATATTTATCTCATGTGCGTCTGACATAGACAGTCCGATACAAATAACACTACCTGCCGCCACGAGCGTTGACGGCGAACTGACAGAGCGCAGCAGCCGATTCTCCCCCCCGTCTCGCCGCGCGCATACCTCAGGGAGTGCACAGCACTAATGGTCACACTATAGCTAAATATCTAATACAAACACTACAGTGTGGTCTAAAGAACACTAGTTTTTTTATTGTATTCGTTGACATTTTATTTGTAATTTTTTTTAACCTATTGACAATTGTTATACCTTGGATTATTTACCTAGTTATTTCAATAGAACAAAAATATTTTTATATAATTTTATCAAGAATTACAAGGTCCAGTTTAAAGTATAGGAAGTGAGGTAGAACGGAAGTAAGTAAAACTGTTTATAATTTTAATTTAAATATTGATGTTGTAAAACCCAAACTAATATAAAAATAATGTGATATATTGCTTAGTTTTTTTATAACGAAGTATTATTTGTATATTTAACGTAAATCGTAAAATAAGACAATAATTGATTTAACGCAAGTGGTATTGACCCGAAGTTGGTTGGTGAAAAACGTCAGGGCATAGGCGAGGGGTCTTGGACTAAGGAAAAGATGGCGGATTGACTTTTGGTCTGGAGAGAGTAGAGACAGAGAGCGAAGGGATTTAACGAGAAGACTGTGGTCTTGTTAAAGATAAGTGTCTAAAATGTTTTATGTGTAAATATGTTGGAATTTAATTTTGTGTTGCGATGTTTAGTGGACCTTGAATGACGTCCGTCAGGATATTATTGTTCTGTGTTGAATACATAGCGAACCTTTAATGGGTCAGTCCTGATCTAGTAAAACATTAGCAATAGGCTATTATAACCAAACTTTTATAATTAAGTATTAAGAAGTAAATGGTACAAGTGGTAGATAAGGTGGAATATGAATAAAGTGTTACTTACTAAGTCCTTAATGTTTGATATTTATTTGTCTCTTAATGACTCTTGACGTTGTATATGTGGGTATACTTGCAAAAGCCATTTTCAACATTACAAAGCATATAAGTATTATTGGATACGTCTTGCTTGTATTCATACATGACACATATGCTACATTCTACTTATTAACATATAGTTTTATCACAATTTTAATAATTGAAGTGAATAGTTATATTTATAATTTATATCGTCTGATGATGGAGAAACTCAATTATATGTTATTATACTCAATACTTTATTATCTATGTAATACCGATTTTCGCATTGAAAGAATGAAATGAAGCGCTCCTTGAAGCGTGACTTACGAGGTCACGCACTTTAGGAACGTGCCCTACGATGCACTGCCTGCGTTCATCAAAATGGGTCATCATTATTCTAACGTCTAGCGAATTAACCGATGGCTAACTGACGAGACTGTCGATATCAAATCTGGATTCAATATACTTATTCCTAGTATTAAATTTTTACTCACAATCCGCTGACAAAGACACTGCAGCTCCGATTACGGGGTGATGCCGGTATTGGATTGTGACAAGCGTCTACTTTATCAAAAGTCTTCATAGCGTGGTCTTCTGAGATGCTATGGGTCATAGGAGCTGGAAGAAATAGTGTATTAAATTACAAAACATAATATATGTACTTATGTTTTTATTTTCTAACACAGGTTATTAGAAGAGCACTTTAAAAGAAGAGATCACATAATCATATCAGCGGCATGTATCCATCGGCTCCCAGCAACCTTTATAGTCCTACTAGCTTCCGCCAGCGGCTTCGCACGCGTTGTTTGTTAACAAAAAGTAACCTACGTGTTAATCCAGGTTATAATCAACGTACATACCAAATTTCATCGAAATCGGTCCAACCGTTACGACGTGATTGAGTAACAAACAAACATCCAAACTTTATTTATTTATAATATTAGTGTGATTAGTGTGATGCCGCACTTTCCAGGGCGTGATCTCCACCCAAGAGCTTGTGTACCTCAACGGCTGTCAGTTATTCGGGCTATATCTCTCGCCCACTGCCACTTCGGCTTGCTAATCTTCTGGGCTCTGTCAGTGACTTGGTTTGTCTACGGATACCCTCATTTCTGATTAGATGTAGTAGCGTAGAGGCCCCAAGTATGGCCATCTGCATAGCACGCTGAGTGATTTGTGCCTTCTTTACGAGGCCAGTGAGAAACGTAGGAGGAAGTTAAGGTGCTTATTTTGCAAATAAAAGCCGGTGGAAACATTATTTCAAAAAATTTGGCAGAATTCTTACCTTGCCTTTTCTTTTTCGTGCCCATAAACGCTGATAATGGATCCATTTTCAAGTTGGATTGGACAACCAAGTTGTCCAAGTTGGACAATTTTTGTTATTTTAATTAAAAATACATATTTATTCACACAAGTATCGTTCCGTCCAGATCGTGAAACATCCTGTTATTAATAATATTTGTTTGCATACCTACCATAAGTATTTTCCTTAATGTATTACCACAGTTTAAAGAGACTTAATATAGACTGTGGTATTACACTCAGATCGACCAAGAGCTAAGAATGAGGGACAAACATTATTGTGTACCTAAATATAGCATTAAATTTCACGTCAAGATATAAGCCTCCCCACACACGAGCTAATGGCCACAGCCACAAAACGCCGCTACATGAAGCTGGAAGTGGCTACTTAGTAGCGGAAACGCGCTTCAGCCACTTTTTTCTTGTTTAAATGAATGAATGAAAACACTTTATTGTACACATTTAACAATAAAAATTACCGACAAAATAGAAGACATAAAACAAATAGTACAATGGACGGTCTTATCGCTTTGAAGCGATTTCTTCCAGACAACATTTGGATGGAGAGGACTTGTTTCTTCACTTTGGGTTGGTGGTGGCCACACAACCAAACGAAGCGAGAAGCGGTGTCTTGTGGCGTGTAGCGACCACTGGCATCAACCGTTTGACGCAAGATCATATAAAATGTAGGAAAAATGTAGTTCACAGTTCTGTAGCGCGTGGCTAGTGTACGGCGACGCTAAGAGCTGTGCGAGGTAATTGTCCATTATAATTTGAACGGTACAGGCGGCAACAAAAAAAACGAGTGTGCTTTAGAGCACACGACTGAAGTAAAACTTCTTTTACAAAATATTAATTTATAAAATTGTTCAATTATAAAATTGTCCACACGTCTGTAGGTCGAGCAGTCTATGTTCATTCTGGACAGAAGCAACTCGCACTCGCACATTAACGTTTAAAAATATACGAAACGTAACTCTCTCTCTTTCTATCTTCACTAAGTTACAACTCCCTCTCAACTTCCGTTCGCACTTTTCGTAACGCATTCACCAGCTTACTCCCCAAGTCAAGCGTGCGTAATGAAGTTTTACTTCAACAACCCGATATTTAAAATAACAAGGTGTCTGTTTGAACAAGTTCAGTTTTTAAATTGCCAATTGAAGGATTGGTCCACAATTACCTGAAATAGAGAAGACTGGAAAGAAGAAAGGGAGGCCTTTGCCCTGCAGTGGGACACTACGGGCTCTTAATAATAATAATTAAATGTAACACACTAGGGAGTTACTAATAATCCATTTTGATAATTTCGGAAGTCCTAATAGTGGCCAAACCTGTTAAAACATGAGACATGACGTGAAGATTCGCTTACTATAAATCTCTTAATTATTATTATATATATAAGTTAGATATTACTTCCAGTAAAATGAAATAAAAAAAACTTTAATAAACACCATTCTTATAATCGTTGGGTGAAGAAGAGACTATATCTATGAGGAGCTATTTGATCTCATCCCGTCGTCGAGATTTTACCACCGCACTTCTCGACAACGTAATAAAGCTCGTCCACATATCATCGACAATTGGGTATCGCGCACCACACGCTTCATGCGATCTTTTCTACCCCATACTTGCAAGATGTGGAATGAGCTACCATCTGAGGTTTTCCCATTAGACTACGACATGGCACGCTTCAAGAGAAATGTAAAGAGGTTTCTACAGTGTAGGGAACGCATTGACAATACCCCGGGTGTTGCCGGTGTCAATAGGCGACGGTGACCGTTTACGATCAGGTGGGCCGTAAGCCTGTAGTGTAGAACGCCCCCCGGCTAGATGGAGCTACTATTTGCGCACTGTGGGTGGTATACACAGGATGGAGCCAAAGATAGGGCTCAGCATTTTTGGAGAGACTCGTGCGTCCAACAATGGACTGTTATAGATTGATGATCATGCATCACACGTGTTACAAACAAAAACACTATGTTAAAAACAAAACGGCTGAACTACAAGACGTTTTTCGTGCTCCATTATCCACACTAGGATCATAACACCGACCTAATTCATTATTAATACTAAAAATTCGGTTTAATATTTTTTTATTTTTTTTCAAATTCAAAATTATTTATTTGGAACATAAACAAAGTACAATAGACAAATGAAAACGTTGACAACTGCAAAAGTTAAAAAAAAGTACCTATTATTGCAAAAATCAAATATTATTCTGCACAATTGTATTTAAGTTATATTAATGTACTTTTAGATGCATACATACACCAATAATAATTGGTCTTGTTTAAAGAAAATGAATGTATTGTTTTTTTATTCTACTTGATATTAAGCAGGGGGAGCATAGCTGCCTATCATATAAGCTTTTCAGTCTAGTTTAGGCAACTCAGGCTCATACATAATTGTTGTCACATAATCATCTTAATTTTTGTTACATGTGCCTATCTACCTAATAATTATGTATTGAATTTTTGTATCTGAACATTTTGTCAAAATAAATATTCTTTATTCATTTTATTCTTCATAATCTTTATTACTAAAGTACCTTAATAGGTACAATACTAAGTACACTCATGTTGGAGCATCATCTACCAAACTAAGCTGTTGCCAACTTGTATCTTGGTAGATAGTGCCTTCCCTTAGTATCTATTAACTGCCAGGTCTATAAGTCTATAGGAAAACCTTGCTACAGTGTCACTTAAGAGGACATATCAAGAAGTATGTACCTACCTAATGAAGTATGTTCAACGCACTTGGCTCTCAGTCTTTAAGGAAGAATGCATGTATTCGCAAACGTTCTAATAATATTTACCTAAGTTAACAGTTAGTTACTCTTAGATTAGAAAAAGCACAACTTTTACTAAATCTAGTGGAGAGCACGCCTTCGAAAGAGCAACGTAGGACAACCCAGATTAAATAAATTAATAAATATTGCTGGACATTTCACACAGCGCTATCTAGCCCCCAAACTAAGCAGAGCTTGTACTCTGGGAACCAGATAACTGATAGAATACTTATATACTTATCTTTATAAATAGTTTGGCCATAAATGTACATACACCCCCGACCATTATCTTCGTTATAACAAAATCCTCTCCATCCAAAGGTTGTCTGGAAGAGATCGCTTCTAAGCGATAAGACCGCCCATTGTACTATTTGCTTTATATTTTCTATTTTGTTTGTATTTTTTTTTGTTTATACTGTGTACAATAAAGTGTTTTCATTCATTCATTCATACTTTTTTTTTGTTCATACATACTTATCTTAAATAGAATAACATCCAGACCCGGAACAAATATCTGTAGATAATGCAAACATTTGTTCCGCGGCGGGAATCAAAGCCGCTACTTTAGAAAAGTTATAAGAAAAACTAATAAATAAATAAACTATAGTGGTTAGCTCCGATCTGAGATTTCGCGAGACTCCGATAAAAAAAATATTATTTGTAATATTTGACTATCAAAATAGTGCCACGAAATGGTAACCATTTAACTTGACCTACAGTTTCATTCAAATTACAGGTAACGGGAGTTTATGTAAATTGGTTAATCGTTTTCGAGGTAGAAATCGAAGTTATTCTAAATTTCAGACTTTTCCCTATATTTGTGTCACTAATGCTACACGCACACCAAATTTCGGCTCAGTGTACCCTGTGAAATTTTGTCAAAGTTCAGTTTTTATTATGGCTAATAACTTAAAAAGTACAGGATTTAAACTAAAAATAAAAATGGGCCAAAGTACAACTCTCAAAGACGTGCCACTTGATCGGATAGTCCCATTTTGGTTTTTTTTACCCCTCTTGAACCCCAATATCTCAACATCCCTCCTACATTTTTAGCTCATCAAGTCACACCAAAATTGTGCTATCACTACCTACATAGATACCAAATTTCACGATGATCGGATACACACTTCGAAAGTTATCCTCAGACAAACATACATACATACATAGCTGGTTCGCCCAAGTCGATTTAGATATCTCGCTTCGCTCAATCAACTAACATTGGTTGGATTACTAATTGGTGTCATCTGTGTGCCCTTTGGCATAGGCCTCCTCCACTTCCTACCATTTCTCTGTAAATTTTGTTATTCTTGTCCACAGTTTACCTCCCGTACTATCAACATCGTCTTTCCAACGTTTGTGTTGGGTTCCTCTACTTCTTTTCCCATTTCTTGGGTACCAAACTTTAACTCTCTTGCTCTACTTATTAACCTTTTTGTGTGAGAAAAACTACTCGGTATTAAATAATATTAAGTCTAGCATTATAATCATAAAAATACTTACTATCCTGACGCATCAACCCCGAAGCGGGTCTTGGCCTCGGACGCTAAAAGACGCCACTGGTCCCTATTCTGCGCCACTTCTTGCCAGTCAGACACTTGAAGAGCGCGAAGGTCTTTCTCCACCTCATCCTTCCAGCGATATCTGGGTCGGCCGACTGGAATTCCTAGGTAGGCACGTTTGGCAGCACGTTCGTCCCCCATTCGCTCAACGTGGCCGAGTCAGCGTAATGGATGAGATTTTAAATACGTCAAATTTAAACATGTTAACTGCTGAATACGTTTAGGCATTGTTGTGCTAGCCGGACTAAATGTCTGATACCTAAGAAACAATAAATTAAAAAATAAGTATGTAGGTTACCAAGAACCCACCCGTGAAATGCATCTGAGTGTTGAATCCCCGCTCCTCCAATATGCCTACCTCCCTCTCAACATAACATTTCCATTAGTGAAACATTAATTAGCATTTAATCAACGGATGATTTTCTCCTTACCTACCTACATCAGGCGAAGTGAGGAACGCACTTAGATTAATTATATTTGAGTAAATATAGGTCGCAATAATAAATCGAACTTAGCTGTGAGGTGCCTGAGAGATACCATTTTTTCGGGAACAATCAGTCATAATCAGGTTAAAATAAAAAATCTATGATGCTTGTAAAACATTTATTATGGTAAAAAATACAACGCTGATTTGCTTCTTATTTTAACCAAAAATACTAAATTAGAGCTTAAAAATATTGGAATAAGGTGTTGAAATTGGCAGGTATCATTGTATTTCCGAGGACAAAGGTATTGAAATGGCGTTATAGACGAGGCACCTGGCAAGACGAAGAGATGGCAGGTAAAGTAGTGCCTAGACGGAATGGTTGTCTAGGGAGAGCAGACGCAGTGCTGGCAGACCACTAGATGGACCGACGACATCGAAAGGATCGCTGATAAGACCTGGATACAATCTACCCAAGTCAGAATTACAAGGTACAAAATGGAGGAAGTAGCGGGTGGAATCAAGTTGAGAATTATGATTATGATGAAGGATTTCATTTACTAAGTTTGCTTTCTAACCTAACCAAAAACTCCTTCACAGCCTCTATGTCAAGTGACATTTGGTCCATCTTCACATTCAATGCCTCTATTGCACCTCTTGACTCTTCTACGTATGTTTGAGTATGTCCCTTAAGTTCCAATACTGCATCATCTATATCATCCAAATGTTCCACGATCTCATCATCCTTGTTTTTAATAGCCTTAGGGATGCTCGGCTCCGAGACCATTTTACTCTTGACTATAGTATCGTGCATTTCATCCATCATCGTTTTAAATGCTTTTAAACCTAGTTCGTCGTCTAGCTGTTTCTTTTGAGACTGAGCTTTATTTAAGATGGCATTTCTGAGCCTGGAAGGTAACACTTTAGAGTATCTCCATCTAGGTTTCCCCGGACATAGTATCATTTCACCTAAAACTTTTTTCTTATTTTTCAGCGTATTCCCTACCCTTTTTGGTAGTAATATGCTGAACACTTTATTGTAGACAAGAGTATCCAAAGTTCCTAAAAACTCTACTTGTTTAGCTAGTCTCCTAATATTCCCTAAAACTTCTAAATCATTAATATCGTTAACAGCTACTCCGACAAGTAAATTCATTAATACTATAGAGGCTAGGATTAAAAAGACAAGGAATATAATCCTAACAATGATTAAAGAAGTGGCTAGTTCTTTTGAATTCTCTTCATCAAAGAGGGCTACGTAGTCGAACTCTGACGTCATCATGACAATGGTCTTGACGAAGGCGGCCCACGGCCCTTCGAAAGGCATCTGTGAGCGGAACTGGATCATGAAGCTGAGCGAAAAGCCGATGACCAGGAACGCGAAGGTCAGAAGGATCTGGAAGAAATCAGATAACTATTTGATCATCATCTTCATGAGAACGCCGTTTTAGGCTTCTTTATAATTAGGTCTAAATCACTACTAATAATATTAGGTATATCGCGTATTTAAATAACAGGAGCATGCGACTTTTCAGAAATATGTTTTAGGGCAAATCAACTAAACAATTGAAAACTAGGTATACTTCATTAATATAAAGGTTCTCTGGAAGATATCGCTTATAATCGATAAGGGCGGTCTTATTGTACTATTTGTTTTGTGTTTCCTATTTATTTGTAATATTTTGTTTATATGGTGTACAATAATGTGTTTTAATTAATTTAATCATCATAATATATGATTAAATTAATTTTGATGAGATTGAACTATTTTTAAACAATACGGTGATTTCATCCTATTTCAATCCATGTAAGTAAATTTCACATTTTATTCATATTTAGGTTGATGTTATGAACATCACAGTGTTAATCTATCTATCTGAAATTATAAAAATGAACATAAAGACTCATTCCACATTAGTAGCCTCAACTTACCTTCACTACATTTGAAGCCACCTTCCCGAACATGAGCACATAGTACCCCCAATTAGGAAATCTTGATAGAAGGAACATCATTTCCAGCCAGGACAAGAGTAGAGCTAACGTGGCCAAATGTCTTGGCCACTCAGCATCTTTTAAAGATACTATAATCACAGCGTATGGCAATATCACGGCCAGGGCTAGGGAACCGAACTTGACCCATGTTTCTAGCTGGAGGAAGTAGCGACTGCTTTTTACGTTCATGTATAGAAGTTCCTGTAATGATAAGTCATTTTTACAGTGGGTTAGGTTTTAAGAGAAAATCATATAAAAACATGATGATACTGGTACAGGATGATACAAGGTAGTAAGTTCTCGTTAGAGGTACTTTCGATAGAAAACCTCGACGTTCAGTTTTAGTCTCAGTCACCATGTATAAGACTTACAAGGGTCTTAGAAAATCTGATAGCAGGGTCGGCAAATAGTTAATACGAATTATCAAAATAAACTTACCTGAATCAACACTAATGATATCGTCGCGTACACCACGTAGCTCCAAATCGTAGAGTCTAGCCAATCCGGTGGATCTGCGTGCGTGTCTCGGTAGAAGAACACCGTTATTATAAAAACAGTCAGAGAAAACAGAAACATTCCGTAGCATATAATTATAGAATAGAAAAACGGTAGTAAAGCCTTCCATTTCAGGTATAAAAAGCTTTCCACTAAAGGATGTACCAGTAATTTTCTCTGGCCATATCTGTTACCAGTTTTCAGTAATGCCTCTATAACTTTCATTTGTTCAAACTCGCATACATTTGGCATAAGGATTCCATAATTAACTGTTACCTCACAGGCAGGATCTTGAAGATCCTGTCCGTTACTCGAAATGTACGAATCAAACACATCCTCCATAAACTCTGTGGGCTTCGACAAGTTGTTAACTATCATATCTATAGCTGTTCTTTTATATTTCTTCGGACCATCTGTGTGTCCTGATAAATCAGCACCTCCTTTCAAGAGTACTGTTATAATATCTCTACTGCCGTGATGACTGGCTATATGGAGAGGATAAAATCCCATACTATTGACTTCGTGCAACGTTGTCTTATCGTATTGAAGTATAAGTTTTGCTATACCTACATGGTTCTTTACAGCTGCGATATGCAGAGGAGTTGATGCTTTGTGAGGACTGCAAGTTGTTCTGCAGCGGATATCAGCGTTCTTAGATAGAAGAAGTTCAACGCAGTCTAGATGATTATTTTCCACAGCGAAGTGTATAGGCGCAAATCCTCTTTTATCTCCAGCTGTGAGAGCATTTATCAAAGCTGATGTTATTGTTTCGTCGTATTCAAGTAGTTTCTTTAGTATATCAAAGCGGCCGTGATCTGCCGCTACGTGAAATACGTTTACTTCACCCGGTAGAGTGATTTTTAGAGAAGCTCCTTCATTTATAATCTTTTTTAAGCATTTGATATGACCATTGACTATAGCTTTAAACAACGCAGTTTCTCCTTCTGAATTCTGATAGTCTATTGCATCTTTTTGTTTTGCGACACTGAGGATTTCATTTAGAACGTCTATATTGCCTAGTGCTGCTGCCGAATGTATAGGCGTCTCTCCATCATTAGCCTGTTAAAAACAAACTTTATTATTAGTCTTTTATTCGTTAGATTCTAAACCCTTTATTAAAAATTTGTATTAACCTTTAATGTTACATTCGCTCCGGATTCTAGAGCAACGCATACACCTGGCACCCAAGCAGCTTCTATAGCCGCCTGTAGTACTGTGTGTCCTTCTCTGTCTTTCACATCTACCACAGCTAACAAGGGGTCGGTATTGCTGTAGTCATAGTTTGCCAGGACCTGCAGGTGTGATGAATGAATATAATTTTACATTTGTTTTATACAGATTCAAACGGCAGAGCCGCTAACTTTTACATAGAATAGAACCCCAAGCTGAAGTACCACTATTTTCCTCCAAGGAAAAATCCAAAATGTACCTTTGGATTTTAGCGGGCGCCTAACATTCGCACTAAGTTATGCTCACTGAACGCTTATGAAAAAGCTCGAAATTCACCTGTAACTCTTCTTCTAATTCCTTCCTCACACACACATGCAGCGGCGTCAACCCAGCTTTGTTCAGGTTTGTAATCCCAGCACCTGCCTCCAGCAGTACCCTGATTGCATCCATGTACTCCAGCTCAACAGCTGTGTGGAGTGGCGTGTCCAAGTTGTTTAGACCTTTGGGCCGCATCGTGTGATAGGTGCCGCCTGCTTGAAGCAGCATCTGAATCACGTCCACGAAGCTGGTGAACAGTTTAAATTACATTGGTAACGGGGCTTCAAAAGACCTTGTATTATTAATTCTTTTTGTAGTTGTGCATAAAATACTAAGGAGTCAACCGATAAAACTATGACAAAAGTATCGTACCCACAATTTTTCTGTGTTTGCGTAAGCGGAGTAAATATCTTAGGCACGTTACAGTAGATTGGTGGTAGCCTTATTACGTATGCCAACTTCTGTTGCTGTCGCTGGTAATTTATAATATTGGCCCCCAGAGAGTCATTACGCAATAAGTTTAAAGAAATAAATATAATAACATTCCCTTGTCAAACATCTATGAAAGTCTGATGGATGTTCACAAAAATATTAATTTGTTTAAGAAAAATAGCGATAATCTTAATTTTAATACTAGAAATAACGATAAACTCGCTGTTGCCACTTGTAGACTCCATAAAGTTAGTAAATCGTTTAAAGGGCAAGGTGTACGCTTTTATAACAAACTCCCAAGTGATGTACAAAAATTGACAATTAAGAAACTTAAAAACGTAATTAAACAAAATCTTTATAAAAAGCCTACTATAAAATATCGGATTATCTAATTGATAGAGAAGCTTGGGATTGAAATTGCTTCAACTCGTTCAAAAATGTTACAATTTACACGTAATTAATTCTCTTTATTGTCAAGTATTCTAAAAGAATCATATAAATAACAACCAGCCTTGTTTTCTTGTCTTTCTTTCCTGGCTTGGTCGCGAAGGAACAGGCAGTATAATTAACGCTTCGAAGTGATCCTTGTGATTTTAATGAATAAAAGATTTTGACTTTGACTTTGGTCAGGCCGTCCTTTAAACACAATAAAAAGTAGTGTTAAGAAGAAAAAGTTTTAGTAAGTATGAAAGGGATGACCTGACCAGCGTCAACAACAGCAATTGGCTTACGTAATAAGGCTAAAAAGGCAAAGTTCTCAAGGAGGCTCATGCGGAAAAGGATGAATACTCACTGCTGCTTATTGACGGCCACATCGTAGTAATACGCATAGCCAGCGACATCTAGCGGTGTGCGACCCTCCATGTCGGGAATATTAGGATCAGCCCCAGCTGCCAGAAGTAATCTCGTGCAGTGCTTGCGAGCGCACGAGCTGGCCACGTGGAGAGGAGTCCAGCCAGCTTGGAGTAACGGCAACTGAAATTTATAAGCATCAGCCAAATTTTAAACATATTATTTCTGATATTTTTAGGACAAAACGGGTCTTTTCAAGCACAGATTTATATCAAAATCATAATTTTGACTAACCTCGACGTTTTGGCCGTGGTCACGAGAGACTGAAAACGGGCGGGTGTCATTGCCGAGAAGCGTGAACGTTGTCACTAACTACCCGCACTTGGTATTCTGAATTGCACGTATCACTGTTTCGACATACAATACTAATAGTATCTGAAGTTACGCGTGTATCTAAATCGCGACGTGAACACCTAACTATAACTGGATTCAACGAAGCAGATAATTTAAAGCCTCACGCCTAAGTCCTCACGATTAAAATTGCGTTATTTCTTTATTTCGACGGCTTCTCGAACGATTCTTGGGTAATATTGGCGTTCGGTGGAGAGAATTTCGGGGTCGTGATGTTCTATCCAGTGGTTTGGTTCCAATTCACAGACGCAGGATGCGTCTCAGCCGGCTATTCGCCCACTCCGCCACGGAGGTCGTCAATTATAATAATAAGATTTAAGTTTATGTAAATATTAGTCTCGCACCCCAGCGGACATTAGAAAAACCCCCTCTGTTGCCTAGTTCAAGTGCTTACTTACGGTTCCTTTAATATCTTTGCAATCATGATCGATGTTGTCCTTCCAGTTCTTCGGCAGAGATATGTTCACGTCTCCCAGGTCACACCGCACCATCGTCAGCTCCCTGATCTTTGGGCACAGTCTCTTGACGTCTTCCTCCGTTTCTGATGACATACTCTCATTGTCAATCTTCTCTTGGACATCTGTGAACAGAAAATTCAATATTCTGTAATCGTTCATAAAAGGGCCTGTGAATTGTATCAAAGTAATTTTTGTTGATAGAAGACGCTGTCGGGATGGGGTCTTTTTTACTACCTGCAGATAATAATGACGACCTCCGTGGCTCAGTGGGCGAATAGCCGGCTGAAACGCAGAAGGTAGCGAGTTCGATTCTCACGGAACAAATGTTTGCATGTTCTACAGATAATTGTTCCGGGTCTGGATGTTTTTCTATACATAATATTAATGTATGTACAAAAAAAATGTATTTAGGTATTCTATCAATTATCTGGTTCCCATAGTGCAAGCTCTGCTTAGTTTGGGTCTAGATAGCGCTGTGTGAAATATCCAGCAATTTTTTTTTTAATTTAAGATGGCTTAAGGCCCACCTGATGTTAAGTGATAACCATCGCTTAAAATATAGATAATTGCCTCGTAGGTCACGCACGTTAGCCATGTGCCCTACGATGCACTGCCTTGCGTCCATCATCGACATATAGGTGTAAAGCCTCATGTGCCTGTAATTTCACCGGCAACCATACCCTTTAAACCGAAATACAGCAATGCTGCTTGGTGGCAGAAATAGATAGGATGTTAGTACTTCCCCGGGTGAGCCCTTTCACAAGAAAGTCTACTACTCTTTGAAGCTAAGAATGTGTTCACGATAATAATCGAATATTTGATCGAGCGAAGCGAGATCTCTAAATTAACTTGGGCAAATTGGGCGTTGTATGTATGTATGTTTGTCCGAGGATAACTTTCGTAGCGTTGATCCGATCATCGTGAAATTCAATACATAGGTAGTAGGTGATGGCACAATTTTGGTGTGACTAAATGAGCTAAAAATGTTGGGCGGTTGTTGAGATATTGGGGTTCAAGAGGGGTAAAAAAATGAAAATGAGGCTATCAGGTCAAGTGTGATGTCAAATGAAAGGTATTCATTAGTATATTTAGACCTTGTTTTTATTTTTCGTAAATTCTTTATAGTTTTTGAGTTATTAGCCATGATAAAAACTAAATTTTGACAAAATTCACAGGGTACACCAGTGATCCCACAGTACTGTAATTTGGTATGCGTGTAGCGTAAGTGACACAAATATAGGCAAAAGTCTGAAATCCAGAATAACTGCAATTTGTACCCCAAAAAAACCACAATACATGAACCTGTAAAATGAATGAAACTATAGGTCAAGTTATTTGGTTATTTTTTCGTGGCACTATTTTGATAGTCAAAGATTACAAATAATATTTTTCTGTTTTAATCGGAGACTCGCGAGATCTGAGTTCGGAGCGAACCAATAGTTCAGAAGAATTTGAGAGAGGTTTGTCCGATATTGTCGTTATAATAGCCATAACCATAGAGTTGGAAACTGAAGCAAATAGTAACAAAGCAACGAAGTGGAAAAGCATTTCATCATTTATCCTAACGCACCCTGCATGCTTCTAAAATGATCTAATGGAACTACAAGCTTTCACCCACGGCTTTGCATGCATGTTTTTTTCAATAAACATTAGCTTATGTCTCAATCTAGTTCATAACCTTCTTATTCTTTATTAATTAAATCTTAATACCAAATTTTATCAAGATCTTCCTGTTTAGTCTTGAAAACTTAACAAACAGACGTAGAGACAGTTAAATACTTTCAAATTTATATTATTAGCAAAGATCGGCTATTGGGTGCTGATGCTGTCACTAACATGGATATGTTACAAATAATATTTTTCTGTTTTAATCGGAGACTCGCGAGATCTCAGGTCGGGGCGAACCACTAGTAATTACAAATAATTATCCGACCTCTTTGCTGAAGAGAACTTACAAGATGCCACGATAGAGGTAATAATAGAAGCCACCACTTCTGTATTGTCAATATTTGTCACCCAGTTTGTAGGTGTTTTCGAATTGCGAGGAGTTTCTTATTAATTTTCCTTCGGAAAGTAAATTATATTGAGGTATGGAGATAGCGCAGAAATTTATGGTATGTATTTACTATTTATTATTTTATTATTTACTTTTTTGTCCTTAAGTCTAAAATCCCTCAATGCCTCAAGATCAGGGTGTTTAACCAATGTGTCTAGCCTATTTTTACTTACGGTTCCGAGACATGGCCGCTCACAAAGGAATACATGTATAAGATTAGAGTAGCTCAACGGGCAATTGAGCGTGCCATGCTCGGTATATCACTCTTGGACTACACACCCAATGTCGAAATCCGACGTCGCACAAAGGTTGTGGACGGTATGAGGATCGCAGGGCTAAAGTGGAGATGGGCTGAACACTTGGCTAGGATGGATGACGGGCGTTGGACGAAGGCGATTACAGAGTGGTGGCCAAGGGATGCTCGTAGACCAAGAGGCGGACCAACCGCCCGATGGTTGAATGATATTGAAAGCGTAGCTGGGTGTCAATGGATGACACTTGCAAGGGACCAGAACGAATGGCGTAATAAAGAGGAGGCCTATACCCAACAGTGGGTGCAAACGGGCTGAGATGATGACTTTTTTGATCTTTTTTTGTGATGGTGCACGCTTGCCTAGAAAGAATCTGTTCACTCTGGACTTGAAGACTACAAGATTACCGGTTATTATTATTACTATGAGCATGTAGTATCCCACTGCAGGGCAAAACCTTCCCTTCTTTGTCTCCAGTCTTCTCTATTTTGGACCATTGTGGACCAATCCTGTAAATGGGAAAATTACCGGTGGTCCAGAAAAACAGAAGCTGGAACTACTTATTAGTTTCCAGTCTTTTAAGTTACTGCTGGCCATAGGCTTTCCCCCATTCCATCCAGTGACTTTATCCCTGTGCTAAAATGGCCCAATCTGCTCAGAATTTGGTGAGCTCTTTGAAATCATCCTCGATCTGCCGCGACGTGTTCTGGCAATAAGAAGATCCAAAGTGGCAACTCGGTGTTTCATATTGCATTTAGTTACGATACTGCATAAAGATATGCTGCAGATGCAAAAAATTTAGAACTTGGACGCATCGGCAATGTATGTTTGTTTGTCCGAGGATATAATTCGAAGCGGTTATCAGATCTTCTTGAAATTTGGTATAAAGGTAAGCAGTTAGGTAAAAATTTGAGGAGTTGTGATATTGGGATCCAAGAGGGGTCAACTTGGTGATATTATTACTTAAGGGCTTAGCCAAGTTACATTCCGAAAATGTATGGGATTGACACATGCTATGGAAATATCACGTGATCTATGGACAACGAACATAAGTAGAAAACGAATCGATTCGAAGCAAATTTTTTTGGCTAAGTTCCCTAGTCCCTATTCCCTTCCGCCATCAGACAATACTGCACAATTTGTTTCAATTTTCATCGTTAGAATTAGAACGATAAAAAGTGGTGGATACTGGCTACCGGTCAGAGTCTATTTTTTAGGACCATTGTCATCTCGTAGTCTTCAAGTATATACTGAACAGGTTCTTTTCAGGTAACCAAAGTCAAAGTCAAAATCTATTATTCATTTAAATCACAAGGATCACTTTGACGCGTAAATTTTTCTGCCTGTTCCTTCGCGACCAAGTCAGTACAGAAGGGCAAGAAACAAGGCTGGTTGTATTTTTAATGATCCTTTTACAATACATAACAATACAGGTAATAAATTACGTCTAAATTGTAACATTTTGAACGAAATGGAGCAATTTCAATCCCAAGCTTCTCTATCATCTAAATAACCCGATATTTAATAGTAGGCTTTTTTACAAAGATTTAGTTTAATTGCGTTTTTAAATTTGTTAATTGTCAATTTTTGTACATCACTTGGGAGTTTGTTATAAAAGCGAACACCTTGCCCTTTAAACGATTTACTAACTTTATGGAGTCTACAAGGGGCAACAGCGAGTTTATCTTTATTTCTAGTATTAAAATTATGATTAGCTATTTTACTTAAACAAATTAATATTTTTGTGAACATACATCAGATTTTCATAGATGTATTGACAAGGGAATGACATAATATTTATTTCTTTAAATTTATTGCGTAATGATTCTCTGGGACCTATATTATAAATTGCACGAACATCCCTCTTTTGCAGCACAAAAACGGTGTTTATATCTGCATCACTCCCCCACAGCAGTATACCGTATGACATAATGCTGTGGAAGTAGCTGAAGTAAACTAGTATAGCTGTGTCTACGTCTGTAAAAAGGTGGATCTTATTGACTGCGTATGCCGCAGAACTAAGTTTCTTCGACAACTTTCCTCATTCATTTATCAAAATTTGTCAAGGTCACAATCTTACAGGTTACCCCAACTTGTTACAATGTGACTCGTTGGGAATCCTCAGGTAGGTTGGTATCACAGGCAAGTAGGTGAACAGCACATTCATTAAAACAAATTTCAAAGTATATTTCGTGTCTTTAATAGAATTTACGTAATATTTAGGGTTCCGTACCTCAAAAGGCAAAAAAAGGAACCCTTATAAGATCACTCTCTTGTCCGTCTGTCTGTCCGTGTGTCACCACCGATTTTCTCAAGAACGGGTGGACCTAGTAAGTTGAAATTTATACCAGATTACTGAGGTATATAGTCCCTATTAGGTGTATAAAAATCAAGGTCCTGCCTGAGTCAACACGATTAAAAGATATGGGCAAATTTAGATTTTCGCGAAAACTTGTAAGTACCAAAATATACGATTCATATTCGGGTTGCGCAAGTTTGATCACGTCTCCATGTTTAGATCCCAGCTAAAATGGCTTCCCATTCGTCGTCGACGTGATCTTCATGTTGTAACTTTTCTCTTCAACACTCTTTTCAATCCTTTAGCTCCTTCTTACCTCCGTGAGCGCTTCGATTTTCTTGTCCTACCGGAGATGACTTGTAGGTCATCTAAGTCCCTCCTTCTCAAAACCCCTCCTCATTCCTCCAGTCGCTATGGCGGTTCCTTCACTGTCCATGGAGTCAACCTGTGGAATTCTCTACCACACTCTATCCGCGCAAGTCCATCACTAAGCACTTTTAAGCTTAGAGTCAAAGAGCATTACCTGTCCTTGTAAGCTTTTAGGTTATTTATTATGTATAAGTAGGTATATTATTTATATTTTGTATAATATATTATGTTTATCTCTAATGTAGGTATAGTATATAGGTATTATTATTATTTTTTAATATGGTTAAGTGTTGTATTTATTATAGTATATGCTATATATTAGTATTCTACTCCAATGTCATTCTCTGTGCACGTACCCACCACTATAATCAAATATCTCTATCTTCAAAGGTTTGCTGGAAGAAAACTCTTATTAGGGTTAAGCTCGCCTTTGTACATGTCCATTTTGTAAGCTATTTTTATCTGTAAATCTATTTGTGTACAATAAAGAATAAAGAACAAAATTTACCATAATTGTCAACTTATTTTATTCTTCGGAATATCCCTTTACTTGTGCTATAAGACCTTGTTTTTAACAAAAGTTGACAGTTCTAGGTCAACCGGAAGTACCCTATTTATAGGTTTTGGGTCGAAAACCTATTAAGTAGTTTCCGTTGACCTAGAATCACGAAATTTGGAAAAAAGCAATCAATGTGAGGGCCCCATTGAAGCTTATTATCTAGGGTTATACCTAAGAATACGGTAGTGTCCACAAGAGCAACTCCTCGTCTTTGATTTTTATATCTGCTTTAACTTATGTAACATTAGGTAGTATAAATCTAATACACTTCGTTTTCTTTTCATTTAGAAGTAGATTGTTTACATTGAACCATTTTACGACTTTAGAGATTTCATTGTTTACATCGTCAAAATCGGTTTGTCGTCGCTTTAATTTAAATAAAAGTGATGTGTCATCTGCTAACAATACAACCTCATGATCGTCCCTTACAAGATGGGGAAGGTCATTAATATATACTAAAAACAAAAATCGTCCCAGAATTGATCCCAGTGGTACACCCATTTTAACCAGAGACCCCGAGGAACGCTTCCCATTCACGTTAACTCTTTGCACTCTGCCACTTAAATAAGAAGTGAGCAAGTCTAGAGCGACATTCCTAATGCCATAATGGCGTAGTTTCCTTATCAATGTGTCATGGTCTATGCAATCAAATACCTTGGACAAATCACAAAAAAACACCTAAAGCGTCATGATACTTTTCCCAGGCATCAAATACGTGCGATATTAACTCAATACCATCACTTATCATCAGATGATGGTATATTCAGAAGGTTAAAGCTTTATAAAAGAACATGGTTTTTCAGGGTCCAGGAGCAACAAACACTATGACAAGGATAAATGAAAATGGGAATGTAGTAGGAACTATTATAGTTAACAGTGAAGGTAGAGGTCTAGATATCAAGTGCATACATAGTAACACACAAAAAGCAGTAACTTCGTAGCTTGCAGACAACCCAGAAGTTGAAATCTAAAAAACGTTGCCATAGGCCTGTTCAGTGTGACTTCACATGAAAGCTAATACAAAAAACTGAGCAGCAAGCAAGGTAAAAAATGCCCGAATAAGATTTCTAATGTGGCTTCGCAGTATCATTCTTAAAAACCAGGGAAAGAAAAGGTATTTTCATTAGCCTTTTTTTCATATTGGTGGATTTTTGTCACTCACTGCTTGGCTAGTGTGAGCAACCCTCAACAGATTGCATGCCCAAGTCGGCCGCTGCAGGTGTAATCTTAGTAAATGGGGTATTATAGATAAATCAGCGATGCAATGCCAATGTGGTGCCCAGCTCCAAACAATGGCACACGTCCTTACATGCCCATCCTGCACGATGGGACGCTGCCATGAACGTGGCGACGTACTGGTACAAATGGCTATAGTATTGAGATGGCGAAACAAGAAGAAGAACTCACTGTTCATTTTCCTCGACGACTCTGATATATTTTTTTATTTATTTGCTAGCATATCAGTGGAGTTATAAGGATGTCACTGCAATATATAGTGTCTCCATAACCCCTAGCTTCATAGTCGGGCAAATTACTTAATGTTGTTGTTATACTCATAACACGAAATCATTATGTGCAGGTCTGTAAGAAACTGGGCATTGTTAATTATTTTACAGGGTTTCCTGAAACAACGACCCTGGACAGCTTGACAGCAGCCACTTACTCGGCTCATATGAGAGCTCTTTCGGCATTTGCAACCAATTCTCTGAAAGAAATTGTAAGTTTAATAGTCCTTTTTCTGTTGGTTACTAATAAACTGATTTTAACCCTTAGAAAGGGTTACTGATACAAAACGATAGTAGTTTTAGTAGTAGAGCTCTTTGTGATCATTCGTCCAGGGAAGTCTTCTTCTTTTCGTGTCAATGACTCATTAAATCTAAAAGATTACATTAATTTGGAGCAGTAGGCCTCTACAGCCTTATCAGTTGCCTCATTGATCTGCTCTGGAGTGGAGTACTGGGGGCAGAGAAGCAAGTGCTGAATGGCCTTTGTGGGAGCCATGCACTCACACTGAAATTTATTTGGATCAATTATGCCCTATTTTGCCATGTTACTTCCACAGCGTGTTTCAGTGACAGAACCTGGTATTGCTGTATTCTGGTTTGAAGTGTAAAGATACCCCTGAAATTGCATGTACATGTTTTTTTAACCCGTAACCTATTTGGTAATGCAAATGTTTTAGACAGAGTTAACAGCTTATCATCCGGTGGGCCATTAGCGTGTTCATTTACCTCATTCAACAATAAGTAAATCAGACAAGCAATCAGTTACTCCTATTCTCTTTCTCTTTCTAAGCCTATATTTTTTCAGGATGTAACAGATGAGCTGGTGGTGCTGCGATTGGTATCGAGGAAGATAGAAGCCGTAGTGGCACCTGATAACGAGTTCCATTTAATTGTGGTTATGAGACGTTAAATTAAGGAATTGAACTCTGTTGATATTATTTCACTGTAGCTTATGGCATTTAATTGTTGCTGAATAAAACGGTTTCATAAAATTTTTAAAAGTTTTGTATTTATTGGTGCGCAAATTTTTATATGGTTTTCGATAAAATTTAGGATAAAAGTAAATTAACAGTGATACGTACATTGTTGTGGTTACTATGAGTTGATCTGATTTCAGAAGTCACCTTCGGTTATAGCTGCAGGTCATTATTAAACAGGTGAACCATAACGGTCTTCTGATTAAACATTTCATCTTAACATCAGAGCTTCCTCCTCGTAGTCAAATTGGATAGGCTAACTGGTTAGTCCAATAGGAATAATTATCATTGTGGTCAAACTACTTGAATAGAGAAAAAATAACCTAATGACCTATTGAATCATCCAGTGGCCGATGGCAGTAGGTCGTTAGGTTTTATTTTTATAAAGAAAGCAATATTTTCTAACATTACACAGTCAGTATTTGACTTGTTGACCCAGCAGTTTGACCAGAAGGAAATTTGTTCCTGTTGGACAAATCGTTAGACTTAAATCTCCAATAAGTCATAGGACGTTCACTGCTGAATATAGCCTTGCCTGCTGCTATAGCCGAATATAGCCTCCCTCATAGATTTCCAGAGCGACCGATTAAGTAAGATCAAACTTTATTATTGGCGGGTTCCTATATCCGTCGGTAACCAGCTACGGCTTGTTTCTCCTTGGAAACCAGTTCAAAGGTTTGACACTAGTTTGACACTTTTTCAAGGAGATACGAGGCGTAGTTGGTTACCGACGAATATAGGAACCCGCCATTACTCGTATTTCCATCAAGATCTTCGCTTTTCTGTGCGTAGTCTTAAGCGTTTACCTTCAGGAAAGTCGAGGAGTATAGCCACCTGCCTCGCATGTCCAGCATACGCAGCCAAATGCAAAGGAGTTCTGCCGAGCCTGTCTATCCTGAGCTTCTCGGCTCCGAACTTGATGAGGAGCCCCAGGGCTTCGCCTCCGGAGATGGCGGCGTAATGGCATGCTGAGATCAGGTCCAGCCGGCAGGTGGCGTTGGGGTTAGCGCCTCCATTTAGGAGCCTGAAATATAGATTTTTTCTCATAATCATAATCATAAATTCTTTATTTGGAACACAAACAATGGTACAAATGATGTGAAAAACGATGATATCTGCAGAAGTATTAAACTGTGTCGCAGACACCAACGCTCTCCTCCGGGAAATATTACAGTAGCTCCCAATCAAAGTGCATTAGTTACACATAAAATATGTGCGTGTGTATATATATTAATTAGTCTGCGCTTGAAGGGTGTGTGTGTGTGTGTGTGACTACGTGCGTGCGTGTATGCACGAGGGTGTATTTGGGGGGCGTGTGTGTGTGTAAGTATGTGTGTATGTATGATATACTCTTGTACACTAAATGCTGCCAAAAGCATTTTTTTCCCGACAACCTTTGTACTATAATTTTTACCAGGTGTTGCGTCCCGGCTTCCCACGCATTGTTATCATTATAAAATACTATGAAATGGAATGAAATTTATTTGCCAGAAGCATGGTGTATAAGTTGATACAGCTACATAGGCAGGTTTCACATATTTCACCGATTAAGGGCGTGCAAATTACAGTTAAATAAAATTTATTCAATGACTAGCTTCCGCCAGCGGCTTCGCAGGCGTAGTGTGTCAACAAAAAGTAGCCATGTGTTAATCCAGGTTATAATCTAAGTACATACATACCAAATTTGCTTCGAAACGGCTCAGCTATTACGACGTGATTGAGTAACAAACAAACAAACATCCAAACTTTCACATTTATAATTTTAGTGTGATACACAAAATTTCATGACACAAATAATTTTCAGAATCGGAATGCGGCTAGATGGCGCTGATGGAAATAAAGAAATAAATAAATAAAAACTTTTTTATTGGAACCCAAAAAGATGCCATGAACAATTTTAAACACAGGTGCTAGTTTACATATAGGTACTAATTATAATTTTATGTGTACTTAATCATTTGAAATTTATACAATTCAGCTTAAGTAATAATTATATACCTATAGGTCTACCGGAATCTCATGGCATAAAAAAATTATAAAAATTGTGATTTTCATATGGCAATGTCAATTGTCACCAGTCAAATCAAATTATGAGATCTCTCAACCGCTGCTGAGATTTTGTGATTTCTCCTTGTTATTTAGTTGTTTTTATGAAAATGTCGAAAAAGCACTTCGATCTCAAGCGAGAAATATTGTTTTCAATGTGTATCGCAACATAAGCGAAGAAGAAGGCGTAAATCAAACTCAATCTTTGATTTTAAAGCGCGTCGTAGAGTTGACTGGTAAGTTGGACTGAGTTGTTTTGATACTTTTAGTTTATTTTATATATTTCTTACTTAATTGTAGCTTCTTTATAGTACTACTTTATTTGTAGTTCTTTATAGTGTTTCCAGTATTACTATACGACGAATCGTAGGTGAGGGCACATCGAATGATGGTGTATTTTCCACGCCTGGTAAAAAGCCGAGAGGGAGGAAGAAGAAAATCAACTTGGACAGCTTCGATTTAGAGTTTATTAGGAATAAAGTAAAATAATTCTATACAGTTTGGAAGGAAATTCCAACAGTAATGAAACTGTTACAAATTCTTCGACAAGATATTGATTTCAACGGAGGGAAGAATCTTTGAGGTAAGAAAAATATAAAGTAATAATCCCTCTCACTCGTAAGAGTAGGCCCTGCAGTGGGACGTATATAGAGTGATGATGATAATGATGAATGACTAAGCTATCGTTTGAGTATTATGATATATGTTATTGTTTTACAGACTTATACTTAAGGAGATTGGTTTTGAATATGTTAAATGCCAATCAAAAAGGAACATTTTGATGGAGAGAGATGACATAAAACTACAAAGATACAAGTTTTTGAAGCGTATGAAGGAAAACCGCGAAGCTGAGGAGCATAATAAATTGGATGTGATTTATTTAAATGAGACTTACATTCACGGTTCATGTTCTGTAAACAAGTGCTGGCAAAGTAAAAATATTGCAGGTCCATCTAAAAGTATTTCACTTGGAGAGAAATGGATCATTGTAAACGCTGGTGGAGAAAATGGCTTTGTACCAAATTGTTGTTTGGTGTACAGGTCAACAAGTGTATCTGCTGACTACCGCCACGACATGAATAAGGACAATTTTACAAAATGGGTGACAGAGAAGCTTATTCCAAATCTGACAAGACCTTCACTAATTGTTATGGATAATGCTAGTTATCATTCCCTACGGATGAACAAACCGCCCACACAAGCCAATCGTATCGCTGATATAAAAGAATGGCTTCGTGCAAATGATATACATTATGATGATCTTTGGCGTAAATGTCGATTACTTGAAGTAGTGAAACAAAACACGTCTGCGCCCTTATATGAGATAGATGAAGTATTAAAATCGCACGGTCACGAAGTTTTAAGGCTGCCACCTTATCATTGCACCTTGAATCCTATAGAAATGATTTGGGGTATAATGAAGCAAAAAGTTGCTGTTAAAAATGTAAATAGGCCTGCAAGTGACATTAAATTATTAACAGAAGAAGCATTTTCACAAATTGATGCATAGGAATGGCGAAAATGTTGTGAACATGTAAAGAAAATTGAAAACGATTTCATCAAGCAAGATAGAATAATTGAAAGGCTGGAAGAGCAATTTATAATAAATACCTCTTTATCTTCATCATTTGATGATGAACAAGAAATGCAAGTGGAGTTCTTGGAATCGTTTTCTAGTTCTGAATGAAGTGTTAAGTTTTATTATGATTTAAATGATATATAATAAACTATAGTGTGACCATTAGTGCTGTGCACTCCCTGAGGTATGCGCGCGGCGAGACGGGGGGGAGAATCGGCTGCTGTGCTCTGTCAGTTCGCCGTCAACACATGAGATAAATATTCAAAGATGGGTCGTGCGTTATCTCGTGATATGAAATGGAAGATGAAGTTGAAACAGAATCTATGTCAGAATAACTTTCGTTAGAATATATAATTGTTTGTAAATATAAAAAATGTTCAATGAAACAAGTCCTTTGAATTATAAGTTTAGTTCATATTTATCACCTGCATATTTTTAATAAAATATGAGTATATTTAAGTTACATTTTAATCAACTAAGTAAGTATAATATATTACAGATAGATAGCCTCCGACCATCGTCCCGCCACAAGTCTTGCCTTAGAAATGCAAACTGATATCGTAAGATATGTCCGACATGTATTGATCTCATGTGAACTCATGCAGTTTTTTCTTTGCCTCCCACCTCGCCGCGCATACCTCAGGGAGTGCACAGCACTAATGGTCACACTATAGTACATAAAGTAATGTACCTACGATTGATTTATTTTTTGTGACATATTTTCCTATGAAGAACCCGATGTATAACAATATTCTTCATACAAATACCTTATATACTTTATTTTCATTAATACTAGACATAAATAAAAATTAAACAGTATCAAGATCGTTTAATCCAATTTTCCCAGTATTGCACGCAACAAAATTTTATTTCTCCATTTGCCATGAGATTCCGGTAGACCTATAACAATATTATGCATTAACTTTGACCTCCACACTAGGATTCCCTGTATTGTGGAGATCAAATACAAAAATAGGTTAATCAAGGTAGTGCAGTGTTTGGCAAGTGAATTTAAATTTAAATTATGTTTCCATTTAAATGTATATAATGTGTCTCCCAACGGGTAGGGCTTAAAATGAACATGGACAAGACGAAAATTATGTCGAATGTCCATGTCGTGCCTGCCCCAGTTATGGTTGAGAACTCGGCTCTTGAACGGCGTCGGCGTCGACGCGTATGTATACCTAGGACAAACAGTCCAATTAGGTAGGTCCAACTTCGAGAAAGAGGTCAATCGTCGAATCCAACTCGGATGGGCAGCGTTTGGGAAACTTCGCAACGTCTTTTCGTCCAACATACCTCAGTGCCTTAAGAAGAAAGTCTTCAATTAGTGTGTGTTACCAGTGATGACATATGGAACCGAGACGTGGTCCTTCACTATTGGCCTTATGAATAAGCTCAGAGTCGCTCAACGAGCTATGGAGAGGGCTATGCTCGGGGTTTCTCTACGGGATCGAATCAGAAATGAGGAGATACGTAGGAGAACTCAATTCACCGACATAGCCCGACGGATTAGCACGTTGTAGTGGCAATGGGCAGGCCATATAGCGCGCAGAACAGATGGCCGATGGGGCGGGAAAGTTCTCGAATGGAGGCCACGGACCGGCAAGCGCAGCGTAGGACGCCCACCTACAAGATGGGCAGACGACTTGGTAAGAAAGGCAGGTCGGCGTTGCATGCAGGCCGCTTCCAACCGCATTTCCTGGAGATCAATGAAGGAGGCCTTTGTCCAGCAGTGGACGTCCTACGGCTGATAATATGATGATAATATATATATATATATATTATAATATGATAATATTATATATAATGTATTTGCTTATTTATGTTACCTTTCCACCTCCTCCGTATTTTTAGTCGTAATAGCCTCCAACAGTTCCGTGTTTAGCCGTCGAAGCCTCCGATCGCTTCTCCTCCATTGCTTGTTCACACATGTCTCCTGGGTAGGAGTGTTGTTTACTGTCGACGACACCGACGATGGCGTCTGGTCTGGTTGGGGCGGTATGGGCGGGGGGGAGTGTAGATTTCTAGAAATTATTTATTGTATTAATTTGTTTTTATGTTATTTGTAGGGAAAGACTTACGGCCCACCTGATGGTAAGATGGTATTGTCGACCCTGTACCACGCGTCTTTACATTTCTCTTTAAGCGTGCCATGTCGTAGCCTAACGGGAAAGCCTCAGATGGTAGCTCATTCCACATCTTGCAAGTATGTGGTAGAAAAGATTATTAACATTATTTAATTATTCAGATTTAATTTGATTAGAAAACATTAGTAAATTTAAAAAAAAATATTAACTTAATCTTATAATAATTCATTGCATGATAATTATATAATAATTGTTATTATTAAATTTGTATTTGTTAGTTTTGAAATGTATTTTTTGTATTATTTTGACTTGGTATTCGCTGTTGACATTATGTTGTATTTTTTCATTAGCTATTTTTTTACAAATTGAGCTGAACACCGATCAAAAAAGCAAAATGTTGATCAATAAATTAATGTCCGTCAAAAAAAATCAAAATCTCCATGATTTAGATTTTTTTTTGACGACAACAATATTAGAAAGATCTGGCGAGATCTAGGAGATAATAACTCATACAAGTATTTGTATCAGTACACGCTCTGCTAAGTTTGGGGCAAGATAGCGCTCTGTAAAATGTTCAGAATTATATATTAACTGTTTAAGTATTTATTTGATAATAATCTTCAGAACTTATAAATGAAAAGACAGTGATCCAGCCATGATTGATTTATTGCAAATCTACCCACAACTATTAATGGGATCTTGATATAACCACATTAACTAGCTTCCGCCAGTGGCTTCGCTCGCGTTGTTTGTCAACCAAAAGTAGCCTATGTGTTAATATAGGTTATAATCTACGTACATACCAAATTTCATCGAAATCGGTTCAGCTGTTACAACATGATTGAGTAACAAACATCAAGACTTTCGCATTTAAAATATTAGTGTGATATTTTCTATGCAGTCTACGATGGTACACGCTCGCCTAGAAGAAACCTAGACCCCTACGACTTCAAAAAAAAGTGAACTTACTGTGTGTTGATAGTGAGTCCTAAATCCGTCGGCCTCGGTCTGCCGTTGGCAACGTTGCCTAGCAGAGGCCGCTGGTTCTCCATATCCTCAGCCTCTCCTCTTTCTACATCTGGAAGATAAAGACACGCTTTGACTAATAATAATATCTTAAGAGGTTCTTTCAAGGGTCAGATTCAGTTTCATTTATGGCATTAGAACTGTGAAACTGTTCACGATTTTCTATTGTTTTCCATGCAGCTAATTCAGATTACCTCAGATTAATATTTCCACAAGGCTGCCCATTGTTTTGCGTTGATTTAGCACAACGTTAAATACTATATTATGCATGCTGATTTTATGGTTATAACTTTACTGCCAGTCGCATATGGAATACTACATTTTCATCTAATTAATTGAGGCTGTCCGGAAGAGATCGTAGCGATAAGACCGCCCCGATTTAGCTTAGCGCTTTACAGCGCCGCCAGATTTATTGTGATATATTTCACCATCGTTATGAGGAACAGAAAGTTCGTTCTTTCATCTTTCATAACTATTGGCATTTTCCAATTTATATTTAATAATCGTGTTTTTATCATTGACATTGTTTAATATTGCATGCTTATAATAAGCTGAATAAGGAGATTCTAATTGGTGTATATTTAACATCTTATACTTTGTAACTGTACCCATTTTCGCAAGGAATAAATTAAATAAAATGAAATCAAGATCTCCCTAATAGATGTGAGTACTTCAGGAGATAATGTACTCCGATTCGCGAGGGAAAGGACCTCGGGCCTGATTACAGGCGCGTTCCGAATGTCTCTCCAGCGACTGGAGTCCAGTAGGACTACTAACTCCAAGTCCTACACCCTTCAGATTCTAGTGAAGTATCTGTACTACTTGATCCGAATTTCTGGCCAGTTGGCATTGTTTACAGGCGCTACAGGGAAGCGGCTACGAAGCAAAATCCTCCAAATAAATGAGTGTTCCTTTTTAAGTTTTTTGTTTTACTAGCTGACCCATCCGCAGCTTCGCACGCGTAGTTTTTCAATAAAAACATTATCCTCCTGCGCGTTGGGTAAAAAGTAGCCTATGTCACCTGGGGATTGTGTAGCTTCCCAACAGTGAAGAATTTTTTTAATCGGTCCTGTAGTTTCGGAGCTTATTCAATACAAACAAACAAATCTTTCCTCTTTATAATGTTAGAATAGATGTATGTTAGTCCATAAGGTATTTATAGATTATGGGCCTTGTTATCATATTTTGTGTGTGCACATTGTTGCCTGAAATAATCGTTATATTTTAAGTATTATTGATAAATAAATACGAGTACTATTCTAAAGAGATAATTTGTTGTTTGTATGTTTGTTGACACACCTCAAAAACGATTGAACCGATTGTGAAACTAATTTAACAATTTGTTTACCTATTTTATACAGGCCGTTTTATTGGTATTTTTAGGACTTGATATTAAGTGTGTTTGCAAACTTCAAAAGTTGTAAAAAGAATTAAAAAAAAAAATATTTTACAACAATACTAGCGGGTCAACTTTCCAATCGGAAAGTTGAGCTAGGACTTTCATTTTTTTAACATAACTAGCTGACCAATCTGCAGCTTCGCACTTCTTTTTTAATAAAAAACATTACCCTCCTTCTTCGCAGTTGGTTACAAAGTAGCCAGTGTCACCCGGAGATAGTGTAGCTTCCCAACAGTGAAAGATTTTTTTTAAATCGGTCCAGTAGTTTCGGAGCCTATTCAATACAAACAAACAAACAAACAAATATTTCCTCTTTATAATATTACGAAGTTTTTTGTAGATATTGATATGTTCTTTAATATTGTAGAACATACTTTTGTTCTATCATCAATAGTTTCCGCAGCGCATGCGACGAAAGACGTTTTAGTGCACTTTTTTTACACCTTGGGTTACGTTACATAAGTTTTAGTAAGGATCCCTAATCTTTTCTAGCAATAAATATAGATTTTGTCACTTAGGGTGCGTGTAGCTTTCCAATGATGAAAGAATTTTTGAAATCGGCACAGTAGTTTTTGAGTTTATTCATTACGAACATACACACAAAAATACAAATTTTCCTCTTTATAATATTAGTATAGAAGACAGCCTAAATGTGAAATGGCGATTTGCAAAAACTTATAGTTTTAAAGATATTAATTTTTGAAAATCCGTAATCGATTGCGATATTCGCTCAGAAATCAATGTTCGACTGTTTAGTTTGCGTACTATCGATTATCGTGACACTAAATTGATATGACAGTGACAGATAATAAGGCTTTTTTGATAGGTTTTACAGTTTTACTTGCGGGAATTTCAAATTTGGCAATGTCATTGACATTTCTTTTACAAATTTTACAATACACTTGTTTGTTATGTTCACTGTTGGATGGATTTGGTCGTGTAACTTTTATCTTGCGGTCGATACGTTTTTGTATTCCTTTAAAAGACATTTGCGTGGCTACTATGGCGTCCTCTTTGAGTCCTGCTTCATAATGTACTCCAATTCGTGAGGGAGAGGACCCAGGGCCAGATTACAGGCACGTTCCGAATGTCTCTCCAGCGACTAGTCCAGTAGGACTACTAACTTCAAGTCTTACACTCTCCAGATTCTGACGAAGCATAAGGCCGCTGCGGAGTTGAGTGATGTGCAAGTGTTGGACTTTAGTGAGCCGCTTGTCGAAAAAATCTGAAAATAGTAGACTGAAGCGAGACGAGGCACCCCAACTTGAGTAGGTTAGGTTCAAAAAACGTGACAGAATCGACACGGAGCTCCCCAATCCCACGTGGACTTGTGCTTGTGCGTGACACCCCTTGAGTGTATATAAAGAGCTCGGGAGCCAGAAGCTCGAGGGAGGTCCTCTCTCAGGGGCGAGCTTCTGGCGGGAACCCATCTAGAGGCCAGAGTGTTGGAAAAAAATTGATCTATGAAAACCTTGTTCCCCTTCACCCCTCCTGCCCATTTCCACCATAAAAAATTGTTTTTTTCATACATACTGCAACATAATTTTTTTGATTTTTTTCAAAAACTATAGGTTTTCGCAAATCCCCACCCCCTCTTCATCCCCCATCCCCCTACCGAAACGTGCCAATTGGAAAGTCCTTCGTTACTCATTATTTTTTTACACTTATAGAAAGTCCTAGTCTTATCCATTATATTATCAAAGAGCAACTTACTTGCCTTGGCACAACGATGAAAACATTCCTTTAGTACACATTATTCACTACAGTAATAAACACTTATAAAAATTTGATTTATATAGATGATGATTAAACTCGTTACGTTAATTATAATTGCTAATATCTAAACCTATAATTATCATATAATTTTTATCATGAGCGTTTATCACCTGATAATAAATATCTGAACGGTATCAGTCCATGTTATATCATCCCAATGAATCACTCTTAAAAACGAGACCACGATAAACAAAACAACTGCAAATAGATTTCGATCAAGATTAAAAAAATAATCCAAAAAAGGTCCCTAGAACCGATTTGCGTGTACAAATTCAGTAACTTCACAGTAAAAAAAAACTTAGTCACAAACTAATTTGAGGTAGAAAATCTTTTCAAAAAAGGAAAATGTACAAAGATATCGATATTTTTTTAATACCCAGAACTGGTTTGGGTGTAGTACTGACGCGGTGTGATGAAAAACATGTTTCTCATCGTTATCCTAACAGATTATGCACACATATCCAAGGCCGTTGGGTACATTGTCTTATGAGTAATATCTTACAAGTCATCCTAGGTACTAAGATAAACGTAGGTGCTGTACATTTTCCTTTAGAACATTCCATAATGCAATATACTGTTGCAACACTTGAAATATTAGCAATCTTTTATCAATCTTCAATCTTTAACACGCTTTTATTGCTTGGTAATCTTGGTATGTTTGTAACGGAAACTTTGATGTTCTGAAAAGCTGTTCAGTTTAATCCCTGCTTCCCACTTCTACCATCGAACCTCCCGCAACCGGCAACGAGCTCACCCACATATTGTAGATGCGTGAAAGTCTCACACGGTGCGTTTCACCCGCTCGTTTCTTCCACGCGCCTTCCTCCAGAGTTTTTTCCGGTGGGCTTCAAAATGAACGGCTTCAAGAGAGGTGTAAATAGGGTATTAAGTGCTAGGCAACGCGACTGCAGTACCACGAGTGCTGCATGAGTTTATAGGCGGCGGTGACCACTTAACATCAGGAGGCCCGTCAGCTTGTGTGTCTACAAGTTTAATATAAAAAAAACTTGATTTTCAGTCACTTCAAAACGTCAAACTAAATACAAATTTTGCAAACTTATCGAGGACCAATGACAGTAGCATAATTCAACAAAAATATTGAACGGGCAAAAAAACTGGCCAATTGCGAGTCGGACTCGCGCACGAAGTGTTCCATACACGGACTTCCTGGTTCCGTACCATTATCTACAAAAACGGCAAAAAAATCACGTTGGTTATATGGGAGCCCCCCTTAAATATTAATTTTATTCTGTTTTTAGTATTTACTGCCATAGCGGCAACAGAAATACATCAACTGTGAAAATGTAGACTCTAACTATCACGGTTTATGAGATACAGCCTGGTGACCGACGGACAGACAGACAGCGGAGCCTTAGTAATAGGATGCCGTTTTACCCTTTGGGTACGGAACCCTAAAAAAAACAAAACGCTTTTATAGTTAGCCGAACTAAAAAGTAGAAAATAATTTTCTATAAATTTATATTAAGAATAGTGTGATTAACAATAAAATATATTTTATTGTAAAAAAGCGGGGGGGGGGGGGGAGGGGGGGTTAAGATATTTTCAAAATGAGTCTACTTTTAGAAATAAAATATAACAATTGACATTAAAGCATTAATGTCCTACATATAAAAATGGACCTGGTTAAATTTACCTCTATAAACTGGCATTGTCCTTATTCACTCATTTAAAATTCACTCACTAATGTAATATCACATATTTTTACTTTTTCTGGATTTACACAAAAAGTTGTAGATATTTGGAGCACATGACTTGTACACAAATATGTATTATGAACTGACTGCTTGCTTATCTATCAAACGTAATGGTGCGATAGAGCTGATAATTTTTAGAATTGTCAAATATTAAATTTTGATGATTTATATTTGTATTTGACTTGGGATAATTCCGTAATTAATCGAGCGAATCGAGATCTCCAAATCAACTTGGGCAAATTGGCGTTGTATGTATGTATGTATGTTTGTTTGTCCGAGGATAACTTTCGAAGCGTTGGTATTTATGTAGGTAGTGATGGCAAACATTTTTGTGTGACTAAATGAGCTAAAAATGTGGAGTGGTTGTTGAGATATTGGGGTTCAAGAGGGGTAAAATAAAACAAAATGAGACGATTTTGTCAAGTGGTACGTCTAATAAAAGATCTTTGTGAGTACATTTCGACCCCGTTTTTATTTTTTATTTAAAACCTTGTAATTTTTAAAAGTTATTAGCCATAATAAAAACTAAACTTTGACCCAATTCACAGGGTACACCAGTGACCCCACAGTGCTGAAATTTAGTATGCGTGTAACGTTAGTGAACTCAAATATAGGAAAAAGACTAAAATCTAGAATAACTGCAATTTTTACCTCAAAAATATGTAACCAATTTACATGAACTCCCGTTACTTGTAATTTGAATGAAGCTGTAGGTCAAGTTATTTAATTGTGCATTCCGTGGCACTATTTGAATACCTAGTCAAAGATTACAAATGATATTTTCGTTTTTAGGGGAGACTCGCGAGATCTTAGTTCGGGGCGAACCAAAGTCAAAGTCAAAATCTTTTATTCATTTAAATCACAAGGATCACTTTGAAACGTCAATTTTACTGCCTGTTCCTTCGCGACCAAGCCAGGAAAGAAAAGCAGAAAACAAGACTGGTTTGTTTTTTTTAATGATCCTTTTAGAATACATAACAATACACGTAATAAATTACGTCTAAATTGTAACATTTTGAACGAGTTGGAGCAATTTCAATCCCAAGCTTCTCTATCATCTAAATAATCTGATATTTTATACTAGGCTTTTTTATAAAGATTTTGTTTAATTGCGTTTTAAATTTGTTAATTGTCAATTTTTGTACATCACTTGGCAGTTGGTTATAAAAGCGAGCACCTTGCCCTTTAAACGATTTACTAAATTTATGGAGTCTGCAAGGGGCAACAGGTTATATTCATTTTATTAAATTTAAATGTGTGAACCGAAGATGATAATCTAATAACCAGTAATTTTATTATATTGCCTCTATATTTTACCCATTTTTCTTATATTTTTGCCTCTTAATTTTTACAAATTTCTCTCGTTATCGAATACCATTTCAACAGTAATTATCATCAGATGATACTCATACTCATTTATTCAAACCGTGTAGGGACACAATGGAACACTTGGTTACGTCAATAATAGTACTTACTTAATTACATATCTAAGTAGAGGTGCCAGAAATAGACAAGCATTTCATATATCCTATTTACATTTAAGCTTAAAAATACTGACTATTAACTATGTAAGTTTATAGCTGCTGTAGAGGGGCATTGTCAGAGAATTGATTATACTTAATAGTACTTACCTATTTTGAGTTCTAAACTGCTGCATATGTCAGTAAGTAACATTAATTTTATTAAAAACATTGAATTGCATTAGTCATTGAATAAAATATAAGGAATGTCAAGATATGCAATAAAAAATGACAGAACGTAGCTGTTGTAAAAGGGCATTGTCATCTTACCTAAATAAATCATAACAAAAAAAATATATATACCTAATCCTAATATCACATAAACAACAATTTATATTAAAAAATATTAATACATAATACATACCTACTATCAAGTAATTTCCTGTGAAATGGAGTCATCCTTGAGAGCTTCAATCATGCTATAGTTAGTAGCTTTTCCTAATTAATACTCATTTTATTTTGTATATGGCATAGTCCATTTCACGCAAATCTTTATCTAATTTATTAAATAGTTTGACTCCATTACAAAGAAAACTCTTTGAAAGTTTAGCTAACCTAATAGTTGGGTGTCGAATGCTGCCACCATGCCTTGTTTGGTAGGAATGGGTAGAATTCAAAGTTGGAAAATTTTATATATTTTTTTTATATACAAGAGGCACTGGTAAACATACGCACTAGTCAGCGTCATTATCCCTAGTTGAGAAAATGCATTTCGGCATGTTTCTCTTGGTTTTAGACCTAGTACGTATCTTACAGCCCTTTTTTGTAGAATGAAGATTCTGTTGAATTCCGCCGCTGAGAGATATGATGAGATATAGGATGTAGGTATATTGCTGAACATAGGCCTCCACAATAAATTTGCAGAGCTTGTTAGCCTGCACCCAACGAATCCAAGGAACTAATACCACAGAAGAACTTTGTAATATTGTCATGATTGCCTAACCCAGAAAGAGAACCAACTTTTAGTAGCAGAGAGGGGTCCAGTAAGGAAAGAAGATGGTATGTTCTGTATCGGAATTGATAAGTAATAGATCACACAATTTTGAGGGTACATCAACCCTCATTTTTCTTGATATACCTACCCTCATTGGCTGAGCGAAGTGGCATACCAAGGTGACTGTCAACGCGTCCCTACGGGCCGATCAGAGTTAACGCACCCCTCTTAGTGCAAGCACCTACCAAATATCGAAAGCGCCGTCCGGTAGCCAAGTGGTAGTTTTTACACGTATTACATCCCTCAAGAAGACGACATACATCTACCATCAACCACAGCAGCCTATGAACAGAGGGATTACGGAGTTCATAAGGGAATGCGGAACGCAAGACGGAGTAAACCAAGGTTAGTCGCTCTCGCATCGGCTTTCAACGACCTCCGTGGTGCAGTGGGCGAATAGCCGGCTGAGATTCAGGAGGTAGCAGGTTCGATTTCCGCCGCGGAACAAATATTTGCATGATCTGCAGATATTTGGTCTGGGTCTGGGTGTTTTTCTATATATTATAAGTATGTATTTACAAAAAAAATAGTATATAAGTATTCTATCAGTTATCTGGTTCCCATAGTACAAGCTCTGCTTAATTTGGGGCTAGATAGCGCTCTGTTAAATGTCCAGCAATTTTTTTTTATTAAATTCCCGTACACAGATACAGCTTGAGGGTTCGTTGAAACGCCGAAACAGAAGTCTTGTTGCTGAGCCTAAAATCATTGCAGAATATAAATCGCACCGACTCTCCTGGCTCTGCCATGTACTTACTGCGAATGGGTGAAAATCGAAGAGTTGAGAGAGCATATTTTGCCGATTGGCCGCGCCAATCGGTTGGTCGTCCCAAGTATTACTGGAAGGATAGGATTGAAGCTGACCTGCGCGACCTTAAAGCCGACGACTGACAAGAGTATGCAATAAATAAAATAAAAAACGAATGCGCTTTAGACCACCCGACTGAAATAAAACTTATTTTTTTCACAACTAGCAGTAATTATACGTATATTCATTTAACAGATATTATAGTTAACATAGTATATATAAATAATGATTAGTAGATTTATAAGAATTTAACATACATCATTAACCTAACTAAAAAGTTTAAATTCTTAAGTCGATAGCATTATATGGAAGAGCAACGACGCCCTGCCGTCATACAGTGAAAACTAGTACGGAGGGTAGTCACTTGGCTATGTATTCATCATAACTGCAAACTTAAGTTACACTAGGAAACATGATTGTATATAGTTTAAGTCTAGATTTTAAATTTGTAAATTTACTTTATCGAAATAAATTTTACTTTACTTACTTACTTCTTTAGCTCTATATGTATAGCGGTAAAAATAATGTTTTAAGGAAATGTCAACCTTATTTCGATGCGCATACAGTATGTACATAAGTTATTTTCTGCTGCTGCCTGCCATCTGTTGTGGAATAGCTGGACTTTTTCGTAAATCGCAGGTGGTAGATTCAAAATACGAAACGTCGTAAATACTTTTTTTTTATATATATACTTAGTAAAATGAACTCTATTATACAGCATGAAGGCTATGAGAGTAAGCGAAAAATGTGAAAATGTGTGCTAGCACCTCTCTCTTGCCCCTACAGTAATATACGAAACGTAACTCTCTCTCTTTCTTATCTTCACTAACTTATATCTCCCTCTAAACTTCCGTTCGCACTTTTCTTAATGCATTCACCAGCCGCCTACTCCCCAAGTCAAGCGTGCTTAAAGAAGTTTTACTTCAAAAATAAAATAAAAGTACATTTATTTCAAGCAATTATATAGCTCATATAAGGACACAACACAAAAGGTACCTAACTCATATAAAAAAGGGTTTTTTTGAAAACATGCCTGTGACAGAAATGTCTGGTGTACGGGCAGTCAACTCTGCCGACTATCATTACCAAGTCAGTGTTGGAGCTGGCCCGCATCCTGTGCACCAAGACGCGGCTCGCTTGCGCATGAGGGTGTGGAAGCAGTCAACCTGCGCCGCCGCGAAGATCCCCGATGGACATGGACACAGGAAAGTTCTCATTTTGGAGGCCAAGACTCAATTTGGATCCCTTCAGCAATGGAGTAAGTAGGTCATGATTGACTTATATCAAATCTAGATCTAGACTAAGATAACTGTCTGAAACTGAAATGGCGTTAGGTGGGGCACTTGGCAAGACGTGGTAACTGATGACAACTGGTGGAGTAGGCCGACTAGGTTCGTATACACGTATGAATGAATGAATTAAAACATTTCATCGTACACCATATAAACAAATAATTACATACAACATAGAAAACACAAATAAATAGTACAACGAGCGATCTTACTGCTTAGAAGCGATCTCTTCCAGACAAACTTTGTATGGACGTAATGCCTCTTTCAACACTTTAATCGATTTATACTCTATACCAGGGTTTCCAAAAGTGGTCGATATCGACCCCTTGGAGTCGATATCGGTTTCCTAGGGGTCGACATAAACTAAAACTGATTTTAGGGGTCGACGAGGTCTAAAAATCGACCCCTATTTAATTAACACAAGGTCTTATTTAAATCTTTCAAGATAGGTAGATAGGTACTGTATTGTTTATGTTGTGTTACGTGTACTAAGAATAATTAATATTTTTGTAGGAAATAGCATTGTTGTAGTAATGTAAAGTCTCAAGTTCGTACAAGATGAAAAACTCGGCAAGTCAGTGTGGACAAGTTTGTGCAAGATAATGAGTTCGAGCGTACGTCTTTCAGGCGCGTTTTGACTTGCTCTCTATTTGACGCTTACGCGATTAAATACGAACGAATTCATGATCAAGTTGCAAGTTCAAACATGTTCCCGATATTTTACTATTTAACGAGCTTGCACTTAGATTGAAAGTTCATTTGCGTTTTGAAATTCGTTGGAGCTTGAACGATAATAACTCATATAAGTACTCATTTATTTCAAGAGATTACAAAGTTATAACATTTAATATTATTAAGTGAAGTAAAGTGATTGAAAAAGAATTTACAAAATGCTGAGCTCCCTGCGCGAGTTAATAGCGTAACCATACAATATCTGCAGTTTATGAAAAATTAACAGGGTAAGTACCAAACAGTTTTTATCCGGCACAGCGCATCAGCATTGCCATATAATGGGGCAATGCAGCCAGCGTCTTGGGGACGCTGTCTACATTGCCCCACTGTGTGATAGTGATCAGTTGAGCTATGTGTAGATTGTTTGCAACAGTTTGCAGTTGTCAGTTGTTTCAATTGTAAAGAATTACCAGTAAATTTAACAGTTTATTATTGTTTATTATTTAGGTAGTTTCTTATTTTTTTATTTGCCAGAATTACTGAGAGTTTTATGATGGCGGACACGAAAAAAAAATGCAGACAATATAGTTTGGACTACTTGAAGTTCGGATTTATTGCATCTCCATCAAATCAACACTTGCCGATGTGTCTCATATGTGAAAAAGTATTCAGTAACGATGCCTGAATGGATGACCACTTATCAAGAGTACACGCTGACAAAAAAAGTAAGCCCTTGTCATTTTTTCAAGCACTTAAAGAAAAAACTAGACAAAAAACCATCCATAAGATCGATGTTTGCGTCATCATCTATTAAAGACGATGATGGCTTACGAGCGTCCTATAATATATCTTTACTAATAGCGAAGTCGGGAAAACCCCACACAATTGGAGAGCAGCTTATCTTACTAGCCATTGCGGAGGTCCTTAACAATGTATTGCACAAACCCACACATGATATTTTAAAGAGAATACCTTTGAGCAATAACACCGTTCAGAGACGCATAGACGAGATGGGACGGGATGTGGAAAACATTTTATGCAAGTTCTTACAGACCAACAGATTCTCTCTCCAGTTGGACGAGTCTACATTACCCGGCAATGAAGCTCTGTTGTTAGGATATGTTCGATATATCAAAGATGAAAATATGTGCCAACAACTGCTTTTTGCTACATATTTAGAGACTGATACCAGAGGAGAATCGATTTTTCAGGCCGTGGAACATTTTTTTACTGACAAAGCTATTCCATGGAAAAACAATGTTTCTGTTGCGATTGATGGTGCACCGTCTATAGTTGGTCATCATCGTGGTTTTATAGTTCACTTAAAGCGACAACTGCCTGATGTACTAGTCATTCACTGCGTGATTCACAGGCAGCATTTAGTAGCAAAAAAGCTGAGTCCTAGATTGCATAACGATACCTTAATTTGCAGACCTAATAACTCCTCTGGAGCAAATTTTACAGGAGCGACTTAAAACGTTATAATAAATTTTATTTAAGGAAATAAATAAAAACAAAAGTCCCGTTAGAAATTATGCTTTTTATTAATCTAAAAACACTTAAACATCTATGTTTTCTTATAACCTTTAGGTTTTACAGTGAAAAAAGGAGTTGTTCGATTTGGTTTAAGCAATACTTGAAACTAAAAGTGGAGTTGTTTGATTTTATTCTAAACTAATAATATAAACTAAATAATCTGCCATCCGAAGGGAAATGATAATAACTAATTTTCGTGTGGCAATGCATCGTAATAGGCGTGATAATCACGGGGCATAGATGACTTAAGTTGTTGTAAATCAGAAAATTTTTTTTTCGTTATTTTTCTTCTTTGGTCATATAAGTTTTTTAGGTCATCCACCTTCACGGGGACAACTGGGGTTTTTCTTTGATTGAGGATCTTCCACTCCTCGCCAAACCGAAGCTTGTACATTACGTCTCCATTAGGTCTGTACTGCAGAGCTCTCAGATCAGTAACCTGTAAAAACACTTGATTTTATAAAGCCTCCCGGATCTAGAAAGATAAGTCATCGTAATTTGAAACAAAGCATGCAAAATGAAAGAAAAGAAGTGTATACCTTTGGATCCCCTTTCATTTTCCCTGGACGAATGGATTTATACAAAGCAATTTCTTTGAAATCCTTGAAGTAGGGAAAAGTCAAATATTCACATCGGTATTTTTTGTTATTGGTCTTTGCCGTTCGGCAGATGTTTAAGTATTCAGCAGGGGCATGGATGGTTTGGTTTTTGAGCCGCTTCTCCATCATGGCATGCATGCTGTCCACCTCCATTTGGGTATGCCCAACCTCAAGGTATTTATGAGTTATTGTTATGTTATAATATATTGATACATTAATAAAGGCATTACTGAGAACTACGTTGCGGTTTTGATAGGTACAACCATCAGTGTAAAACACGATCTGCCGGTCTTTGTCATCCATTTGAGGTATAATTTCTTTTACAATAAACTTCGACATTATAGTGGCAAATTCCTCCGCATTAAGGCCACCCTCAGACTCATTCCACACAAAACAATAACCCTGTTCCATTTTCATGTCAAAAATACACCAATTGTGGACACATAATTTAGTTTTGTAATAATTGCTGGAAACCGTAGACCTAGGTGCCAGTAGAACAGCTTGGAGGTCAGCAGTGAAAACGAATTTGTGATCTTTCTTGTCTTGTTGTTTTTCAGCTCTAGCTTCCACCTTTTTCTGAATATGCTCATTGTATACGTCTTCACTGATTTGACCAATCACATATCCATTGCATATTTCACAGAGATCTTTTTTAGGTATAAACAAGGATATTTTTTTCAAGGTAAGAGCATTGGAAAAAGTGGCGATGCTCAGTGGTTTTACATTTTTGGAATTGCATTCCTCTTTATAGAGTTTATAAAGCTGTTGCTTAGATATAATTTCAGGTTGCAAGTACAACATAGAGGTTATTTGCCGGCAGTAGTGGGAAGGCGGTTTAGGTAATTCATCCAGAAAACTGTCCAAAAATGTTTTCTCTGAGGAACTGACTCTATTGCTGGTGGAGGCCGTTGACTGATTGTCAGGATGGATATCATTTACACCCGTTGTGGATACTTGTGATGCTTTTTCTTCTTGCCAAGCCCAGCATTGGTAGGTGGTTATAGAAAAGGTGTTTATGAACAATGTCTTACACACTCTTATCATTTCGTCGTTTTTCTTCAAATAATATACCATGGAATTCTTTCTTTGTGACTTATTGGGGTCTTTTCTGTCTCTTTTTCTCTTCGGTGTGATACATTTTATCAGGCAATTAACAAAAATTTTTTTCTCTCCCCAATCCATAGCCCAAAATTGTTTAAATAAGCTTTCTCGGTCATTTTCAGTTATCAAGTGACAATTAAAAACTCCGTTTTTATTTTCTTGACATTTGCATCGTGGTTTAATTTCTTTTTTTGATTTACGCACATCTTGTAACCATTTTCCCTCTACTTTTCTTTTTCCATAATATTGAATTCCCTTTTCCCTGTTAAGTCTGTTTTTTTCAATATTCCAATCCTTTTTATCCACTTGACAACGCTTTTTTCTTTTAACAAGTGGTGTATCGTCTTCTGATTCTGAACTTTCACTATATTCAACTAATCTGGCCACATTGTTGAGTGATGATGAGGTGATAGCTTCCTGTACATCAGGGGTAGGGTTAATGTGGATGTCCAGCGTGCATGAAATGGGTGGAATGTCAACTCTAGGGGGAATGTTTATGTTGTCATTCAGCAAGGGTGATGTGGTAGTGTGTTCATCAACTATAGGGTGTAGGGCAATGTCAGTGCCTTGGGTTATTACATAAGAGTTAATATCGTCAGTTGGGGGTACAAATTGGTCAATAAACTCAATTTGAACATTGTTTGGCTCATTAATATCGTCGTCAAATAACAAGAAATTGTGAACTTGAGGCACATCATCCGTGTTTGTTGTAGCTTCGGAGAGTTGATATTCATTCTGGTGATAACTCACAATGGTTTCCGTCTCAGGTTCATTCTCCGTTGTAGTATCCATCACACTGAATGTTTTATTTTCTCTTTGCGAATTAATACTTTTTTAAATATAATTTCCTACCTACTTAAGATTCTTTAAGTACCTTATTTGTAATAATCATTATAAATTAAACTTGATATTTACTGAATTGTATGTCTTTTTATTTTGTTAAATTTTGATGAAGTCAACTTTACTCACTTAACCAAGTGCAAAGTTTTGCAATTGGTATCTTAGTACCTAGGTATTTTGTATCAATAGGAAAAAACGAAAGATAGGCCCCCTTATTCATAACAGTCTGCTAACTAATTTAAAGCATTGCTAATTCTCACTCTGTCTTCTTCTATTGACCTAAGTCAGAATGAAAAATAACATTCTGTATCAGCTGTTTTAAGTTAGCGGACCATTATGAATAAGGGGGTTGATCTTAAAAGTAGGTAATTTGGCCATGGGGGTCTGAGGTAACAGTTCATTTTGGAAAAGGGGTCACTTGTCCAAAATAGTTTGGGGATCCCTGCTCTATACAAATACTATAATCTTGCCTAAGATTTATATTCAAGATAACTTACTTGTTTAAAAGCAAATATAGACAACTACTTGAGTAGGTAAATACGATGGTTATAATAGGATTTCCAGTGTAATATCCAATCTGTTTGCGGATCACAGACGCGACTGGCATATCTATGAGATTGTGACGTCTATTCGTTATCTAGCGATAAGTCCAAGGAATATAGATTAGAATTCTGTAGACTAAGAGAAGACTGTAGAAAAAATTACATCATCGTATACTATAGAATGAAGGGTAGTATGGTTTAGTCCTCCAATAGCCCCAATAAAAATATTTAACATAATAGAAATTGTTAATAAAATTGATTTTTTTTATACTACTTACATGGCAAACGAGCATGCTGTCTACCAGATGTTAAGTGGCTACTGCAGCCCATGGATATCCACATAGAATTCAAAACAAGTTATTATGTTATCTTGATCTCTATGTGGATACGTTGCCATACTATAGGACTTAGCTGTTATGCCTATGTGCCAGTAATTACAGGATCATACCATTATCATCTAACCGGAACACAGCAGCACAAGTACTGCTATTTGGCGGCAAATAAAGGTAAGGCGGTGGCGCCCACTTCCTCGAACCCGTTCACAAAAGCTCTACCACCAGTAAATAGTTGTCTGTAAAGTTGGTTAACGGACGATAATTTTACATTCTAACGAGTGGAAGAGAGATAGATGCGTCACAAGCCGAACGCTTAGGCCGATCGTGCCTCTCTATCACTTGTTCCGCGCTCTCGCTTGCACACTCGGCTCAGGCGAAACGTGACACATTTTCGTGCGTGCAGCCGGCGTTCGATTTATAAGATGTTATCACGTCAAAAAATCTATTAAAATAATATGACAACATATTTTTTTTGTCATGTTATTAAAATAACATTATTAAATCAAGATAATCCTTCATGAAGAAGAAGATAGAATGACCTAGACGTGAAATGGCCTGGTAACACAGTTGGAAAGTGCATCCTCGTATCAAGAGGAAGGTTGCGAGTTCAAGTCCCATCTAGGCTTGAAACTTTTGAGATGATTTTAAAAATCTTGGAATTTTACGTATGTGTTCGGATAACACTATAAATAAAATACTATTTAAGATAGAATGAGTCACCAGCAGTCTATTTTCCATTCGCTTTACGTAATTAAATACGTTAAATTTAATTTAATTTTGTTTATTACAATCAAACGAATTAAATTTAAACCTCTGTACTGTGACTAAATATCAAGTAGACATAGTAGAGGGCGTTTACTTTGAACTACTACTGGAAGGTCGCTATAATTTTTTTTATTATCTTTGGTTCCAAAAAAATTGCAGCAAGGTCTAGTACCTCAATCCACGTAAACTTTTTGCTACACTTTTAAACTTAGTCCCATAAGATCTGTGAGTTTGATACGAGTTTATCGATGGATAAATTCGCTAAGCTCTGTAAGTACTGTAATGCTAAATGAATAATTTATGCGTTACTATAGCGAATGGCAATTAGGCAGGGTTGGAAATGTTTACATTTGTTTAAAACACTGAAAAAAAATCACATCTGTTTAAAACATATTTTTAAAACATATATAAAAACATTAAGTTTTACTTTATTAGAGTTACTCGTAATTAATATTTTTTGTACATGTTAAAACTTTTTATTAGAATAGCAACATTATAATTTAAAGGTAAATTTGTAAATTGTGATAGCAACTCTGAATTTTGAATTCGGTGAATCCCCTAGATTCAGATTGTTCTAGCTGGCAGACTACAGTCTCCCATAGTCAATAAGTAAACGAACGAATAAGGTGTATTCTACTGTTGTGGTGTGGGTAAATGAGAAAGAAATGAAGATAGTTCGCTCCGCTCCGATAACACTGCGGTGTTTTTGCTGTTGTTATTGTTATATTGTTCAGTGTAAACTAGACAGTAGTGAGTGAGTGATTGATAAATAATCCGATTGATTTGCGTTTAGTATCATTGTGTGAATTGATTAAAATCACCCTGGCCTGGTTCTGCCCTTCCAAAAGAAAGGCCTTCCTTACCCCAATCACTAAATAATTTAATTCAATTTAATGTTTTAAAAATGTATAAAACATGTTTTAAACATATCAATTAAAACATTTATGTAAAATTGTTTTGAACATGTTTTATTTTGTTTTCGGAATTAAACATGATGTTTAGTTCCTTTTAAAAAAACTTGGTTTTTTTCCAACCCTGCAAATAGGTTTAACTCGATTGTTGAAATCATCGCTCTTACCAGCGCTGATGTCATTGACGAATATTTGACGTTACACTAACTTTAATAATTTGTGTCCATCAAGTTGGAAGCCTCACCATGGAATTAGGTGGTTTCAACTATGCCAAAAACTGTGCTGAAATAGTAACTATGATATCTCAGCTTTATTATTAAAACTTCTTTATAATTTATTATACACAAATAGATTTACCTACCTACAGACAAAAATAGCTTACTAAATGTACTTGTACAAAGGTTTTCTTCCAGCAAACCTTTGAAGATAGAGATATTTGATTAATATATACTATAATAAATACAACACTTAACCATATTAAAAAAATAATACCTTTATAATATGCCTAAATTAGAGATAAACTGATTATAGTGATGGGTACGTGCACAGAGGACATTGGAGTAAAATACTAATATATAATATATACTATAATAAATACAACACTTAACCATATTAAAAAAATAATACCTTTATAATATGCCTAAATTAGAGATAAACTGATTATAGTGATGGGTACGTGCACAGAGGACATTGGAGTAAAATACTAATATATAATATATACTATAATAAATACAACACTTAACCATATTAAAAAAATAATACCTTTATAATATGCCTAAATTAGAGATAAACTGATTATAGTGATGGGTACGTGCACAGAGGACATTGGAGTAAAATACTAATATATAATATATACTATAATAAATACAACACTTAACCATATTAAAAAAATAATACCTTTATAATATGCCTAAATTAGAGATAAACTGATTATAGTGATGGGTACGTGCACAGAGGACATTGGAGTAAAATACTAATATATAATATATACTATAATAAATACAACACTTAACCATATTAAAAAAATAATACCTTTATAATATGCCTAAATTAGAGATAAACTGATTATAGTGATGGGTACGTGCACAGAGGACATTGGAGTAAAATACTAATATATAATATATACTATAATAAATACAACACTTAACCATATTAAAAAAATAATACCTTTATAATATGCCTAAATTAGAGATAAACTGATTATAGTGATGGGTACGTGCACAGAGGACATTGGAGTAAAATACTAATATATAATATATACTATAATAAATACAACACTTAACCATATTAAAATAATAATACCTTTATAATATGCCTAAATTAGAGATAAACTGATTATAGTGATGGGTACGTGCACAGAGGACATTGGAGTAAAATACTAATATATAATATATACTATAATAAATACAACACTTAACCATATTAAAATAATAATACCTTTATAATATGCCTAAATTATAGATAAACATAATATATTATACAAAACATAAATAATATACCTACTTATACATAATAACCTAAATTTTTAAAAGGACAATTTTCTCTTTGACTCTAAACTTGTTATGCAGGCGTCACTATTTCAGCGCGGTTGTTTGGTAAATTTATTTTATCACAATCCGTACAGCCGTTGTTGTTGAGACTTCTAACTTGACGTCAAATTAGAAGCCTCAGTGAATGACCTAATTATCACTAAATCTACAGCGACACTATTTCTCTGCTTTGCGGCACTATTTATTGCTATTTCAGCACAGTTTTTTGGCATAGATGAAACCACCATATCCATGGTGAGGCTTCCAACTTGATGGACACATTTATTTGTGTTTAGGCAATAAACAGGAATGTTATTAAGTACTAAGGTATTCCAAAGACTTATAAAATATTTTTTATTACCTTTTAATCTGGTATACGATGAGGTGTTTACCTACAATGCGCATCCATATCTATAAGGTTATTTAACGAGCATTGATCAAGAATAGATATTGACCAAATAGTTTAAAAAACTGTAGTATCAGAGTACTGAAGTATTCTGCCAGTTATCTGGTTCCCATTGTACAAGCTTTGCTTAGTTTGGGGCTAGGTAGCGCTGTGTGAAATGTCCACCATTATTTATTTATTTAGTACCTTTCAATTTGGCATACGTTGAGGTTACTTATAATGCGTATCCAAATCTATAAGGTTCTTTAACGAGCATTGGTTGAGAACAGAGGTCTTCTGAGATAGTAGTTATTTCTGCCCTCTTTAATCTATTCAAAGTCTCGCTAGTTTAAATTTTACGGGAATTAGGTAATGTGACAACGAAAAGAGGCCTATGGCCAGCAGTGGGATGAAAAGGGCTGACGACGAAGATAGGTACTATGCGTGTTTGCGAATATTTGCCTACACTTTCTAATTCTATTATTAACAAATATACAAAATTTATTCATTCATATTTTGGTACACAAATACAACAGTAGATAGTTCTAAGCCCATTGGATACAAATGGATCGGAAATAGATGGCATTTCTCTGTCGTGCTCTGATTAACAAAGAATTTATCAATGTCAATTGACGTGTCAGCATTATTTTCGAGGAACTTGATATAAAAAAAAACAAATATTTGTGTTTTTTTTATCTGACGAAGTAAGATTGTTTTAGACAAATTTTGGTATTGTGTCTGATATTTTGGCATATAAACCATATTATTTAAGGCGCATCTCCAGACAGCGCCATCTATTACGCTAGTTGGAACTAGTGTTCCGCATAAGGCGCGGGAGAAATACAAGAGGCGTAGGGCGGAGGCGAGGCGTGGGCGCAGCGCGGGCGCGGCGCCACTTCTTTGATATTTTATACAAAATGTATAGAAGATGTGTGGCGCGAGACATACTGAGACGGCGGACCGCGGGCGGGGCGCGGGCGCCGTTTTCTCGCCCTCGGCGCACCTGCAGTTAGCTTCAGACGCATGCTCCTGTCCTGCTTGCCACATAGGGTGGACCGCATATCTACTGATCTTTCGTAATTTCTCCAAATGCACCATAGCTTGCAGCTCCTCTTCATCTGACGAAAAATACGTCATGTTGTTGTGATAAAATCAAACACAAGAATGCCCCAAATGCATCCACTGTGTTCGTCCTCGCCTCGCCTTTACGACGCCGTTAGCGCGCCTGTTCTGCGCTGCACCGGCGCCGCGCCCGCGCCTCACCTCCGTCCGACGCCTCTTGTATTTGTCCCGCGCCTTATTTCGTACGCTCAACGCTTATTTTCAGCTGACCAGAGGCAAGAGTTGTGTAGGTTCGGATTCTAGTGGCTAGATAAATTTCCAGATTAAAGAATAGAGGGCGCGGCATATTTTATAGAAGCTTTTATTTAACTTGTGTTTGTTAGTCTAAGTCAAATCTTGCAATAGAATTTTAAACCAGCTCCCCCCAACTGATTTAGCTGTAACTTAGAATACATAATGTAACTTCGGTGACAATACAATAAAATGATGTTATATGGTCTCATGATGGAGATGGATGCTAGACAACGGAATTTCTGAATGGATTATAAAAGGCTACTAATGCTTGGGCTCATTTGAATCTGCTTGCGGTTCCGATAATGAAATTTTCAAAAGATTCATTTGAATAACAATTTTTTCAACAAAAAAACTTCTCTACTCTAGACAACTCTAGATCCTTACGTTCCTCTGAAATCCTTCAATTAAAAACACCCCATAATACCTCAGTATTTTATAGTACCTCTTTTACTCTGCAGGCTAGTAGCCTCTGGAATGCCCTACCTGTCTCAATTCGTCACGCTAAATCTCTCCCTATCTTTAAAAACATGGTCAGACAACACTTTCTGGCAAACATCGCTCATTAGGCCATTTATTAATTTATGTATTTTTATAATTTATATATGTAGGTATATATATTGTATGTAGTATAATATTAATATTTATGTAATTTTATAATTATATTACATGCATTTTATTTTATATTATATTTAATAACGCCGCCGTCCTTATTTGTTCACATAGATCCTGTCCACCTAAAGGTTGCCTGGAAGAGATCGCTTTTAGCGATAAGGACGCCCATTATACCTATGATTTAAAAATGTATTTTCTTTTGTATGTTAATATGTAATGGTGTGTAATAAAGAAATTATCTATCTATCTACCTCCCTTTAATATAAAGTTAGCGTACCTTATACATCACCGTCAATTTTAAAATTCTTGCCACGGGACCACTCTGCGGAAACGTGTCTTGACTCAGGATACTTGGATATAGTGATTGCTTCCCGAATTGATGGCAGCAGTATTTAGGTGAAAATGTGGCGATGGATGAATGGCTCTGAATATTTTATTGCTAGAAAATAAATAGAAACCAGTCGATTCAGATATACGAGTTCTGTAAATGAACCTCTCGTTAGTGGGCGACCGTCATCTCGAATATGCGCATCTTGGGACTCGATCCCGCAGACGTGGGTTCTAATATAAAGATATAAGATAAATATTATTTCGGTAACAAACTTCACAACACTAGGTTAGGTACATTAGATTTAGTATTTAAGTTAAATATTAGAACCTAGTTTGCAAAGAAACATAAGCACTCAAACTAGGAAGACCTGTGAGATCACATGCATATTATGCATTATTGATCGAGCGAACAGTGAGTTAATGTTGTTTAAGGGCGCACTATACCTGGGGAGACGATAAATCGCTTATTGAGAAACAATGTTTTGTTCAACAAATTATGTGCTTTTAATCTGTAATTCATAAATGTTATAGTTAAGGATACTTGCTAGATCGCCTGTGTTGTGAAAACACGATTCCGTTAAATTTTCTCGATATAAAAAAAATCCAAAGATGACTCCAAATTTATCTTAATACCGTTCATATGCTGTGAATACTTCAATTTAGATCTTGAAACCTTATACAGTAATTCTACACAACATAAATAAGGGCACCTGTGTTTAAATTTTCAAAATACCTTTTGATTGTACTATAAAATAAAAATACCTAATTTTTGCACTAATGAAACCATTTTCTTCGGACGCCCGGTCCGCGATTCAGTCTGGCCTCAGCTTTCAGACGGGATACCCGTGACGCTTGTCGTCCATGTAATTCATAAGTAGAAATTAATATTAAGTTGGCTTTTGTGAAGACACAGTAATGATAAATAAGCACAACAAGAAAATGAAGGGACTGAATGATAAAAACCGGCAAACATTTGAACCACGGCGAGATAGGATGTGCAGCGGCGCGCGGAGAAGCGGAGGTGAAATTCGAGTTTGGACTGAGTTATAGTCAACTCTTAAGTCAGGGAGTAAAACTTACAATGTTCCTCCAGTCTTGCTTGATGAAACACCCCTCACCTGGGTAAAGAAGTTTACGTACTTGGGCCACTGGGTCACTGAGGACATGAGTGATGATACGGATATAGAGAGGGAACGTAGAACATCGTCGGTTCTATGCAATATGTTGGCTCGCAGATTCGCACGTTGTTCTGCCCCGGTCAAAGTGACCATGTTCAGGGCTTACTGTCAAAATTTGTATACGTGCAGCCTATGGGTCCGGTATACGCCGAAATCCTACAATGCTCTACGAGTCCAGTACAACAATGGGTTCAGGGTGCTGCTGGGGCTGCGAAGGTAATGCAGCGCATCAGGTATGTTCGCAGACGCGACAGTTGACGACTTTTATTCGATCATACGCAAAAGAACTGATGAGCCGCGTTCGAGACAGCTTTAACAGGATGCTGGCCGTTGTGGCAGATCATTTTATTTTTAATTCCGGCATCATTGGCTGCTGGGATTTGTAACACCAGCCAGTCGGCCTTGTGACTCAATAACTATATTATATTATTATTCATTTATTTGTTGTTTGAATCAGCTATTAATTGTATGAATTGTATGAATTTGAATTTATTATTATTTGTTTGTTTATTGTGAATCTACCGATTTTGTTATGTTATTTTGTTGTATATTTAACTGCAATTACGTACTAACATAATTCTAGGTTTATTGATTGATTGATTGATTGAAAATACTTTACTGCACTTATAAAACTAGTACAAAGGCGAACTTAATGCTAAAGAGCATTCTCTTCCAGATAACCTTTGTGTGTTGTAGATAAAGATGTGTAGCTAGTGCACAGGAAAGGAACCTAAGGAAAAATTTGCACAGAACTAATAAAAATAGCATAGGTACATACTACTTAAATACTTTATATCATATACTAAACTATACAATTATCAAATAAAAATACATACATACATAACAATAGAAGAAGTGATAAGGAATGATTAAGTTGCTCATTTTTGGTCGGTTTGATCGAGAAGGTGCCTATAGATTTGTTAACAAAATGGATGACATATCTGATAAAAAAAACATGAACTGAACTGAATTGAAGCGAGATCTCCAATTTAACTTGGACGAATCGGCGTTCTATGTATGCACGAGGGGCACACTAAAAGTTTCCGGAATCAATAATAAAACAATACTAATAATAATCAAAAATTAATTCTCCCTTTGATGCACTTTTTCATACGATTGAACCAATTTTGAAAACATGTGTTCTACTCCTCCGTGGTGACGTCAGATACATGTGTTTCATACTCTTCGACAGCCTCTTCTGGTGATGAAAACTGTTGATCGCGTAATTGGTTCTTGATTTTTGGGAACAGAAAAAAGTCACACGGTGCCACGTCGACTGTTGCAGTACAGCCGAAACGTCGCGATAACAAATAAAAAAGTTACATACGCGATAAATACCCGTTTTAATCAATAATTTTGAAGGTTCGTGAGTACATTTTGACCCCGTCTATATTTTTAGTTTAATCCTTGTCGTTTTTGAGTTATTAGCAATAATAAAAACTGAACTTAATTCACAGGGTACACCAGTGACCCCACGGAGCTGTAGTATCCGTGTAGATTTAGTGACACAATACTAAAATGATTAACCAAATAACATGAATTCCCGTTACTTCTTGAATGAAACTTATAGGTCAAGTTTTTTGGTTATGCATTTCGTAGCATTATTTCAATCATAAATCATAAATACTTTATTTGGAACATAAACAATGGTGAAAAAGATGAGAAAAACGATGATATCTGCAGAAGTATTAAACTGTGTCGCAGACATCAACGCCCTCCTCCGGGAAATATTACAGTAGGTCAAAATCAAGGTGCATTACTTACATATACAAAATGTACGTGTATGTATATATTAATTAGTCTGTGCTTGTAAGCGTGTGTGTTTGTTTGTGTGTGAGTGAGTGTGTGTGTGTGAGTGAGTGTGTGTCAGTGAGAGTGTGTGTGTGAGTGAGTGTGTGAGTGTGTGTATGTGTAAGTATGTGTGTGTATGCATGTGTGTGTGCCAGGCTACTTAGAGGCAACCATGAGTTCTTCCGTTTCATCGTAGGACAGTGATCGGAGCCATTCCAGGCATTTAATTTTGCATTTAAATAAAGGGAGAGGATATATATCCCGAATGAAACTATAGGTCAAGTTTTTTGGTTATGCATTTCGGAGCATTATTTCATTAATCAAAGCAAGTAAATAATAAAACACCTGTTCACTAACCAACGTATCTACAGTGGTTATGTTAGTACTAGGGTAGTTAGTAGTTATATACATTCTAATCTAATCTAATCTCTACCTTTGACCTGCAGTGGGATAACATAGCCTATGTTATCCCACTGCAGGTCAAAGGTCTATACTACGTGTTTTGTATATGTACGACATTAAACGAAAACACGGGTAGGGCTAATGCCTAGTATTGTGGTTGTTGGGGATGAATATAGGGCGCTGGCAAATGAGATTATATAATATCGAAGGACCTTTTAAATTGAAATAACAAGTGTAGAATACATGTAAGTATGCTCTAAGAAAAAGGAGTAGACGAACAAGGAATGCCACCCACCTTAAATACTTCAAAACTCATGTTTCTAGATGTGGATTTGTTCAGCACAGTGTCCTAATGATGGAATGTCTTCTGAGGCACAATTGAAAACGCACAGCACTTCACGAGAAACGTCTCGAGCACAGCAGATACAAAATAGATGTGAAACTTGTCTATTCACGGAATAGTTTCTTCGGAGGTAAGAACGCGATCAGCAAGGTGCGGTCGTGCAAGTCAACTGGACGGCGCCCGCGATGGCAGTGCGAGAAATGGCAGTTATGGCCCACCCGATTATCAAACGTTTTTCAAAACGACGGTAGTCGTAGAAAAAGCGGATGACAAGCAGAATTTATCTACCTAATATTTTTAATGAGCAAAGATCCAACAGTTGTAAAATAGGAAAACATATCATATTCATTCATCGTGTAAGTAGGTAACTGATAAACTGACTAAGCGGCATCGTCGCAAAGGCGTCGCCGTTTTACGTGAAAAATTGTTTAATGGAAATGTATCAATACTGGATAAATATTCAAGCTACCGGTATTAAACCCACCTCTAAAATCAGTTAATACGATTCCGGGTGTGTGCTGTTAATTATGTAGGCTACCTGTTTTATAATGTACATTAAAAAACAGGTTGTCTACATTGGTTAATCATTATCTATACTATCTTCTATAGTAATATTATAAAAAGGAAAGATTTATATTTTTGTGTGTATGTTTGTAATGAATAAACTCATAAGCTACTGGTCCGATTTCAAATATTCTTTCACCATTGGAAAGCTACATTCACTCTGAATAACATAAGCTAACTTTTTACCCAACTCCGCAAAGGAATGTAATGTTTATTATTGAAAAACTACGCGTGCAAAGCTGCGGATTGGTCAACTAGTAATATAAAGGGGAAATATTTGTATGTTTGTAATGAATAAACTCAAAAACTACCTGTCGATTTAAAAAAAAATTTTATCATTAGAATGCTACATTATCCTTGAGTAGCATAGGCTATATTTATTACTAGAAAAAAATTAAGGATCCCTACTAAAACTTCAATAATGTAATCTAAGGTATAAAAAAAAATTGTGATTAAAAATGTTTAAAAAATAAATGTCCTCCTGTGCGAAGCCGGGACGGACCGCTAGTATTATACAATATACAAACATCTATATATGAATAAGTTGACTTATAGTTCCCGGTCTAATACTAAAGGCAAGAGAACGAAGACTAAGTAAGATTGTATCTTTGAGTTCTATTTAAAGTTTAGCTGCCGATACGACGCTCGCTGGACCAAACTTCGTCTTCAGATAACATTGTTGGAATAAGATTAGGTAGGCGATACTACGAAGGGATTTTCAGATCAACATTGAATAAAAACCCGCCAAGTGCTAGTCGGACTCGCGCACGAAGGGTTCCGTAGCATGATCTATAAAAACGGCAAAAAATCACGTTTGTTGTATGGGAGACACCCTTAAATATTAACTTTATTTCTATTTAATTACTAGTGGACCCCCGAACTTCGTATCGGCTTGACATGCATAGGTATAACGCGGGCTGTCAATATAAGTCACCCTGGTAGAATTGTCAATTGTTGTCCCCGGCCATCATTATGTATGAGAAAATGAATGACTTTCACAAATAATTCAATACCAAAATTAGCCAAATCGCTCCACCCGTTCTCGAGTTTTAGCGAGACTAACGAACAGCAAATAATTTTTATATATATAGACAATATATCTCGGGATAACTCCTACCGAAGCATCTGTTTCAAACGATATGCATTTTTTTTACATCCTCTTTGACGATATTTGCAGCACACATTCTGTCAATTCTATGTCAAACGTCATAAGGTTACATTATAAAAGCGCTAAGGTACGATTATTAATAATTTTATAAGGTGGTTGAGTATTCTTAAATTTTCAAATTTTGCCCGCAATTTTCTTAATTTTTTCTTTAATAAGAAGAAATACAACAAAAAAAGAATTGGCCAAATTGGTCCAGGCGTTGTGGAGTTATACGCTTACCAACACATTTTGCGATTCATTTGTATATTATATAGATTTATTTTTACATTGAATAGTATAACTCAATATTCTGTGAATATTTCAAGCGTTTACCTGTTGCCGTTATCAATATCGAGCAAAAACGAGCAAAAAAATCAAGTTTCTTGTATAGGAGCACCCCTTAAATATTAATTTTTTTTTATATTAATTTTGTTTTTAGTATTTGTTATTATAGCGGCAACAGAAATACATCATCTGTGAGAATTTCAATTGTCTAACTGTCACGGTTCATGAGATACAGCCTGGTGACAGCCGGACAGACAAACAGTGGAGTCATAGTAATAGGGTCCCGTTTGCGCTTTGGGTACGGAACCCTAAAAAAGCAATTAGATTAAAAATTTACTTGAAATTATTGTAACCAGATTATAAACTAGACTTTTAAAAGTAGAGTTCCTCGTGAAAGGGCTCGCCTGGGGAAGTATCTACCACCATAGCTATTTCTGCCGTCAAGCAGCGTTGCGGTTATAAGGTTTATGATCGTTGTAGAAATTGCTGGCACATGAGGCTTTACACCTGTATGCCTCAAGTTGATGTACGCAGGCCAGTGTATCGTAGGGCACGTTCCTAAGGTGCGTGACCTAGGAGGCAATATTTTGCTATAAGCGATGGTTACCACTTAACATCAGGTGTGCCATATGATTGTACCACTTCCAGAAAGTATAAACAAGTAACTTTTTAACAAAAATATAACCGGCTTCAGATAACAGTAAAAAACAAACTACTGAACCGATTTTGATAAAATTGGGACTTATCTAAAAGTATAGCCTTTCAAATAATAAAAGAATTTTTCAAATCGGTTGATAAATAACAAAAAAAACATAACATAAAAATTAAACAAATTTAAGACTTAACTTCAGAACAGATGGCCGATGGGACCGGAAAGTTCTCGAACGGAGGCCACGGACCGGCAAGCGCAGCGTAGGACGTCCACCTACAAGATGGGCAGACGACTTGGTAAGAACCGCAGGTCGGCGTTGGATGCAGGCCGCTTCCAACCGCAGTTCCTGGAGATCAATGAGGGAGGCCTTTGTCCAACATTGGATGGCCTACGGCTGATATGATGATGATGAGGAAGACTTATCTGGTGTTCTCATGAAGGTCATTGTCAGAACTAAACCAAATGGAAATAGGACTACACGGGAAGCACCAGCTTTCAAATAAAAAAAGATTCATCAAAATCGATTTACCCAGTCGAAAGTTCTGAGGTAGGTAACAAACATAAAAAAATTAAGTCGAATTGAGAACCTCCTCTTTTTCTGAAGTCGTTTAAAAAACTATTAAAGTTGACGAGACTATTTAAATTTGCCATTATGAGTTAGAGCAATATTAATTTTTATAAGCCGGAAGTTTTTTTTAGTTATACTTTTTAACAGTTTGCAGACTAAGGCTGCTTTTCCACCAGAGATGTGCTATGCTACGTTGCTATGGCTGCGTTTGATATCCACCAATCATATTCAATGGTCCACATAGCATATCACTGGTAGAAACGGATTCAACTAAGCTATGTTTTTTTATATGGAAGGATGCGTGCTATGGATGCGTGCTATGGATGCATGCTATGGATGGTCGCGAGTGGTAGCTATGTGAAGAACAGGGTACTCAGTAGGCCCGCGTTTGTCACTGAAAGTAGACATGCCATCGTCTTCAGCTGCGCGACAGCAGATCTTCCTCGCACAGCTACTTTGCGGCGGCGCATCTTCATAGCACTACTTACTCGCTCCGCTACATAGCTTAGTATCAGTGGAAACGGTCACATAGTTTCATAGCTTAGCTTTTACATCCTCGCAGCATAGCTGCATAGCACATCTCTGGTGGAAAAGCAGCCTAAGCGTGGTTAAACTACAGCTCCATAGCCTTGTAGATTGTAATTTGACGTTATTTTATTACGCATTTTTGTTAATATATATTTTTACAGATTTTACCTAGTTTTGTAATCATGTCGAAGTATTATAAGAAGACTTCAGATATACAAGAAGTAAGCAATCATCATCATCCACAGCCCGACTTCACCCACTGCTGGGTATAGGCCTCCCCAAGCTTGTGCCATCCGCCACGATCTGCGCTAGTCTCACCCATTGACGGCCCGCGACTCTAACGATGTCGTCCACCCATCTCGCTGCCGGACGTTCTACCCTTGTACAGCCATTCCTCGGCCACCATTCAGTCGCTACCCTGTTCCACCTGTCATCATTACGTCTTGTCGTCTTGTCTCGCGACCATTTGAGTTTTATAACTCCTAAGTAAGCAATATATCTATTAAAATAAAAATACAAATTTGATTACATATAAGTGATAAAGATTTGACGACGAGAATGAGAATTAATTGTTCCAGGTTCCATTTTTGCGTGACCTGAATATTTTTTTTACGAATAGAAGTCGTCCAGCATCCCAACTGCCAACGTCCCAACGGCCAACGTCCCAGCGTATTATGACGTCATTAATAAAAGCCTTTAATAAAAATCATATACATGTATTTCAGACAACAATGTGCGCACAAATTAGATTAATTTGATTGAACTTAAATAAAAGGTATCTTAATAAGCTTGTAGCGTGTAAATATCACCGAAAGCAGGTGATTAAATCCCTACTGCTGAGCCGGGAGTAAAGCTGTATTGAATTTCATTATACCCTCGCGGGCATAATGTGATTTAAATTTGGTACCTCATCTGTATTAAAATTTGAACCAAAGAGACCCACACATTATGAACTTATTCGTAAATCGAACTGACCTCTGCACAAAATACATCAACCTACATTTGGTTTTTATTGTCTCGCAGAAAGTGTGAAAAGTAGAGTATTCTCCTCGTGGATAAAACTATGTGCATCTTTGACGCGCTTATATCCCTTTCTGCACTCAGAATTCATGTAACTCCCTCGCTCCGCTCTTAACTCTAGAATCCTTCGTTACGTTCGGGATTCAATATTGCGCCCGTGACGCAAGACACTGCTTTATCCCCTCGTTTAATAACCTACTATTATTCAGTGTGTGTAGTCCTACACTTCTGGTTATAAATTCAATGACCTAACTGCCTAAAAAATATCTGCGTATATTTTACAAGTTACAAATTACTAAACCCATTAATTATTTCAGAAATTGAGTGAAGAAACTATAAAAAGAATCGCTCGTTTGGAATCAACTCCTTCTGTAATCGGAGTCTTATTTTTGCAAAATGGTAATGTAGTTAAATAAATGATGTATTACTATTTTTAAGGCATTAAGTGTTACATACCACTCTCTAGACTAGTAGTAAATTGTTGATCGAGCGAAGCGAGATCTCTAAATAAACTTGGGCAAATCGGCGTTATATGTATGTATGTTTGTCCGAGGATAACTTTCTTTACGTTGATCCGATCATCGTGAAATTTAATACATAGGTAGGTAGTGATGGTACAATTTTGGTGTGACTAAATAACTTAACAATTTTAGGGGATGTTGAAATATCGGGGTTCAAGAGGGGTTGAAAAAATTAAAATAAGGCTGTCAGGTCAAGTGTGACGTCAAATGAAAGGTATTCATTAGTACATTTAGACTCCGTTTTTATTCTTCGTAAATTATTTTTAGTATTAAGCCATGATAAAAACTAAATTTTGACAAAATTCACAGGTTACACCAGTGACCCCACAGTGCTGAAATTTGGTATGCGTGTAGCTTTAGTAACACAAATATAGGCAAAAGTCTGAAATCCAAAATAACTGCAAGTTGTACCCCAAAAAGAGGAACCATTTACATGAACTCCCTTGCATTTCGTGGCACTATTTTATTAGTCAGAGATTAAGGCCGGCTTGCACAACGATCTCTAAATGTATTATGTTTAAATTTTACGTACATATTTGTATGATTTGACAACTTTTTAAATCATATTTAGCCACTAAATACATAGGCATTAGGCATTACAGCAAAAACAAGAATACCTGTGCCCTTTGTGCCCGAACACCTGCACAATGGTTGACTTTAAAATGGCTTCTCCTGACGCCATCAATGTAGCCAAGTACCTATCTAACACAATATAAGTAGAAGTATTGACACGCTAAGAAGAAGAAGCAAAAACAAGAGTACACGATTTTTAAACATTAGCCTTACTTAATTCTATTTCGTTTAAATAAAACTATAATTACAATTGTTATACTATAAACTATACTAGAAAAAACATAGCTTGATCTCTGGGACAGCTGTCAGTAAAATCGCGGCTATGAAGTTCTGAATGTAACAGTACGGACAAACGTACCAGTCAATGTCATACTTTATGGGCATGCTGAGCTAATTATAGTGATGACTGCGATGAATCATCGTGACCACAGACTATAAACTATCGATATTTTGTATAAAACTTTATTCAAATTTAATTTAAAAAAATTACATTATTGAATATTTAAAAAAAATATTATTTACAATAGTGAGTAAATAAAATCTAAATTCTAACCTACTCGTAACATTCCTTCCGACAACTTTAGGGTTCAAGAGAAGTTTGGCCGCGGCGTGTCTTCTTCCGCAAGATGGCGCCAACGCGCCGCCATCTTGTTTGACATGACCCATTTTCCTCAGTACGAGTGCTAACGCCTTGTATACGCTACTTGTTTTCCGTTCTCATCACTTTGTTTTTGTTAATATTTCTGATAATTTGTTAAGTTTATTTATTATTGTTAGTTTCTTTGTTGTTATTGTTTGTTGGCATAATGCCAAAGAGAACGAAGAAAACTGTTTTGAACAGTCAAAGTCGTGAGTTTGTGATTCGCTTGCGTGAATATTTTGAGCAAGAAAACCAAAATGGTGGACCGCTATTATCCATGGCAAAAGTTTGTGACAGAGTTGCAGATGCTCTTGGCATTGAACGTGCGACAGTAATTCGCATCAGTAAAGAAAAATATGGCGAATCTTCAACCGCAGTATTGACTGAAGACGAGGAAAAAAAGCTTTCAATGCCAAATAAAAAAAGAAGAAAGGCTGCTCCTGTCACAAAAATTGACGACTTTGACGCCGCTGCGATTCGCAACCATGTATATGGTTACTATACACGGGGCGAATTACCTATATTAAAAAAACTTGGGGCGTCCCTAAAAGACGCAGACTTGTTTAAAGGAAGCTTGCCGTCACTATCGAAGATTTTGAAAAATATTGGATTTTCCTACAAAAAAAGTAACAAAAGAAAAATTATAATGGAACGAACCGACATTGCTCTTGCTCGAGTGAATTTTCTCCGGAAAGTCAAAAAAATTACATATTGGGACAAAGTTCTAGACGAGACATGGCTAAACGCCAATCATACCGTATCCAAAGCTTGGACCGATGATACGGCACAATCGACCACCAAAGTACCCGCAGGCAAAGGTCAAAGATTAATAATAACTCATGCTGGGACGTCATCTCGTTTTGTGCCTAATTGCCTATTGGCATTCATTCTATTGGCCTTTCACGGCAAATAAAATGTTGCAGTTACTAAACACTGCGGTTGAAAATGTATCTGTAGAAGATTAGAAAAAGGTAGTTACCCAAATGCAGAAAATTAATGGAAGAAGATTGGGAGCGGGACGTTCGATTTGATAATATTTGCGAACAAGAGTTCATTATAAATTTACAAGATTGCTCTAGCGATTCGGATATTGATTTGGGGTGTACTCCTTTGGAATAAATAAATGTATGTATTAAAATATTCGTTTCATTTTATTACCCATCATAACATAATCCAATATACATATAATTATGGCAGACAGCCTTCGTGGCGAAGCGGTAGTGAACACGACTGCTGCGCAGGAGGTCGCGGGTTCGATCCTCGCTCAGTGCAAATATTTGTATGCATGAATATGGGTTTTTGCACTGGTCTGGTCGTGCCTCGGAAAGCCGTCGGTCCCGGCTGCCATACGAATATCTAATGGCAGTCGTTACGGGTTGTTGGAGCAACAGTCCAACAATTGGTCTTACTGCAAAGCTTCTATCGATAATTACTATCGATATTTTTTTCTGTATCATAACAACCCTAGGAATGTCAGTTTAACAAATGTCGCAGAGATCAAGCTATGTTTTTTCAAGTATAGATAGGTAAATAGATAGGTACTTATAATTTGCTTTATACATTGCGACGCGAGTCGCCCTAAGAATATATATTTTATTTTTTTATTTTGGTAGACTCGCGAGATCTCAGTTCGGGGCGAACCACTAGTAATAATCTAAGTAGGTACTTTCCCTAATTAGCTATTATGGCATTAAGCAGATAGGTTAATTCCCGAATTGTTTTGTTAACAACTGATTAGTTCTAAGGACCTTGTTTTTGTTTAGTATCTTTCCACTCAACCCTTAATTATTTTTAACTATCCCACAACCCTCTTAGTATAAATACTTTGTACTAGCTTCCGCCCGCGGCTTCGCACGCGTGGTTTGCCAATAAAAGTTAACCTATGTATTAATCCATGTTATAATCTACCTACATACCAAATTTCATCGAAATCGGTTCAGCGTGATTGAGTAATAAACAAATAAATAAACAAACATCCAAACTTTTTCATTTTTAATACTAGCTGTTGCCCGCGACTTCGTACGCGTTACGCTGCTAAATGTGTAGGTAACCTAGAAATAAAGCTAAACTCGCTGTTGCAACTTTATTTGACAACCCATTTTTATCCCATGGAAACTGATTTATGGGATATATTGTAGCTTATGTGTTGATTCAGGTGATCTACGTATATAGCAAAATTCATCTAAATCGGTACAACCCGTTACGCCGTGATTGAGTGACAAACAAACATCCAAACTTTCGCATTTATAAATATTAGTGTGATGTGATGTGATTAGTTAAGATTCACACAATCAACTTCTATATTCAAACTCAACACTCGTATATCTCGTAGTTCCAAGTCCAAATACTAATAATACTTAAAGAGGAAAGATTTGTTTGTTTGTATTGAAAAGGCTCCGAAACTACTAGACCGATATTAAAAATTCTTTCACTGTTAGGAAGCTACACTATCCCCGGGTGACATAGGCTACTTTCTACTTAATTGCGCAGAAGGAGGGTAATGTTTTTATTGAAAAAACTACGCGTGCGAAGCTGCGGATTGGTCAGCTAGTAGATTATACGAGTAAAATTATTTTTTAAAGTATTTGTGCAAATCACTACGTAACATAAGGCCTAAGGCCGATCTTTTGGCTTTGTGTTTTTTATTTGTACGTTTGTTTTATTCGTGGTGTACAATAAATTGTTTTAATTCAATATTTTTCACAAAAAATAAAAGGTATCAAGGGAGCGTATAATAATTACGTGAGGGAAGGTGTGGTCGATTCGAATCTCACCCAATCTCACTTGGGGGAGAGGGAGAGGTTTCGGGAAATAACACGTAATTATTTTTCTCGCTCATGAAACGAACAAAAGAAAAGAGACACGTATATTAATAGTTGATAGCTGGCCGTTCACACTGCCGACGAGAACTCGCTCTCCACTATTTTGTCTCAGCGACTAAAATACTCGCTCAGCGACACGCGAAACAAGGCGTTATGAGCCCAGGGAGACAACTATAGGAACTACACACTCGCTTCTCGCGGCTCGCCAACTCGTTTCTATTTTCTAGCGCTGCTCGCTTCTCGCTCATCGCCGGCGGTGAGACAAGTGCCTAAAAGTACTCTGTTTATTTCAGGATTATTGGAAATGTATACGGTTCCTCAGAACACGGCCGCGGTACTCTACAAAAAGCTTCCAATCCTAAATATGGATATGCACACTGCATTGACAGAAATCGTAATAAAATGCAGTATATAAAGAATAGAATAGAATAAAAATATATTTGCAACATCTCAGTAAATACCCAGAAAAAAGATATAGATACATACTTAAAACTAAACAATCTACTGTCATAAGTTGCAAAAAGCGGCCAAGTGCGTGTTAAACTCGCCCATGAAGGGTTCCGTAGCAGCAAGTAACTTAATATAAAAGTTCTTGTAGTTTGTTGTAATTTTTTTATATTTGAGTTGATTGAATGAAAGGTAAATTGCGGTTTACGATTTATGACGTATTAACTACTTACTAGATCTCGTTCACACCAATTTTCGGTGGAAGTTTGTATGGTAATGTACATCATATATTTATTTTAGTTTTATCATTCTCTTATTTTAGAAGTTACAGGGGGGGGGGGGACACATTTTACCATTTTGGAAGTGTCTCTCGCGCAAACTATTCGGTTTAGAAAAAAAAATATACTAGAAACCTCAATATCATTTTTGAATACCTATCCATAGATACCCCACACGTATGGGTTTGATGAATAAAAACATTTTTGAGTTTCAGTTCTAAGTATGGGGAACCCCCAAAATTTATTGTTTTTTTATTTTTGTGTGAAAATCTTAATGCGGTTCACAGAATACATCTCTACAGTTCTTATAGTCTCGGAAAAAAGTGGCTGTGACATACGGACGGACAGACAGACAGACAGACCAACATGACGAATCCATAAGGGTTCCGTTTTTTGCCATTTGGCTACGGAACCCTAAAAAGGACTCTAACTCAGCACAATATACGAGTATAACAACCCACGCTGGTCATCCGTTAGGACCGAATCAGATATTAAACCGACGCCTCATTTTTAGGGTTCCGTACCTCAAAAGGTAAAAAAATGAACCCTTATAAGATCACTCTCCTGTCCGTTTGTCCGTATGCCACCGATTTTCTCAGGAACGGGTGGACCTAGCAAGTTGAAATTTATACCGGATACTGAGGTCTATAGTCGCTATTGGGTGTATACAAATCAAAGTCCTGAGTTAACACGATAAAAAGATGCTTTTAACCAAAATTGACAATTCTAGGTCAACCGGAAGTACCCTACAATAAATAAATAAAAATTCTATAAAATAAAAAAGTTAAAAATTAAAGAATGCATAAAATAAAATAATATAAAGAATTCATACATAGTTGACGCCAATTATTATGGTCCTCTGAGTTGTATGGGCGCTCATACAATTTAGAGGATTAGCTTAATCGGCACCAACCTCATATAAGGTAAATAAATAAAATTGTGCTATTGAATAAAATACATATTTAAGGGGTATCCCATACAACAGACATGATTTTCTTGCCGTTTTTTATAGATAATGGTACAGAACCCTTCGTGTGCGAGTTCTACTAGCACTTGGCCGGTTTTTTTTTCAATCATATTGCTGTTAAAAATCGATCAATTCTGTTGTTTGTGCTTCTGTAATTAGTACTCTTAGCCCCAAAACACAAGCTTATTCCTTAAGCTTAGATTGAGGCTCTCTGTAACCACCATACTTGTGAACTAGCACTATATCTTAAACAGCAAACAGCAAAGTGGTGATTTTCGTAATATATTGCCTCCTCCCCATGTCACTTTTACCACACTGTTCGATCTTTCATTCATCTACAGATTGTTTGGTAATATACTGATACTATTCAATTAACGGTTTCTCGAAAATTAAAAAAAGACTTATACTACTAGTTATATTATCAAATTTTAAAGAAAATCTACTAAGTTTAGGTGATTAATTCAATATAAAACTTACTGCCTACTCTTGCAATCGACATCCAAATAGAAACGCTGATTTGATATCTCTTTCGGAAATGGCCGCGGGTTTTGGGTTAGAAAGGGGGCAACAAGAGATATCTCGAGACGGCACCAATACAGTATATGTGGTGATTAATTCGATATAAAACTTACTGCCTACTCTTGCAATTGACATCCAAATAGAAAGGCCGATTTGATATCTCTTTCGGAAATGGCCGCGGGTTATGGGTTATAAAGGGGCAACAAGAGATATCTCGAGACGGCACCAATACAGTATATGTGGTGATTAATTCGATATAAAACTTACTGCCTACTCTTGCAATCGACATCCAAATAGAAAGGCCGTTTTGATATCTCTTTCGGAAATGGCCGCGGGTTTTGGGTTAGAAAGGGGCAACAAGAGATATCTCGAGACGGCACCAATACAGTATATGTGGTGATTAATTCGATATAAAACTTACTGCCTACTCTTGCAATCGACATCCAAATAGAAAGGCCGATTTGATATCTCTTTCTGAAATGGCCGCGGGCTTAGGGTTAGAAAGGGACAACAAGAGATATCTCAAGACGTCACCAATACAGTATATGTGGTGATTAATTCGATATAAAACTTACTGCCTACTCTTGCAATCGACATCCAAATAGAAAGGCCGATTTGATATCTCTTTCGTAAATGGCCGCGGGTTTTGGGTTAGAAAGGGGCAACAAGAGATATCTCGAGACGGCACCAATACAGTTTATGTGGTGATTAATTCGATATAAAACTTACTGCCTACTCTTGCAATCGACATCCAAATAGAAACGCTGATTTGATATCTCTTTCGGAAATGGCCGCGGGTTTTGGGTTAGAAAGGGACAACAAGAGATATCTCGGGACATCACTTATACAGTATCTGTGGGTAGATGGCAAGCATTAAGCAATAGTACAACATAAGTTTAATAAAGTGTTTGTTTTACATGCCAAAATAAATTTCACATGTCTATGGTAAACAATTGACATATTTATACATTACGCTCATCAAAAAAACCGCTGTCATTTTTGTGCGTATATTATCAAACACCCTATATATTCACTTGTCCTCTTATGTCACTTGCCAGTTTTATACGTATGCTCAGAGTATTTGTCGCTTAATATCTATATATTTATTATTAATTAATATGTTTTATAAATAAATCTAAGTGTATTTGTATATCATTAGTATGTATGTTAGGTACCCCAGATAATGTCCACACAGTTCATCCAAAAGTTGGCTGGTAGAGATCGCTATTTAACTATAAAACCGCCAATTGTAGCCATAGATTTACGTTGTGTTTTTTTTTATTTGTACTAGTTTCATGGTGTGCAATAAAAAAATATCTAATCTAATATATATTACCTACATACAACCCGTATGATTGACACTGCCACAGGATATCCAAAACGAGTTGGTCGCATACCGCATAGAGACAAGAAAAGGCATAGAGATCGTGGTGGCCACGGGACCGGGTTTCGCAGTCGTCGCTCTGCACAAAATTATAAAGGAGAAGCGAAATAAAGTAAACAATATTTAAAGAAACTGAAGAAAAAGAGAATAAGTAAGCTTTTTAACATTAACTAATTATGTGTTAAATACTTAAAACACAAAAGTTATTATTGACGAGGCTTTGTCCGATAAATACATTTTTTGTGTTGATTGACAATAGTTTTGTAGTTGATACTAAGTAGTAATTACTTAAACAATGATTATATGTATGATACAATAATGATTTTAACTTCAAATGTAGTAACTATAAGAAATAATTATTTTACCTAGTCAACAAACTGTCTACATATCTAAGTGCATGTAAAATGTCATCATCATCATCATATCAGCCGTAGGACGTCCACTGCTGGACAAAGGCCTCCCTCATTGATCTCCAGGAACTGCGGTTGGAAGCGGCCTGCATCCAACGCCGACCTGCGGTTCTTACCAAGTCGTCTGCCCATCTTGTGGGTGGACGTCCTACGCTGCGCGTGCCGGTCCGTGGCCTCCACTCGAGAACCTTTCGTCCCCATCGGCCATCTGTTCTGCGCGCTATATGGCCTGCCCATTGCCACTTCAACGTGCTAATCCGTCGGGCTATGTCGGTGACTTGAGTTCTCCTACGTATCTCCTCATTTCTGATTCGATCCCGTAGAGAAACCCCGAGCATAGCCCTCTCCATAGCTCGTTGAGCGACTCTGTGCTTATTCATAAGGCCAATAGTGAAGGACCACGTCTCGGTTCCATATGTCATCACTGGTAACACACATGTAAAATGTGTAAAGACTAAATAAAAAAACATTTATATTACGTAATAAAACAATAATACCTACGATTCTCTTTAAAAAAAATATTTATTAAAATTACAATGCATTGTTTATTTCTATATAAACTAATTTTATGTATTAAAATAGTTAAAATTAATTAATATAACTATAATTACAATTGTAATACAAAGAAGTAAAATTTGTGAGTTCACATTTGTTTTTTGGGTTAGTTGTAGGTTGTTTAAAAGCTTTTACTTATAGGTAGACGAACTCCGTGTGGCGCAGTCGGCAAATAGCCGGCTGTGACGCAGGTAGCGGGTTCGATTCCCGCCGCGGAACAAATGTTTGCATGATCAACAAATATTTGTTCGGGGTCTGGATGTTTTTCTAAATATTATAAGTTTCCTGGTTCCCATAATACAAGCTTGGTTTGGGGCTAAATTGCGCTGTGTGAAATTACAAGCAATATTTATTTATTTATAGCTGCACTATCCCTGAGTGGTATTTAGGCTACGAGTATAATATGTTATTGTGAGAAAAATCCAAGCAAAGCCGGTGCGGCTCAGCTAGTTATTTTAATAAAACGTAGACGCCATTAAATTATAACGTATTTCACTTTTGATGGTCAAATGTGAAATACGTTATCGAGAACCTGGTATCTGGACAAACCTAGTATAGGTTTCAATACATCAGTGAACTGTTTCTTAAACTGGATAGATCTTCGTTTGACCACAATTTTACCTGATAGTAAGCGATGATGTGCTCTAAGATGAAGCACGAAGATCTAGAAGAAACCTATTCACCCTAACCTTAAAAAGGCCCAGATTGTATTCTTTAGGAAAAACAGACAACGGCAAAGCGTTCCATACCTCAGCTGTATGCATCAAGAACGTAGAACCAAAACGGTGTGTGCGAATGGGTGGTATATCAACTATGTAGGTACGGATGGTACTGAGCCGTGCGCCTGCTTGTCCTTTGGCGGAAGATTCCCCTAACTATTGTAAAACCAGCTTTTTTATCAGTTATTAAACAATAACTCACCGTCCCTTTCCAATAAAGAGGTATTTAAAAATCTGCAGTTACGAGTGCTACGCAAGCTTTACGAATAAGCGGATCGTAGAACCCTCTACACGATTACTACAAGAATAAAGGTTGCTCTACGAGAACGAATTCGAAATGAGGAGATCCGTAGCGGTATATTCTCGAAATCCCCACCGATGCGTACTTGCAACTGGACAGTTACTACAAACACAAATGCCCGTGTTAAAGCATGCATGTTTGTAGTAGTTTTCCAGTTGCAAGGCCTCTACGCACCGGTGGGGACGTAGCGGTGGATATTTCAATAGTATGCCATCCATATACCATAATACGAATCACGAACGTAACGACGAATTCTAGAGTTAACTCTAAAGCGGAGCGAGGGAGTTACTAGAATCCTGAGTGCAGAGAGTGATATAAGCACGCGCAAGACGCAGGCAGCTTTATCCACGAGGAGAATACTCTACTTTTCACACTATCTGCGAGACAATAAAAACCAAATCTAGGTTGGTAGCCAAACCAAAGACTCTGATATAGCTCAAGGTATTCGCAATGCTACTCAGGTTCTACGAATAAGCTACGGATCGTAGAGCCCTCTACGCGATTACTATGGGAATAAAAGTTGCTTGCTCTACGAGAACGAATCAGAAATGAGGAGATCCGTAGACATACTAAAGCCTGACATAGGCCGTAATTAATTCGCGATGCATCATTAGGTATTCGCGGCAATATTATAAATGCGAAAGTTTGGATGTTTGTTTGTGTACTCAATCACGCCGTAACGGCTGAAATTTGGTATATACGTAGATTAAACCTGGATCACCACTTAGGCTACCATTTATCCCGTAAATCAGTTCTCATGGGATAAAAATGGGATGTTAACGTTTATGATGACGTTGTATATGTATTATGCACCCCAGAACAACACTGGCGAAGCCGCTGGCAACAACTAGCCAGACCTTAGGCTTAAATATAATATCCTAAGTAATAAGAAATGATATTTTAAGTTGACTTGGCACCCATTTTCACTTCTTTTCTCGTTGAAGTAAACAACGAAGGTAGATATGATAATATAAAACTTTGCTCTCATTTCACATTTATGTTTTTGATGGGATTTATTTCCTGACGAAGTCACGAGCAGGACAGCTAGTATAATCATAATTCCATACCAATATTATAAATGCGAAAGTAACTTGCTTGTTACCTTTTCACGACAAAACGGCTGAACGGATCGTAATTAAATTTGGCAAGGAGATAGATTATATCCTGGAGAAGGACATAGGCTATCTTTCGTCTCAATAAATAATCTTGAAGGGGTGAAATAAGGGTTGAAAGTTTCTAAGGGCAATCCATAATTCTTCAAGATCTGAAAATTCATATTTAGGCCTTTCGTAAGAAGTGAAGAAATATGTCCGTTCGTGTTTGGAGTACTGTTCTCACTTCTGGGACGGATCAGAGATGTACCAACTTGAAGCTCTGGAATCAATTGAGAGAGGAGCCAAGAAGCTCATAGGCAACGATGAGCTAGTTGATGCAAGGCTCCTCAGCCTGGAGCATCGACGAAAGGTTGCTAGCCTCTCGGTTTTTTATCGAGTACTTTTCGGGGAGTGTGCGGCGGAACTTTTCAACCTGATCCCACCATCTCCTTTCTATCAACGGACAACCAGACGCTCTGCGGTGCGCCACCGCTATACGGTAGAAATACCTCCCATTCGCACAAAGCGGTTCTCTTCGACCTTTATTGTGCGCACCGCCAAAGAGTGGAACGACTTGCCAGATATGCCAGTGTTTCCTGATAGCTACGTTTAGGGTGCTGATGGGGCTGCCTAGATTCTGCAGCGCTTCGGGTATGTTTGCCGCTGCGCGAGTTGACTGTTTCTATACAGTCATGCGAAAGCGGTGTACATCTTTGTTGCGCAGGGTTCGGGCTAGCTCAAGTGGCATCCTATGCGTGTTTGCAAGTAGGTTTGATTGCCAGTATATGAATCATTGCTGCATGGTACATATACTGCCAAACAAAAATACCTAGAGTAGTGTAGTTTTTATTATTATTATTATTTTTGTTCATGTATTTTATTTTGTGTTAGTGTTAAGAAATTATGGATTTTTATATCTGAAATAAATGAGTTAATTTAATTTAATAGCTACAACCTGGGTATCTTTAAGTCGCGAGTGAATAGATTTCTTCTAGGCAAGCGTGTACCATCGTAGACTGCATCATCGCTTACCATCAGGCGAGATCGTGGTCATACGCAAGCCTTATAATATGTAAAAAAAATGTGTCATCCCTAAGTTGGGAATTGTGAAGTATTCTTTAGATGCACTCCCTATGTACAGTTGGTACATAGATAGATTGTGACCGGGATTGGGACATAGGCTACTTTTTATCCAACTGCGCAGGAGGAGGGTAATGTTTTTATTGACAAACCACGTGTGCGAAGCTGAGGCGGGTCAGCCAGTATTATCATAAATTACAGTATTTTCTGGTAATTATTGTTATATTTACAGGGTATTTAGACGTAATTAAACGATGAAGATTATAAGTAATTTGCTAAAAGACGGACAGGACGAGTGGCTAATCAATATAGTAAGTATTTTAGTATAGAAAATAATATCAATTGTTTTTTTACATTTCTATGTATGGCAAATCTCAAATAAAACGAAGCATACATTCGTATGCTATATATAATAGCCACAGTTCAGTTGTAAATATTAGTAGAATAATAAACAAGGGGATAAAGCAGTGTCTTGCGTCACGGACGCTTTATTGAATCCCGAACGTAACGAAGGATTCTAGAGATAACTCACGAGCGGAGCTAGGGAGTTACTAGAACCCTGAGTGCAGAGAGGGATATAAGCACGCCCAAGATGCAGACAGCGTTATCCACGAGGAGAATACTCCACTTTTCACACATTCTGCGAGACAATAAAAACCAAATCTAGGTTGGTGCATTCTGTGCAGAGGTTATTTCGATTTCAAATCACATTATGCCCGCGAGGGCAGTACAAATTTACTCGTGGCTTAGCCGTAGGGGTTTAATGATCTGCTTTCAGTGAGGTTTACATGACATATAATTTGATATTTTCAAGCAGGTGTGAAAAAATTATAGACACCGGGAACGCGAATTTTCTCTCTGAGAAAGACTTTTATAATTTCCTCGCATTCGTTATGTGTTATACTCGGGTTTAAGCGATCAATAACATCCTAGCACTCTTAGTGTCTCGCTCGTGTTCGCTCACTCGTACGCTGAAATATCACGGGTGTAATTGATCGCTTTGTGTAACAATATACTATTTGTATGCAGTTCTATGTAAACGATTTATATATTTCAGACGTCGAATATAAATACCATTAATCCCATAGTGGATAGAATAATGGACGATGAGTCTGTGGAAGGAGTCGTCATGACAAATAAAGAAGGTAGCTGGTATTCTGCTCTTGGGGATATCACACTAATTTATAAATGCGAAAGTTTTGATGTTGCTTTGTTTGTTTGTTACTCAATCACGTCGTAACGGCTGAACCGATTTCGATGAAATTTGGTATGAGAGAGAAAGAGATAATTCTTTATTGTTACACCAAATTAAAATAACTTAACCTAGAAAACATAAAGATTAATACATGGTGGTACAATGGGCGGCATTATCGCTCAAAGTGATCTCTTCCAGGCAACCTTTGGATGGACTGGGTTGAAAAGACGTGTGAGGAGGCGGTGTTACAATAAATACCTATTTATGTAGGATAAAAATAAATAAATCCTTAAACCTAAAATATGATATGGTATGGTGTAATCGTAGATTATAACCTGGATTAACGCATAGGCACTTTTGTTGACAAAAAACGCGTGCGAAGCCGCTGGCGGAAGCTAGTAAGTTAATAAAATAAGGCGGATATTTTTTTATGTATGTTCACGCATATATTTTCACTGGGTGAATTAATTTGGATGTTTCTCTTGATGTGAAACAATTATTTGAGCATCTACTTTTTAAAAAATTTCCAAAATCTTGCGATTTAATTTGGTAAGTTACTTTGGGAAAAGTGTTCCTGATTGGAAATACAGTCGATTGAGATCAACTTGTTTTTTTTGGACAAATGTCAAAAATGGGGTTTCTCTACGGGATCGAATCAGAAATGAAGAGATACGTAGGAGAACTCAAGTCACCGACATAGCCCGACGGATTAGCACGTTGAAGTGGCAATGGGCAGGCCATATAGCGCGCAGAACAGATGGCCGATGGGGCCGGAAAGTTCTCGAATGTAGGCCCCTGACCGGCAAGCGCAGCGTAGGACGTCCACCAACAAGATAGGCAGACGACTTGGTAAGAACCGCAGGTCGGCGTTGGATGCAGGCCGCTTCCAACCGCAGTTCCTGGAGATCAATGAGGGAGGCCTTTGTCCAGCAGTGGGCGTCCTACGGCTGATATGATGATGATGAAATGTCATTTCAAATCAAATACTTAGTATTTATTACGTAATATGGGTAATAACAAGGTGTTGTACAGTTGTTGCGTAGGCGCAGCCATATTCAGCGTTTAACGCATGCAATGTTAAAGCTTTACACATTCATTTTATTATTAAATTTTTGCATCTAAGCACAATGCACAGGATAACTATTTTTAATAATTATAATTATTTACAGAAACTCTTACCTCACATAAAATTTAAAACAGTAAAAAGTATTAATAATATTGAACTTACTTAAACTTAAAACGTGTCGACCGAGTGCGTAACACAATGCTGCGCTCACTTACCGGCATTGCAGATGTAGGGAAGAGATCGGCTGGGCTTAAGTGGGAATGGGCGGGCCACGTTGCCCGAATGCACTCCGAGAAATGGGCCCATATTGCAACACCATGGACGCCTGAAGACGGAAGGCGACGTCGGGGTCGGCCAAGAAAGCGTTGGCGGGACAATTTCGACACCTTCCAAAGAGGATGGTGGGAAATAGCGACAGATAGGGATGCTTGGAGGGACTTGGGGGAGACCTTTGCCCAGCAGTGGAACGAGATAGGTTAGGAAATAAAAATATTAGTCAATCTTTAGAATAAAAAATAAAACTACTATTGGTCAATCAAAATTGTCATCGGCTAGGTAATCATTAACACTATAGTATGATTTTTCCAATACTAGCTTTTTCAATTTCAACTTAAATAAATTCAATTCAATTTCCTCAGCTGACTGTACATTTTTTTCAAATAAATGTGTTTGCTTTTCTTTAAAATAAACCTATAATTTTCCAAGAACATAACCGTCTAACTACAAAAGAAAAGGTGTCTGCCAATGGGGTAAAATTTTACCCACCCTGCTTTTCTTGGAATCGTTTCGCGCTTATTTCATTTCTTGTTTCACAGGTAAAAATTCTTTATTTTTTGGAAAAGATTTTGTCTTTATGCTCAGAATTACTGCCTTTCTCAGAACTAACTTAAACTTACGCGACCACGGTACATAATTACTGATTAAAACGGTCTTCACTCCACTCTCAAAGATGGCCAAGCATTTACGGACTCCAAAGAATGTTATACTTCTGCAGATGGCTGGTGTTTATAAGATAGACTGCAGCTGTGGCCGCTCTTACATCGGGCCAACCAAACGTACCACGCCGAGCGTGTCAAAGAGCATTTCGCAGCTGTCAAAAATCGCCAGGTAAACAAGTCAGCGATAGCAGAGCATCTGCTAGACTCGGGGCCGAATCATTGGAATACTTTATGCTCCTAAATTTCTCTCTACTGAACGCCATTACTACAAGAGAATTGTTCGTGAAGCGATTGAAATCAAGAAATTTCCAAATTTCATCAGTGATTGGTGGTCTCAGTGCGTAGATACGGTTAGTGTACTGTGTCGTAATATGAACGAGGACATTTCTTATTCTGAAGACCAAGTGAGGGTAGTTGCTGCAGCTGCCATCACTTCTCGACGGTAGCTCCAAGTACTCCAATCCGCCCGTGACCACGGCTGTTGTAACAACACAACACGAAACGTCGAGATAACAAATAAAAAAGTTACATACGCGAGAAATACCCGTTTTAATCAGTAATTACTAACATAAATATAAAATATACTTAGTTTATTGTAAGTATATTTTTATATTCTCATACGTTTTCAGGAAACCCTGTTTTGACAAACTTCGCCCTAACGAACGCGACGAATTATGCCTTAAGCTTGCATCGATATGGCGTAATGGCGCAGAACTATATCAAAGAGTTGGTAAGATCCTAGATAATAAAGTGGGTCAACGACGACATCCGTGCCGCAGTGGGTGAATAGCCGGCTGAGACGCAGGAGGTAGCCGGTTCGATTCCCACCGCGGAACAAATGTTTGCATGATCTGCATATGTTTGTTCAGGGTACTGGATGTTTGTATATACATTACTAGCTGACCCGCCCACGCCGCTTCGCATACGTGGTAGGTATTTCAATAAAAACATTACTCTCCTTTTGTGTACTCGGGTAAAAAGTAGCCTATATCCTTCCCCAGGATATAATCTCCTTGCCAAATTTTATTACGATCCGTTCAGCCGTTAAGTTATGAAAAGGTAACAAACAAACTAACAAACAGTTACTTTCGCAGATACTATGTATGTATTATACACTAACTGACCAATCCACGGCTTCGCACGTAAAGTTTTTAAATAAAAATGTTACCCTCCTTCTGCGCAGTTGGGTAAAAAGTAGCCTATGTCACCCGGGGATAGTGTAGCTTCCCAACAGTGAAAGATTTTTTTACATCGGTTCAGTACTTTCGGAGCCTATTCAATACAAACAAAGAAATCTTTCCTCTTTATAATATTAATACTTATAGATATTAATCTTCGTCTTGAATCACTCTATTGCTGAAAACTACAATAATATCCGTTGAGTAGTTTAAAAGATCTAAGCGAACAGACAGCGGAAGCCACTTCATTGTATACTATGTAAAGAATATGTATTTACAAAAAAAAAGTATATGTATTGTATCTGTATTATTTGTTGTATATGTATTATATCTGGTTCCCATTTTACAAGCTCTGCTTCACAAGCTGGACATTTCACATAGCGCTATTTAGCCCCAAACTAAGCAAAGCTTGTTATTGTTATTATTAAGTACTAGTTGCCCCGCCGAACTTCGTACCGCCTTGACATGCATAGAACACGGGCTGTCAATATAGGTACGTCACCCTGGTAGAATTGTCAATTGTAGTCCCCGGTCATCATTTGACAACCTTAGGTACATAACTATAGACAAAATTACGTTTAGCTGTCATAGCTGTTTTGTTATTCCATGTCAGATGCGTTTTTGTTATACCACGTTTTATAGTGACTTGTATTCTCTTTGACGTTTTATATCACGTCACACGGGAACGCGATCAAACGGGATAAAAAGTATTCATGTCCGTCACCTGGTTCTAAGAACTCGATAAAAAGTATCCTATGTCCGTCTCCTGGTTCTAAGCTCCCCACGAATTTGCAGCCAAATCGGTTCCGCCATTCTTGAGTTATAAATAGTGTAACTAACATGACTTTCTTTTAAATATATAGATGAAGAGAACTCCCAATCGTGTAGGTACGTTCCTCCACCGCCTCTAAGTACCTACCGGAAGGTTACTCACTCACAGTATGATATTTCAAAACGATCCTTAAGATATTCAATCAAAAAAACAAAGGATATCGCAAGCCGTACTTAAGCACTGCGTAACTAGTAGTATTTATGTGCGATGCTGTTTATTCGTTCATTATTGGTCATCATCATCATTGGCTTCAACTATGTATGTATGGGGACAACCTTTAATATTAACTTTTTTTATTTTTTGGTATTTTTCCTCTATTCGTGCTTTAAAATCTTGCTTTTTGCCAAATTTCGTGATTCTAGGTTCGGGAACTACCATATAGGTTTTCGACCCAAAACCTATAGGGTACTTCCGGTTGACCTAGAATTGTCAATTTTGGTTAAAAGCAAGGTCTTACAGCACAAGTAAAGGGAAAATTCCGAAAAATTTAAAATGTTGGAAATTAAGGTAAATTTTGGTAATTACATGTTTTCGCGAAAATCTAAATTTGTCCATATCTCAGGACTTTGATTTTTATACACCTAATAGGGACTATAGACCTCAGTATCTGGTATAAATTTCAATTTGCTAGGTCCACCCGTTCCTGAGAAAATCGGTGGTGACACACGGACAGACGGACAAGAGAGTGATCTTAAAAGGGTTCCTTTTTTTACCTTTTGATGTACGGAACCCTAAAAAGCTTTATTTTTCATTACACATTATTTGAATTTACATTATTACATACTTAAAATTAATTATTTTGGTAAAAGCCTCCTCGATAGCGTAGTGTTTTAGTAAGTAGCGACTCTACTTCATGTTTTGCCTGCTACTTTCACGATGTCATCATCCCATCGTGTAGCAAGCCTTCCGTCAGCTAGTAATGTTGTTTACCTCACAGGACCCATTCGACGAAGTGCTCACAGTTCGGCTGAAGACGAAGAAGATGGAAATGATGCTGGTACCGGACACAGAATTCAACATCATCGTTTGTCAACACGCGCGCCATGAAAAAATTGAGAAATCTAAGAAAAAATAATTGCGCTTAGCTATAATATTTTAGTGAAACTGTTATGGAAATTTAATTTTAAAATGCTTAAAAATAGTTCTAATAATCTCTATAATTATAGTTAATATAAATTTACTTATACTAATATGGTTAAATAAATTATTCTCAAAAGAAAATATACATTTCACTTCTTAAGTAACAATAGGTTACTATAACAATAGGTAACTTACGTTATATATCCAGTGAGCATGCAGAACATATAAATGAATGTGGATATTATTTATTTTATTAAACATTTATTATGGCTATTTTTTTCACCTTGGGTTACATTATTGAAGTTGTATTTTAAAAACATTCGCGATCACTGTACATAATTATTGATTAAAACGGGTAGGTATTTATCGCGTATGTACCTTTTTTATTTGTTATCCCGACGTTTCGGCTGTGTTGCAACACTTGCAACACTCATGGTCTCGCGTTGACTGGAGTACTTTGAGCTACCGTCTGTGTGTCGTAGTATGAACGAGGACATATCTAATTCTGAAGACCAAGTGAGGGTGGTTGCTGCAGTTACCCACACTTCTCGGCGGTAGCTCCAAGTACTCCAGTCAACCCGAGACCATGACGTTGCAACACAGCCGTCGGGATAACAAATAAAAAAGGTACATACGTGATAATTTCCCCTTTTAATCAATAATTATTATTGAAGTTTTAGTAGGGATCCCTAATTATTTCTAATAATAAATATAGCCTATGTTACTCAGGGATAATGTAGCAATCTAATGTTCAATGAATTTCAACCACGTCAATATCAAATTACTTATTGGCCTATTCAGGGCTAGATTTTTATCATTTTTCTAGGCCATTTTAAGTATAGTGCAATATGAATTTGACCTTGAAAGCCTTATGACGACCTCTAGTGGCCGAATAGTCAGCTGAGACACAGTAGGTAACAGGTTCGATTTCCGCCGCGGAACAAACCTTTGCATGATCTACAGATATTTGTTCCGGGTCTGAATGCTTTTCTATATATTAGGTTGTGGAAAAAGTTTCTTCGCATTTTTTAAGAAAATTCAAAACATTTTTTAATATAGTTCATTTACATTTAACTAAAGTAAGTAGGTACCATTTTGTTCGATAACTTTTTGCCATTTTGTAGGTAGGGACATGATCCCATTGCTATAGAAATTTTGGGGCTTCTGATCAAAATACCGCGACAAGTAGTTTTGGCAGTCCTCTCGTGATGTTAACCTGACACGGCCTAAAGAATTATGAAGAGACCGAAACAGGTGGAAATCTGAAGGTGCAAGGTCAGGACTATACAGCGCATGCATTAACACCTCCCAGCCAAACTCGCTTATTTTTTGCTGAGTGGCTAAAGATGTGTGAGGTCTAGCGTTATCATGATGAAAAACCACACCCCTTCTGTTGATTAATTCCGGCCGCTTTCTCTCATCAGTTGTTCGCAGTAGAGTTCAGAATCGATGGTCCTGCCTGGTGGTAACAGCTCATAATGAATAATGCCCTTCCAACCCCACCACACACACAGCATCACCTTGTTGCGAGTTAACCCGGGTTTCGCCAGTCTGTGAAGCTTGACCGGCCTTTGACCAAGACCTTTTTTGCACGTTCTTGTCGTACGTGATCCACTTTTTATCACCAGTTATCAGCTTCTTCAAAAATGGTTCGGTTTCATTACGTCGCGTCGTAATAAAGAATCACAAATGAGTACACGGTTCATTAGGTTTCTTTCAGTGAGCTCGTGGGGTACGCAAATTTCGAGCTTTTTGTGTATCCAGTTTATTTCAAATGCGCCAAACCGGTTTTGTGGTCAATACCCAGTTCTTCAGCTACGTCGTAACTACAGATATGTCGATCTTATTCCACTTTTTCAAAAATGGCATCAATTTCATCCGTAATATGACCTCCTCAGAGCGACGTGCATCTTTGACATCAAAATTTCCGGATTGAAAACGCTTAAACCAAATTTGTACTACTCTCACAGACACTGCACTAGGTCCATAAACATCGCAAATTTTTTTCGCGGCTTTCGTTGCTTTTTTATTTTTTTTGTAGTAAAATTTTAAAATGTATCGAATTTCTTCATTAGATTCACTCATCTTTACAGTACGAAAAACAAATAAAAATCACACATTTTCCTAATTTGAATTTGGAATTATCTTCTTTAAAATTTAAACTTTGAATTATACCAAAACCAGCCACATATAAATAGTATAGCCAAAGAGATTTTATTACAAGTTCTTACATGCGAAGACTTTTTCCCCAACCTATTATTATAAGTATGTATTTACAAAAAAAAAATATTTATGTATTATATCAGTTATCTGGTTAGTAACTATGTACGATCTCTGCTTATTTTGGGGCTAGATAGTGCTGTGTGAAATGTCCAGCAATATTTATTACTATTATTTGCAGGGTAAAAATGAAAAACATCAAATAATGGCATAAGTAATATTTAAGTAAATAAAATTATATTACAGGGTCTATATATCTGGCAACACTAGCCAATATGACCAGTGACTGCTCCATTTCATTCTAATAATTAATTAGCAATTCACATACAATCACATTTAATTTGTAAAAAAATACACCAAAATAAGATAAAAATAATTAACATACAGTGTGTGTTTGTAAACAGTTGACTAATTTTGAGGGATAATTAACAAACCAATTACAGGTTTTTAAAGTGAACGTATAGTGATAAATATGACCATGTTCAGGGCTTCCTACCAAGATTTTTTTTTGGGATAGACTATTCTCGCTGTTGGCCTCCGAGGCCGTTGCCGCTTAACCGAACTTTTGGCGAGCGCAGATGGCGCAACTAGCGCAACGGCACCACTTAAGTACGAACCTCGGCTTGGGCTGTTGCCAGGATGGGGATAGTAGAGAAACGCCCGGGTACGTGCTTGTACCTCGTATAGGCGGCGGCTGAAGGGACTCGTCGACCTCGCCGGCGAGGTCGGTGTATCTGTGAAGTGTTTGCTCTGTCTAATGTAGATGACTCAGAAATCTGGAGATTTCGTCATCCATCTCCGAGATCTCCGAGCACGTGTCTCGGTCGACGGAGGGTTTAGTACCAAGCATTCTTGCACTTGCAGTCTATTATCAACTTTACTCAGGCTGGAGACCCTTTCAAAGTAGTTTTTTTTTATACCACCTTGAAATGCAACTAGCATACGGCCCACATGATGGTATGTGGTAATTGTCATATTACGTTCGCTTGTCAATGTCAAATCCCACGTTTAGAAGTTAGTTTTAGAGGTTAGGATTGATAACAAAATGGTGGTTTCGGATATGTCGGAATAAAGTGAGTTTTACCGCAATCTACTTCATGGAGTGTTAATTGATTACGCCCATAGCAAGCGATATAACAGTAATCATCGCCTATAAAGTATTGCCTCGAAAAGCAGAGCTGTTTCTCGAAATTTGTAAACTGTTCACAAATTCACTCTGTACGCGTGTAGGATAAAAATACACAACTAGTAAAAAATCGTGACCTCTATTTAAAAATACCTAATTATTTTCTCTGAGCTGTAGAGCTAACATGCGTAAACGAAATGTTCGCGACTCGTCTTCTCGAGTCTCTACCTGGGAGCCAATTCACGTAAAACAATTTTTAAAAACGAAATTTGACCCAACGAGATTGGATTACGAATTGAATATATTTTGGCATTCTGCTCCATTAATATTACGGTATCAGCTTGATATAAATAAAGTGTATAATCGCATGTCAGTCAACTCATACTTACCATTTTACTGTCAGTTACGTGAATACCGTTTATGGCATCCATAACCATCCTAGAATAGAATAAATGCGATAGTAGCTCTGTTTGTTTGTTCCTTTTCACGACTATAAACGGCTGAACGGATCGTAACAAAATTTTGCTAGGATATAGATGTATCCTGGGGAAGGACATAGGCTATCTTTTGACTCAAACAATAATAGATATTAATTGCACTCCCTTCATCCATATCTAAAGTGCACCCCCGACCATATCTTTGACATTACTAAGTCCTCTCCATCCATAGGATGTCTGGAAGAAATCGCGATACAACCGCACATTGTACTATTTTGTCCGGTTTTCAGATTTGAAATATAAATAGATTATGACCGGGATTGAGACATAGCCGACTGCGCAGGAGGGTAATGTTTTTATTGACAAACGTGTGCGAAGCCGCGGGCGGGTCAGCCAGTTTAACATAACGAGACCAATCCAAGTTTGAATTTAACCATTTTAAGTTACGTGAATTGGCCTTCAGTGCTAACAGGCCATTTAGGCGAATTATGAACACTCCTGTGCGAGTATTTTGCCGACGAGATACCAAGATACGACGAGATACGGTGCGTGATCATTGGTAGTTCATTAAAATTTTTCTTGATGTTTTTTTGTATCGAATTCATCATATATTATATCTTTACGAATAATTCAAAAGCACGATATGATCTGCTCTGCTTAAAGTAGCCTTTTCGACTTCCTTAAGCATGAATTTGTAAGTAGGTATGAAGTATTTTCGCGTTGATTTCTAACTTATAAGTAGAATGTGTCTTTAAAAACTTCTAAATTAGTAGACAAAAAGAATTGCCTTATACAATCATTGTTTGTACTAGAAACCGTGTGTTTCTATCCAGCAGGAACACCTGTCTAGGAAGAATGTCTTAAAGGAATGTAGATTAAAATTTGATCTATCAGACTTTCGCGATCACTGTACATAATTAGGTACTGATTAAAACGGGTATTTATCGCGTATGTACCTCTTATTTGTTATCCCGTCATCACGGTTGTTGTAACACAACCTAAACGTCGGGATAACAAAAAAGGTACATACGCGAAAAATACACGTTTTAATCAGTAATTAAAATTAGATCTATCGATTAGTACTAAAACTGAAGTTGGATCTGACCTAACAACGGAGTTATAAGCCATTAGTAGAACCTTTATCTATAGCCAGCGGGACACTTCTTATATGAGGCGTATAGAGAATCAAAGGCAGCTACGAGTATATCCACTTCCGCTGATTTTTCAGTATATTGGTTCTACGTTCTTGATGCGTACAGCTGATGTATAGAACGCTTTGCCGTCGTCTGTTTTTCCTAAATACAATCCGGGCATCTTTAAGGTAAGAGTGAATAGGTTTCTTCTAGATCTTCGTGCTTCATCTTAGACCACATCATCGCTTACCATTAGGTGAGATTGTGGTCAAACAAAGATCTATTTAGTTTAAAAAGAATGCCTATTTCACCGTATTTTTGCCGTAAATAAAAGAGAAAATCTCGTACAAACTTACTGTAGGAATATAAAACTATGACCAAAGCACTCCGACGTCGCTAATGGTGGTTTAAATAGTTATTGAATAAATTAAAATTCATTCTCAAGTGAATTTAGACACAATACGGACTTAGCTGCCTTTCATTCTATTCGCCTCATATATTAAACTGATCGTGATAAAACATAACTCTATAATTAGAGCTATAATTAAATCCGTAGATTAGTACTAGGGGCTCGTACACAAAACTGCGATGCGACGTCGCATCGCAAAAATCTGCGAGCTCCCTCGACGCATCGCAAGAAATTGCGAATTGATTCGCATCTCATTTTTCCTGTATCTCCTTAGCAATAACAAAAGTGCACACTTCTGTTTACGATCCAAGTCACGACCTAGTTTTCAAAATACGTCCAGTACGGTTGACGGTCGTCGAAGGAATGTTCACCTTGGGAGACGGCTTGCCGCACGAAATCGCATCGCAGCAATTCGTGTCGCAATTTTCTGCGTTGCGAATTCGCATCGCGTCGCATCGCAGTTTTGTGTACGAGCCCTTCAACTGAAATTCGATCCGACCTAATTAGGAAGTTTTTAAGTTTCTTGATCGAACGAAGCGAGATCTCCGAATCAACTTAGGCATATCGGCGTTGTATGTATGTTTGTTTGTCCGAGGATAACTTTCGACGCGTTCATCTGATCATCGTGAAATTTGATACATAGCGAGGTGTACACAATTTTGTTGTGACTAAGAGCTATAATGTGGGGGTTTTAAGATATTGGGGTTCAAGAAGAGTAAAAAAATGAAAATGAAATTATTAGGTCAAGTGGCACGTCTAATAAAAGGTCTTTGTGAGTACATGTCGACTTATTTTTAGTTTAAACCTTGTATTTTTTGAGTTACTAGCCATATCAAAACAAAACTTTGACAAAATTCACAGGGTACCCCACAATACTGAAATTTAGTATTCGTGTAGCTTTAGTGACACGACTATAGGGAAGTCTGAAATCCAGAATAACTGCATTTTGCACCCCAAAAAGGAATAACCAATTAACATGAACTCCCGTTACCTGTAATTTGAAGGAAGCTGTAGCTCAAGTAAGCTGCTTGTTTATATCGTGGCACTATTTTGATAGTCAAAGATTACGAATAATATTATTTTTGTTTTTATGGGAAACTCGCGAGATGTCAGTTCGGGACGAACCACTAGTAGGTAGTTATAAAGGCTTATAACTCTGCAATTAGGTCAGATTCAATTTCAGCTTTTAGTACTAATCGATAGATCTAATTTTAATCTACGTTCCTTGAATTAAGACATTCTCCCTAGACAGATTCCTGCTGGATAGACACGCCTAGAAACATTCTGCAAGCTAAACTAATCAAACTATACACGAATAAAATTAAATTCACTCTATGCCCACAATTGTTAAGTAAATGAAGAATTAGAAGCTCAGAAATCTTTTGTGATATTTACCTAAATCATTATTATACATACGAGATTTATCAAGTACTATCAACGGTGCTGTGACGAGCGCACTCACCTGAAGGTTCACGAATTGAACCGAAACATCGACGGTCGCAACCAGTGTTGCCAGCTCCAGTATGACAAATTTCGGAACGGAAGGTTAAAATAATCAGGATTTTGATTTTCAAATCGGGACAGCTAAAATAGCTAAAAAATTGGTTGTCTGCAAAGTCGGTTTACGGAAGATAATTTTACGTGATAACGAGTGGAAGAGAGATAGATGCGTCACAAGCCGAACGCTTAGGCCGATCGTGCCTCTCTATCGCTTGTTCCGCGCTCTCGCTTGAACGGAACGTTCATCGATTTATAAGACGTTTATCACGTCTAAACTGGTTTTTTTGAATCATCGTTTATTTTTATCGGGTGGTTAGTTTTTTTTATAGTCTATACTAATATAATAAAGCGGAAAGATTTGTTTGTTTGTATTAATTAGGCTCCGAAACTACTGGACCGATTTAAAAAATTATTTCACTGTTGGGAAACTACACTATCTCCGGGTGGCATAGGCTACTTTTTACCCAACTGCGCAGAAGGAGGGTAATGTTTTTATTGGAAAACTACGCGTGCGAAGCTGCGTATTGGTCAGCTAGTCGTATATAATTTCCGTTAAGATATGTATCCCATATTGGAGAGCGTGTGACGTCACCGCGGCCGCATGGGTCTTCAAGGTTATCCCGATAACCTATTGCGTTTGCTTATTTCGATTCTCCGATCAAGTGGCCCTGTGACGGATAACGCGTCTGACTACGGATCAGAAGATTCCAGGTTCGAATCCTGGCGGGGTCGTGAATGTATGTTTTTGTATTGTTATTATTAACTAGGTATTATTTTTATATTATTTTCACAGACCTATCCAACAATTTAGTTAGGTGCATAGAAGAAATACAGACTAAGGAGTCCCGATCAAGGGTGAATCGGGACGTGTCACTAGACCCCTGAAAATAGGGACTCCTGGCAACACTAGTCGTAACCGATAAAACGGTACGTGAATAATCCCGTATTAGCTCGTAAAGCTTGATTATTTTTTATCGTGACTAAAATTTTAAAAGTAATACGCTTAGCAACTGGTCAAAGTTACTGGGGGGGGGGGGGGGGGGGGGATCTCCCCCCACCTCCATCAGTAATTAGTACTAAAAAAAAAATTGCAAGTACAAATTAGCATAAGTACTAACTAAAATGCAAAAAAAATACAAAAAACTTAAAATGTGCATTTTGTATACGCTAAAGATAGTAGAATTTATACAAAACATTTCGGCACCTGACTTGTTCAAACTTATTTTGGAAAAAAAACTCTCTCTCTCGCATTACAATCAGTCGACCGAAAACCCGACCAATTCACAAAGCACTATTGTAGTACCGTCTACAAACGTACTAACCAATTTTAATTAATCTTATCCATATCGGTTTCAAATTGAAACGGATTGCAACAAAAGTTCTACATATAAACAAATCTCATGCAATCATAACATTCTGTCATAAATACGAATTAATTTCTGAACTCCTGCCGTTCTAAGAGGCCCGATTTGACGTTGTCTAAATACAGCGAGTACGAGATGGGAACTAGAGTAGAAATAAAAAATCGGTTGCTAGAAAAACCAGTTCTTGAGACATTTTAATTAAGAGGTTGGACATAATTGGTATTGTTATTCATTCAAAAAATTATTGACGATAATGACAAGTAGACAAGAATATTTATTGCACTAATGAAATAATGATGAAACCCCCTCATTGTAGGTGCACCAACATCTTTAATCGATTCTTATGTATAAAACATTAAAAAAATTAAAATACGTTACTGTTTTCATAAATTTCAAGTTTACTAAATGTCTAGATTTTTTGTAATAATCGATTTGGTTTGGTTCCCAAGTGGTTAAAACGATCGCAACTCTACGGCATTGAACCCAATGATACAATATTGGAATAGCGTGCGATATCAAAATAATTTTGACGTTACATATGATTTTTCGACTTCTAGTGCAGACGTTTGTTCAAAGTTATCACGGCGTGAAAAATGACAGACGTCAAATCGGGCCTGTTATAACGTCTCAACTATAGTATTATATACTTATTTAAAGAGATCATAGTGTTAATATGTTTATAGAAATAATCAAAGCTTAAATTGGGCGCCCCTTGAAGTCAGTCAAATTGATTTTAATTTTTTTGAAGGGGGAGAATTAAGGTTTCAAACCCCCATTTCAATTCAAAAAAACAGATATAATTGTAAATACATTTTCCCACGGCTGGGCAACATCAAATATTTAAAAAAAAAACAATCCACCTAGCAATTCGAGATCGATCTCGAATCTATATCACCGCACTAACTCTTAGAACTCTTAGAAACAGTGGGAAAAATAAAAGTTAAAAAAAAATATTAAATAACTATGTAAGTATTAGAAATCACATTGCACTGTTTTTCATACGTCTAAAAATATTTTATTATTGAAGTTATATTTTTATCTCCAAAGTTATTTTCTTAGTTAAATTGTTCTGCTTTTCAATTTGCGATATAAGCTGCATTCCGAATCACGACATAATCGCTGCTAGCGTTCACGTAGCTATTTTGCGTACCGATTCAGTTATCGCGCTGATGACAGTTGAGTGCTGACAAATATTCAGAACGCTCATGAGCGCGCTCGCAGTCGTGTTCCTATATAATTTCATGATAACAATAAAACCAACCGACCACAGAACACTATTACTCACAAGCAACCAACCAACCAGCTGTCACGTCACTTTTGACAGGGAGACTGGCATGGACGTTGTTAGCGCAAAATGGCGGATGTAATGACGTAATTTATGACGATTCACGGGACATCGTTGTCGCGCGCAAGGTGACTTGGAACGCTTGTTAGCGCGATGATATATATTTTAGCGTGATTTGGAATGCACCCGTAATTAACTATAGCTGTGGCAATTCTATATTTTTACCACAGAAAAAAGTGCAAATAAACTATACTTTATTTCAACTAGCATAGAGGTTATTCCCACAGAATGATCCTCTAAACCCAGTCATGTTTTAAGCATCGCTTTTCAACACAACTGCCAAAATAAATCCATCTCTCTCATCCCACTGGAATACGAGAGCGACAACAAATATACAATCGTGAATTAAATTTAAATTTACTGCCAAGTGTTACTGACGTTAGTATTCTGCGCAAATGCAGTAGGAAAAGTCTGTCCTAAACTGAGGCTACCAAACTGTTGGGTTACATTATGGGGTTGTTGATTAAAAAAGTTCGGTTGAAACGGTTGCTGCACATTCTGTTGCTGTAAATTCTGCTGTTGTAAATTTTGCTGTTGTAAATTCTGCTGTTGTAAATTCTGCTGTTGTGAATTATGCTGTTGTAAATTCTGTTGCGGCCCACCAAATAGCTGAAACTGGTTCCCTTGAAACTGGTTGAACTGCGCGCCATTTTGCTGGGCACTATTAAAACCATGTTGATTTTGAGGCATACTGTTAAAGCTTTGTTGCTGGAATGAGCCAAACTGGTTGAATCCGGACTGCTGGTTGAATTGACTGGTTGCCTGAGTTTGGAAATTGGTTGACGGCGTTTGGAAATTGGTTGACGGCGTTTGGAAATTAGTTGACGGCGTTTGACTATACAGTGCTAATATACTATCCTTAGTCAGCTTAGATTTCTCTTTCTCTGTGGGCGCGGATTGCTTGAAGAAGTTTTCTTCCTCTGCTTTTAAGTCTGGTTTGATTTCTTCCTTCGGTTCGATAGGTTTCTCTTGTGGTGCGGAGAAGAAACTGGAGAATATGTCGTCGCTTGGTTTGGGTTCGGTTCTTGCTGTGTCTAAGCCGAGGAGATCAGCTGCCCCATTCGGTTTTGTCTCGACGGCGGTAGGTGGCGTGTTGCGACCCATTTTAGGGCTGACTGAAGATTTCGGCTTTGGTATACTTGGTATCACGTCGGATTTCTGAAAAGAAAAGATTGGACGGTGAATATGAATTGGGATAAAGGTTTATTTATCGCGAGGTTTTCATTGCCTTCTTTCCATGCTTTCCGTGTTGACAATAAATGGCGTTGTTTTTATTTATTTATTACAGTTTAAACTAATTATATAGAAGGGCTGGTTTCTACACAATAAATGAAAAATAAATATCATTTATAAAATTTTTTAATGTAATTATCGAATCTCAAAAAAATCGATAACATACTGCGCAACGAAATGTTAGAGAACTAGCGCATTGTACCATGCCACAGATTACTAAAAAGTTAATAAAAGCCGTTTAATGACCCGGCCCGGTCGATGTACCCAACCAGTCAACAGAGCACGTACGGTGCGTACGGCAAGGCGGTATTACCTAGATGTTAGGCACAAAATGTCAAAAATACTTTATATATAACAAGCTTCCGACTGTGGCTTCGCACGCGTGGTATGTCAAAAAAAAGTTACCTAGGTCTTAATCCAGGTTATATCTACGTAATTACGTACACGAAATTTCGTTTTCACGTTTCACGTTTCAAATTGTAAAGTTGCTATCGAATTTATTAGTGAAAAACATGAAAAAAACATTTAGATGTGCTAACTTTCATGGTGATCGATCAAACAGTGTACGTTAATATCTGATGTCAAGTAGTTACCGATCCTTGTGAGTTAAGATGATTTTAGTTTGTGGATAATAACATACATTGTACTTCTTATCACTGGCGGAGGGCGCAGGAAGAGGTCCAACGCCAGAAGACGAGGTCGACTTCTTTTTCCGTTTTTGCTTTTCAAGCTCTTCATCTATTTCTTTGTCCCTGAAAATGAAAAAATGCGCTGTTAATGTAAGAGTAAGAGAGTAGTAGAGTTCCTTATGAAAAGGCTCGCCCGGGGAAGTACTACCGCCAAGCAGCATTGCTGTGTCTCGGTTTTAGGAGTATGGTTGCCGGTGAAATTACAGGCACCTAAGGCTGTATATAAACCTCCCCCATAGATTTCCACAGTGACCCTATCCGATAGATCCGCCCGCGAACAAAACCCTCCGTCGTCCGAGACACGTTCTCTGAGACCAGGATGACGAAATCACCTCCGCTAATGCGGAAGCGATTTCTGAGTCATGTAGATTAGACAGAGCAAACACTTCACTGATACACCGACCTCGACGGCGAGATCGACGAGTCCCTTCAGTCGCCGCCTAGGTACAAGCACGTAACCGAGCGTTTCTCTCCTATCCCCATCCTGGCAACAGCCCAAGCCTAGGTTCGTACCTAAGTGGTGCCCTTGCGATAGTTGCCTCATCAAAAACATACAGGGCTGAGCGCCTTCTGCGCTCGCCAAAAGTTCGGTTAAGCTGCAACGGCCTCAGAGGCCAACAGCGAGATTAGTCCATTCGAAAAAAAAATACAGAATGACCGATATGTTGCGCGAAACAACATATGGAAATATACGATTAATCCGAACCGGTGCGGAAACTTGATCCAGCGTTTGAGAGACGAGGGGGATATATATGAGACACGCACGTTTTACTTTCCTCAAAGATACATTTTATGTCATATTGGGGCTACATATTTACACATCAGACAGGAAATTTTCGTTAGTTCCTTTCGTCAGAATTTTTTTACGTTTGGCAAATGGCAACAGAATAAATACTTTTGATTTAACTTTTGATGCGTTCCAAATCAAATGAATAATCGATGGTACGACGACGTGCGTTGGATTCTTGCTAAGCGCTTTGTGAAGCAAGTTTTTTTCAAACATGAATTTGGCACCCCCCTGAAATTGCCGCCTAGGCTATGTGCTGTGGCTTGCTGCCGCTAGATCCGGGGCTGGTTATGCGGCCCGCACGCAACGCCTCCCAGCCACCTTTATCAGGATCTTTCCATCTAGTGGAGGGCCTCGAGAACCTTTCTGCCCCAACGACCATCAGTTCTTCAAACTGCCCTGCTTCCTGCCACTACAGCTTGCTATAGATACGTACCAGTTAACCTTAGGCTTAGCGGGCGGCACCCACTCCTTAGCTATGTACTTCTTCTGCTCGTACTTGGCTCTGATGAAAGCCTCTAGCGAGGAGTCGTTCTGCGGCCGCCGGAACGAGTCGGGCAGGTTGGCCTCGTACACGGCCCTTGCACGCGAGTTACCCATTTGCTGAAGGGATACCTGGAAAGCGGTGACTTACGAACTTAATACACATACAAACAAACAAATACACATGTTTTTATTTCAATAAATTGTGCTTACAATACCTTGGTTGAAACCTTTTAAGTAAATAATACCTATATTAGGAGGTTTCGCTTTTATGTGAGTAATCAAAGTCAACCTCTTTTATTCATTAATATCACAAGGATCACTTTGAAACGTCAATTTTACTGCATGTTCCTTCACGACCACGCCAGGAAAGAAAGGCAAGAAACAAGGCTGGTTGTTTTTTAATGATCCTTTTAGAATACATAACAACAAAGAAAATAGTGTCTAAATTGTAACATTTTTAAATGAGTTGTAGCAATTTCAATCCCAAGCTTCTCTATCATCTAAATAATCCGACATTTTTTAGTAGGCTTTTTGAAATAATACTTCTATACGCACGCTTGACTTGGGTAGTAAGCTGGTGAATGCGTTACGAAATTGCGAACGGAAGTTGAGAGGGAGATATAAGTTAGTGAAGATAGAATGAGAGAGTTACGTTTCGTATATTAATGTAGAGGCAAGAGAGAGAGAAACCACACATTTTCTTTCTCTCTTTCTCTCATAGCCAGTTGATTTGTCGCATATCTCCTATCCCAAATTAGCCTAAATTATACAAACTGCACAAACAAAACACTCCTCATGCTGTATAATAGAGTTCATTTCGCTATTTATACTATTTCGCATTATATAAAAAAGTATTTACGACGTTTCGTAATTTAAATCTACCAGCTTCGATTTACGAAAAATTTCAGCTATTCCACAACAGGTGGCAGGCAGCAGCAGAAGTTTTACTTCGGTCGTGTGGTCTAAAGCACACTCGTTTTTTATAAAGATTTTGTTTAATTACGATTTTAAATTTGTTAATTATCAATTTTTGCACCATCACTTGGGAGTTGGTTATAAAAGCGTACACCTTGCCATTTACACTATTTACTACGATGAAAACCATTCATTAATATAAACTGTTTAATATAAAAAAAAAGAAAAAAAACGAGTGTGCGTTAGACCACACGACTGAAGTAACACTTTCTTTTTCATAATATCAATTTATAAAATTGTTCAAGAATGAAATGAAATTACGAAAATTAATCAAGCCATCACGGTTCGCGTAACGCTAGCAAAGTCGCAAACGAACTAATGACTGAGATATATATATTTCATGCACTGGCTATGAGAGCATGAGAGAAAGAAAATGTGCGCGCACTGCTCTCTCTTGCTCCTGCAGTGTGATACAGATAATAGGCCTGCACTGTGTCTTAAGCCTCCTCTACACGTCAACAGATGCGTCCGCGGAATCTGGCAGATGCGTCTGCAGATGAATTTCCACGAGCTGTCCACACGTCTGTAGGTCGATCAGTCTATGTTCATTCTGGACAGACGCAACTCGCACTTATGTTTAACGTTTAATATACGAAACATAACTTTCTCTCTTTCTATCTTCACTAACTTATTAGCGTCCAAATCATCGCGCCACCGCTTCTTAGGCCTTCCACGGTGTCGCTTTCCATCCACAGGGATCCATCCAGTTACGACCTTAGCCCACCTATTTGGTTGCATGCGGAAGACATGACCCGCCCAATCCCACTTCACTTCCCACCCAAACTAACACCACAGAATAATACAAAAGGTCAGCTTAGTACACCAAGCGATAACAGGTGTTAAAATGTTTACATGAAAATTAATAAACATTCTTATCAAAACTCTTGTGTATTTGTTAAATAATCTATCACAGAATATTGTAACTGCAGCTGCCATCTGTACCTATTTATATTGTGGTACGACCTATTATAGTATTTACTATGTTCTGGCATATTAAAGTTATCTTATCTTATTTAAAAATAATCTAACTCTCAATTAATGTTGGCTCAGTGAACTGACATTAACAATTCACTCGTTTGACAGCCTATATAGAGCAGCGTCATTTAATGGCAGTTCTAAAAACTCAGCCATGAAAACCATTCATTGAGCGACCTCTACTTCACCTGATGGCAAGTGATGGTGTGGTAGAAGATGAAACACTTGAAGAAGCCTTGAAAGAATTTACTCATATTCAAAGAATTAGACTATATTTACTCACTAAAATTTAGTATAATAAATTAATATTATCCTCAACTTTGACTTTTAATCATAGAAAATTACAATAAGTACTTACCACTTGTTCTGGAGTCCATGAGTCCAGGTTGACACTCTTCACCTTGGAGATGTGGACTCCAAGGTTGCGGTGGATCCCAGCACATCGGATGCAGAGGAATATACCCAGGTTCCATGATGCCCAGCGAGGACCTGATAGTCATATCCACATTATTGTTTTATCTACTTATCTTTTCAAACCATAGGAACACAGCTAGGGATAAGATAGATAGCATAGAACAGCACCTTGTCTATTAGCAGTCTACCCTAACAGAAATCATTGCCTGGACGGTGTTGCGAGTCCACAACTTGTGCCACGACAAGCTACGAAGGTGCGTTCCCGATGCATTGCAGTATCAGGGCAGCTCCAACACCACCCTGAGTGCATCTTATACTAGACGCGGATGACACGCGTCAAGCATATACTTAGCCTACAGGCTGCACGTATATAGAGAGGTAATTTAGATGTTTTATATCAGTAACCACGCAAGATAAAAAGTATTGCAATTTTAGCATGAGACACCTAAAGTGGAAAGCTTCTCTCAAACTCAAAATAGAATAACAAAGATTTTACCTGTACACAAATAAATTATTTCATATGATCCATGTAAAACAGATGTTATATCCTTAAGTTACATAAAATTTATCACACATACTAATGTGTAAATGCTAGCTGATAACCACATTAGGTAGATATGGTATGGTGATGATAAGCACAATATTTAGTCTAGCTGTCCAGGAAAACTATATGTAACAGTTTTTATGAACGAAATTGATAATGTACGGTCATAAAGGGTAGGAGACCATGACTCATTTTAGTAAATTTGAGCCCGTAATTATAGGTCAAGGACCTCTGTTACAACAACAATTGTGTGACTTTTGAGAGGCCAGTTCGTATTTCAATGTTATTTTGCTTTCTAGCCATAAGTTTATGCTGGAAATAGCAATAAAACAATAAGAGTTAAATCATACCTTTTGCATCACAATCAACACAGTATTTGTTATCCTCGTCCTTTAGCATCTGCAGTAATATGTTTTGACATCGATCCTGGATCTGTTTGGCACGATCCTTTTCACTTTTAGAAGTCATTTTTGTGTTAAAACTATTGAAATTTACCGAAATCTAATGAAAAGGGTGGAATGCTTGTTTGTTGAAGGGAAGGGAAGAGATCATAGACAAGTGACAGATGTTATAGATTGATGAGGTGTCTGTCATGATCATGGACAGTCATACATCTATTGTCTTTGGATTATGTCTTTGAATCGGTCTATACGACACAACTAAAGCTTTTGTGTTCCACAAAGTTGTGTTTTGTTGTGTTTTGACATCCATCTACATGTTCCGTTTATACAAATTTATGTTTGTAAAAACACGTTGCACAACCTATATTGGGTCGTGTGGACCGGTTATTAATATTTTTCTTTAAACTATGTGCAGTAGTCAACTTCTGTATAAATATAAAAATTGTATCCCTTAAATTCGATTATAGGTGACAGTTGACATTTATAAAACAAATGACAATCGCTAAATTGACCCATGTCATTCAGCGCCGCAAAAGCTTTGTTTTGGAAATAAATATTTCAAACTCACTAAAAATATTTTATTTTTGATTTAATTTCAGCACCGCCTTTAACTTTGAACTTAACTAAGTGATCTTTTTCTCTAGCGAATACGTATGTATTTGAGAATTGTGTACGTTCGTTCTGTTTATTAAATAATGTGAATTAGATAGGTGGTACATGAAATAATTAATAAAAATGGGTAATCAGCTGGTTGGAGTGGCTCCTTCCCAAATATTTCCAGTGGAGCACTATTTGAGTGACCATGTCGACCTTAATTTTGACCAAAGGTTTGTATTCGTTATCTACCATTTCTAATTTATCCTGTTTTCCTGTCTAGTAGTCATGTTCTGTACTATCTTCTGAAAACCTCAGTAATCTTCAAAGGGTACTACAAACCTACTCCATCTAAGATCCTGTCCCAGACTATAGTCGATGCATCCTTCACCTAGCTAATGATGCAACTTACCAGCAATGAAAAAAGCACCTTGAATTGATTATATTGTTTAAATTTTTGATAAGATAACTTAATTTCATAAAGACAAAATAACACAACAAATCTCATTTCATATTTTTTCATTAAAGGTTTCGGCAGAATAGCAACACCGAGCTGTCGATCGGTGGCGAGGCATAATGCTGAGCTGAAACCCATTTGCCACAGTAGCACATACACACCTACTTGCCTCTTTTTAATTTTTCCCTGACTACATTGTATATTTATTATTTCATTCTATTGTTCATAAGTTTTGTGTATGTAATTTTCTGTTTACTCTTACTTGTGCTTTCTCTTTGATGTTAGGTATACCTTTTGATTGTATTGTGTGAATTTGTGTGTGCCATGGTAGCAAATAAATGTCTGTCTATTTTGTGAACAATTTTTTTTCTTCTTCATTTCAGCCTTGGCTCTACGAGGTTCCTCAAGGTAGCTCGGGCGAAGTCTCGAGAAGGTCTCATTGTAGTAAAAGTGTTTGCAATCCAAGACCCATCACTGCCCCTGGCCGAGCATAAGGAGAGAATACTCAAAATAAAGGAACAGCTAGTCTCTGCATTCAATTGCTTGCCATTTCAGAGAGTCATTGTAAGTAAAGTCATCTGAAGCGAGAAAAGCTATAACAGTTAAAACTTAATATTTTGAAAATCATATATTATGAACCAGATGGAATAAAAACTATATAACCACAAGTAATATTCACATGGTCCATCCCATCCAAAGGTTGTCAAGTAGAAATCGCTATTTAGCGATAAGACTGCCAGATGTATCAATATTGTTTTGTATTATGATGTGCAATAAAGTTTTTTAAACTCATTTGAAGCTTTCTCTACAGTCTGTCACCGCATTCACGACAATAATTTTAAAACACATACTTATGCAGAATCGTATTAAACTGATTTTTTTTTTAATTTTTTTTTTAGGGAACTTGCTTCGTTCCTTACGACGATGTCAGTTCCATAATTGTCTACAGTAATAAACAATTACAAAGCATCCTCCTTCAGCAAGTCGTATGTGGACCGGTAGAGCATGTTAGCCGAGTCAGATGTTTGTTCAGCTAACACACTCTGAAACAGGCTCACATCGATCTGGTTCACTTTCAACGCACTGTAATTAACTGATTTTATAGATTGGTTTAAAACCGGTAGCTTGAATATTTATCTAGTAATCAATACATTTTCAATAAACAATTTTTAACGTAAATCGGCGGCGCCTTTGCGCCGATGCCGCTTAGTCAGTTTAACAGGTACCTACTTACATGATGAATGAATATGATTGGTTTACCTATTTTATACAGGCTGTTTCATTGATATTTTAGGACTTGAAATTAAGGTAAATTGAAAATTAAAAAAAAATTCAGGGTAATGAATTTGAAAAAAAAACTATTTTACAACAATACTAACCATCAGCCCAACCCGTGTTTTAAATTAATGTCGTAAATGCGGTGACACGCAGTATATTATTCAATACCATTTTTGCTACAGGATCCCTTGTTTAGTTCAAAATTATTGGAATTTCTTTGTATTCATCATGGCATTGTCAAATACGCAAAAAGTAGACTTAATTGAAGCATACTTCCTCAATCGCGGTCTGGGTAGCGTTCCTGATACCACTTCAGCGCATTAGTTGGGCTTCGTCGGTTAGGGAAGTATACTTCAATTAAGTCTACTTTTTGCGTATTTTACAATACCATGATAGGACAAATAAGATGATGCAATGACTGATATAAAAGTCCGACAGGTGCAAGAACCATGTTCGAAATTCAAAATTGTTCTGAAATACGAAATGTTTTTGAATTGCTCACGAGAGCATGGAGTTCCTAAACTTCTTAATCGCTACAGTATTAATACTTATTTAATGTGCAATTAGAATCTAATAAAATGTTTGTAAAAGGAATTTTGTTTGCCCTGTTGTATGATAATACTTTTTATCAAATTTGACTAACCTCCGCAGTTCAGATTTTTTTTTTCATCCGATACAATAAAATGATCCTTACAAAGGACTGCATCGATAGGCATCAAAAAAATTTTTACCAACTTGATTCATTTTAAAACGCTCCTTGACCCAAAAATGTTACTGCCAAAATGTGTTTCTTCGAAAATGAGCTGATGTTTTAAAAGAAACTGCACCTGTATCTCCTCTGGTTATGGGTGCTGCCGTACTGTTACAGTTAAAAAAAACACTCGTATATATATTATGTATGCAGTGGCGAAGTTTAGTTATAACCATACACAAGTTATAACCATAAAACAAATAAACATTATCATACCTATAGCTGCCGCCAAGCAGCATTGCTGTGTTTCGGAATGAAGGGAATGATTTCCAATAAAATTACAGGCACATGAAGCTACTGTATGCCTCAAGTTGATTGACAGTGCATCGTAGGGCATGTTTCTAAGCTGCATGACCTACGAGGCAATACTTTGCTATAGGCGATGGTTACCACTTAACATCAGGTGGACCATAATGCTTGTTCCAACTTCAGGTAGTCTAAAAAACATCATTATCTCAGCCCGTCTGCACCCACTGTTGGGTATAGGCCTACTCTTTATTACGCCATTCTTTCCGGTCTCATCCCTTGACACCCAGCTACGCGTTCAATGTCATTCGACCATCGGGCGGGTGGTCTACGAGCATCCCTTGTCCACCACTATGTAATCGCCTTCGTCCAACGCCCGTCATCCCTCCTAGCCAAGTGTCCAGCCCATCTCCACTTCAGCCCTGCGATCCTCATACCCACGTCCACAACCTTTGGGCGACGTCGGATTTCGACATTGGGTATGTGGTCCAAGAGTGATATACCGAGCATGGCACGCTACATTGCCCGTTGAGCTACTCTCAACACAGGGCACTTTAGTTAAACTCCCTGTTGGTATAAAAATAATGATAATTACTAACGTTTCCTTACTTTCAGCTCACAGACAAAGCTGGTCTTCTGATGAGAGAGTACTGCAGATGCAGTGTCTACGACCGCATGTCAACTCGTCCATTTCTCACTATTTTAGAAAAGAAATGGATCACGTTTCAAGTGCTGTATGCCCTGCACCGGATGCACAAACTTGGGATTTGCCATGGGGATATAAAGGTCAGTTATCATCATCACCATCATCATCATATCAGCCTTATGACGTCCACTGATACCATACCACAATGGAAATGGAACCATAGGCCCCTCATAGATTTCTAGAGCGACCGATCTACGTCGCGTCAGTTCTTGTGGTGACCGTAGAGATGACGTAACGAGGCATACTTCGACACAAATAAAATCAAAATATACAGTATATTTTGATTTTATTTGTGTCGAAGTATGCCTTCTATCTTCACAAAGAATTTGAATTTACATTATTAGAGACTTCAAATTATTAATTTTATATGCAAAGACCACTTTTAGCGGTAAAAACCTCCTCCAGCTCTTTCCATTTCTCGCGATCCCTAGCGACTCTGCTCCAAGTTTCGCTTGCTACTTTAAATAAATAAATATTGCTGGACATTTCACACAGCGTTGTCTAGCCCCAAACTAAGCAGAGCTTGTACTACGGAAACAAGATAAGTTATAGAATACTTATATACTTTTTTTTTGTAAATATATACTTATAATATGTAGAAAAACAACCAAACCCGGAACAAATATCTGTAGATCGTGTAAACATGTGTTCCACGGTGGGAATCGAACCCTCCTGCGTCCAGACGGCTATTCGCCCACTGCGCCGCGGAAACCGTCCATCTTTCTTCAACTTTCACCATGTCCCATCGTGTAGCAGGCCTTCCTTTTCTCCTTTTCATGTGTATTGGATACCAATTTGATAATGTTTTGGACCATCCGTTCTTTGAATGTGCCCCGCCCATTTCCATTTAAGTGACATCTACCCGGTTCGAAATTTTTGAATTCTCCGTGCGTGACGGGACTTGAACCCGTAGCCTTTCATTTGATGCGAGAATGCCTAACCACTTGCGCCACAGGCTCATTTCTCATCATAGGCCTTTAGCATCTATAAAAGATGGCTTAAGCAGCGTCCGTTTGTATGTTTCGTGATTTACGCATATGACTAGTAAGGCCGATACGAGAGCGACAACAATGCTCGCAGAACTGGTAGACGAATCGAGTACTGGTGATGATGGTGGAAGTTCAGCGCGTTGATGGCGTTGGTTACGCTTGTGGTACAGTAGATCGAACCAGGCGTTGTCGTGTAAGACAACCCCATCGGATAGAGTTTTCCTCCAACTATCACGGTCATTCTTTTTCTCAGTTGTTAGGGTAGATATTTAAAGATGTCACTTTAGCACTGTCTTTGTAACGTAACATTGGGCGCCCAACTGGGCGTTTAGTATGTTCTATCTGTGCAAGAAGAGTTTGTCTTGGCAAACGGGAAGGCTCCTTCGCACATGTCCAAGCCCGGCTCACTTCTCGTCAAGCGTGAGTGATATGGTTCATTTTACGACTTAAAGCGCCGTTAACTTCATCTACAGCGAAACTTTTACCGTTTTCATCTGATCAATGACCAATGTTACAGTGCAGTGCATTGACGATAGATGTCGTATTATTTATTTCTAATTGAATTTTTATCTTAAAGTTTTGTCCGACACTTACCTACAATTAATCGTTATTTACGTTAAAAATTGTTTATTGGAAATGTATCGATTACTGGATAAATATTCAAGGTACCAATATTAAACCCACCTCTAAAATCAGTTAATACGATCCCGGATGCGTATTTTAAATTAATGTCGTACATAACAAAACAGATTGGAGTCATACAAAACTTAATAGCCGCGAAGTCATACAAATAGTCGTGAAGTCATACAAAACTTGATAGCCGTGAAGTCATGCAAAACTTGATAGCCGTGGAGTTATACAAAACTTGATAGCCGCGACGTCATACAAAGCTTGTTAGCCGTGGTGTCATACAAAACTTGATAGTCGCGACGTCATACAAAACTTGATAGCCGTGGAGTCATACAAAACTTGATAGCCGTGGAGTCATACAAAACTTGATAGCCGTGACGTCATACAAAACTTGATAGCCGTGGAGTCATACAAAACTTGATAGCCGTGGAGTTATACAAAACTTGATAGCCGCGACGTCATACAAAACTTAATAGCCGCGAAGTCATACAAATAGTCGTGAAGTCATACAAAACTTGATAGCCGCGACGTCATACAAAACTTGATAGCCGTGGAGTTATACAAAACTTGATAGCCGCGACGTCATACAAAACTTGATAGCCGTGGAGTCATACAAAACTTGATAGCCGTGAAGTCATACAAATCTTGATGGCCGTGGAGTCATACAAAACTTGATAGCCGTGAAGTTATACAAAACTTGATAGCCGCGACGTCATACAAAACTTAATAGCCGCGAAATCATACAAATAGTCGTGAAGTCATACAAAACTTGATGGCCGCGACGTCATACAAAACTTGATAGCCGTGGAGTCATGCAAAACTTGATAGCCGTGGAATTATACAAATCTTGATAGCCGCGACATTATACAAAACTTGATAGCCGTGGAGTCATACAAAACTTGATAGCCGTGGAGTTATACAAAACTTGATAGCCGCGACGTCATACAAAACATGATAGCCGTGGAGTCATACAAAACTTAATAGCCGTGGAGTTTTACAAAACTTGATAGCCGCGATGTCATACAAAACTTAATAGCTGTATAACTTGTTCCACAGCTAGAGAACATAATGGTGACCTCCTGGCTATGGGTCCTGCTGACAGACATAGCCTCGTTCAAGCCTACATTCCTGCCGGACGACAACCCGGCTGACTTCAGCTACTTCTTCGATACTTCGCGACGGAGACTGTGCTACGTGGCGCCGGAGAGGTTCGTGCGCGCGCCCGATCCTAATAACAGAACTGTAAGGAAACATTTCAGTAATAAATAGCCATAATTACGAGATTTAAACGGGTATTTATCGCGGATATACCTTATTTACATGTTATCCCAATTTGTATGCCCGCGACCACGGCTGTTGTAACACAATTGAAACGGGATAACAAATAAAAAAGTTACATATGCACCAAATACACGTTTACATCACTAATTAAGTATAGTGATTGCGAAAGTTTGAAAAATTACATTGAATACTTCTTAGTTATTAATATGGTTACAACTTCACACCGGGACAGTTGCTCAACTTGTACCAAGCACAAATCCGATAGTGTTTGGAGTACTATTCTCACCTCTGGGACGGATCAGCGAACTACCAGCTTGGAGCTCTGAAATCAATTGAGAGAAGAGCCAAGAAGCTCATAGGCAACGATGAGCTAGTTGATGCAAGGCTCCACAGCCTGGAGCATCGACGAAAGGTTGCAAGTCGCTCGGTTTTTTATCGAATACATTTCGGGGAGTGTGTGGCGAATCTTTTTAACCTAATCCCACCATCTCCATTCTATCAACGGACAACCAGACGCTCTGTGACGCGCCACCGCTATATGGTTGAAATACCTCCCATTCGCACAAAGCGGTTCTCTTTTTCCTTTATTATGCGCACCGCCAAAGAATGGAACGCCTTGCCGGATGGCTTCTGTGTTTCCTGATAACTACAACCTGGGTGTCTTCAAGTCGCGAGTGAATAGGTTTCTTCTAGGCAAGCGTGATCCATCGTAGATTGCCATCATCGCTTACCATCAGGCGAGATCGTGGTCAAACGCATGCCTATCTGTACTAATATTATAAAGAGGAAAGATTTGTATTTTGTGTGTATGTGTGTAATGAATAAACTCAAAAACTACTGTGCCGATTTCAAAAATTCTTTCACCATTGGAAAGCTACATTCACCCTGAGTGACATATGGTATATTTATTGCTAGAAAAGATTCGGGATTCTTACTAAAACTTGAGTAACGTAACCCAAGGTGAAAAAAGTGCCCTAAAACGTCTTTCGTCGCATGCGCTGCGGAAACTATTGATGATAGAACAAAAGTATGTTCTACAATATTAAAGAACATATCAATATCTAAAAAAAACTTCGTAATATTATAAAGAGGAAAGATTTGCTTGTTTGTTTGTTTGTATTCAATAGACTCTGAAACTACTGGACCGATTTAAAAAAAATATTTCACTGTTGGGAAGCTACAGACTACTTTTTACCCAACTGCGGAGAAGGAAGGTAATGTTTTTATTATAGTGTGACCATTAGTGCTGTGCACTCCTTGAGGTATGCGCGCGGCGAGACGGGGGGGATGTGTCGGCCGCTCCGATCTATCAGTCTGCCGTCAACGCTCACGGCGGTAGGTAGCTTTTGTACCGGACGGTCTATGTCAGACGCACACGGGATAAATATTCAAAGATGGGTCGTGCGTTATCTCGTGATATGAAATGGAAGATGAAGTTGAAACAGAATCTATGTCAGAATAACTTTCGTTAGAATATATAATTGTTTGTAAATATAAAAAATGTTCAATAAAACAAGTCCTTTGAATTATAAGTTTAGTTCTTATTTATCACCTGCATATTTTTAATAAAATATGAGTATATTTAAGTTACATTTTAATCAACTAAGTAAGTATAATATATTACAGATAGATAGCCTCCGACCATCGTCCCGCCACAAGTCTTGCCTTAGAAATGCAAACTGATATCGTAAGATATGTCCGACATGTATTGATCTCATGTGAACTCATGCAGTTTTTTCTTTGCCTCCCACCTCGCCGCGCATACCTCAGGGAGTGCACAGCACTAATGGTCACACTATAAAACTACGCGTGCGAAGCTGCGGATTGGTTAGCTAGTAAACTATAAAAAAATAAAGAACTTTCGCCTATTTCAGAGTGATGACAAAGGTTTACTGCTGAGTGAATCACCATGTAAGATTGGAGAGCTGGTGCCGAGCATGGATATATTCTCAACTGGGTATGCTTACCTTTTACTATCAGTCATTTTCTAGAGGATGATACGTAAACTGTTACTGCGGGGCCACTTTACAAACACGGGCTCACCAGCTCACATGACCCCTCATCATCATTATATCAGGGGCCCAATTCGACTAAACCAATCGCTTCTATGGCTATGGTATCGTTGCAAGATGGCCACTATACAACGTGTTTTATTATGTACGTCATTAAATGAAAACACGGATAGGGCTAGTATTGTAATAAAATAAGTTTTTTTCAAATTCATCATCATCATCATATCAGCCGTAGGACGTCCACTGCTGGACAAAGGCCTCCCTCATTGATCTCCAGGAACTGCGTTTGGAAGCGGCCTGCATCCAACGCCGACCTGCGGTTCTTACCAAGTCGATACGTAGGAGAACTCAAGTCACCGACATAGCCCGACGGATTAGCACGTTGAAGTGGCAATGGGCAGGCCATATAGCGCGCAGAACAGATGGCCGATGGGTCCGGAAAGTTCAAATTCATAACCATAGAAAGTTTGTAGAAAGCCTGTATAAAATAGGTAAACAAAACATATTCATTCAGCATGTAAGTAAGTACCTGTTAAAGCGGCATCGTTGCAAAGGCGCCGCCGAGTTGCGTTAAAAATTATTTAATGGAAACGTGTCGATTACTGTATAAATATTCAAGCTGCCGGTATTAAACCCACACTAAAATCAGTTAATACGATTCCGGATGTGTGTTTTAAATTAATGTCGTACATAACAAAACAGGTTGTAGATACCTTTTGGTATTCTAGTAACACAATCTTTTTTCAATGCCCTATGCCAATACCATTGAACATTCGGCAGCTTATGACAGGAAAGAAAATTCATGATCGTTAATGGCTTCATAAATTGTTTTTCTTATCATCATCATCATTCTCAGCCCGTGTTGACCCACTGCTGGGCATTGCCCTCTCTTTGTTTCTGCCATTCTTCCTGATCCCGTGCCAGTCTGAACCACGTACCACCCACGGTCTTATGGATGTCGATGCCCAGTTCTCGGCCTCCACTCTGTTAGTGCCTTAGTCCACCGGTCGTCACTACGTCTGGCCAAGTGTCCTGCCCAACACCACTTGAGCCCCAATATTCGCTTGCTGACGTGTTGTAATTTAGTCTGCTTGCGAGTTTCGGTATTGGTAACTCGATCTAGGAGTGTGATGCCGAGCATGGCGCGCTCCATGGCTCTCTGTGCTACACTTAAATGTTAAGTTTTTCTTATAAATAAGTAGAATTGGGCCCCTACTGCATAATAAATACTTCACATACGCTCGCAACTTGCTCGTGTGATTTTAACATGAAATGACATGAATTACACAAAAATCTTAATCTTAATTTAACTTACTTCTAGAACTATTCTTTCGTACAGAAATTCAAATTCCTAAAAGTCATTCGATTACCACTAGTTAACTATTTACTTTTTACCACTATTTACTTACAAAAAATTAACAAAACCCAAATTTAAAAAAAGCATATCATAAAATGGAGCAGTCTTTATAGTGCAAGCGCACGCACACTCGCACAGTAGAAGCTGTGTAACTCACACTACCGCATTGGCTATTCAATTGTTCTGCTTCGACTCGTTCACTCACCTGACGACTTGGCAGTTATCAGCGTGCATGTGTGCGTTTGCAGGCTATTAGATAACACCATCAAATATTGTATCGAATGAATATTTTTAAGATTTACATACTTTTGACGAGAACCCACGTTATCGAGAACCTGGTGTCTGGATAAACCTAGTATAGGTTTTAAGACATCATAGAACCAATGTGTAACCAGCTTTTTGAATCTGATAATAAACAAAAAAAATAAATCTGCCTTTACCTCTGTGGCGCAGTAGTTAGACTACCTCTGTGGCGCAGTGGGCGAATAGCCGGCTGAGAAGCAGCAGGTTGCGGGTTCGATTCCCACCGCGGAACAAATGTTTGCTTGATCTACAAATCTTTGTTCCGGATCTGGATGTTTTTCTATATATTATAAGTATTTATTTACAAAACAAAAGTATCTATGTATCATATCAGTTATCTGGTTCCCATATTACAAGCTCTGCTTAGTTTGAGGCTAGATAGCGCTGTGTGAAATGTCCAGCAATATTTATTTATATTGTCTATTAAATTTCCAGATGTGCTCTCTTAGAACTGTGGAACGATGGCACCCCAGCGTTAGACCTGCCAGGTCTACTAGCCTACCGTAACGGCGAAGACCGCCCGCCCACTATGACGGTCGCAGATAGCCACGAGCCCCAGCTTAAGGCGTTGTTGCACTCAATGACAGAGCGGAACCCTAAGGATAGACGAAGTGCTGAGTTGTATTTGGACGAGGCTAGAGGGCAGTAAGTTATTTTATTTTTCTTATATTTTTTAATTATTTTCTTTTTCATTCAAAGTTTAAATTTTTTTTCCTAACCTATCTCGAGGGACTTGGGGGAGACCTTTGCCCAACAGTGGGACGAGATAGGTTAGATTTAAATTTGTAACAAAATAAAAAAAAGTTACAATAATTTTTATACTTCCTTTATGTTTTAAATAAATATATATTTTGATTTGTACTTATTACATTTTTGTTTTGTATGGACATTATTTGAAATAAATTATTCTATTATATTCAATCATTTATTTTAAAACTATTTCGACATAAATTGGACTTAATTATTTGGAGATTTTTTTTTTAAGTCATAGTGATATTTACTTACATAATCTTAATACCATGCTAGGGTTCCTGCTATGAACATTGAAATGTTTTATTTATCTCCCTTTGGCCCTATACCACAAAGACTAATCCAATTTTTATTGAAGCAAAACACTTTGTAACAGACGTCCTATGAAATCTCTGACTTCTTAGCTAGGTGCAAAGACCTGTGTTAGTCAATGTATGTCAGTAAATTCTAGTTGTTACTTAAAAATTCTAGTTTGTAACATATATATTCATTATTCAATTCGTGAACCTTCATCAGGGTGAGGTTCACGATTTGAACCGAAACATTGTCGGTCAAAACACCGGTAAAAATGGTACGTGATAAATCACGTATTTATAATAATTATTGTAATCAGTCACGATATTTTTCTTAGTAAAACATATATATTACACACATATTAAAAAACCCTCATTCCAATGTAATTAGTATTATCTACTATATTTATCATTTAGTTAAGATTGCAACCGTCATTCAAAAGTTATCATCGGACAAACAAACATACATACAGCGCCGATGAAAAATAAAGCCTCTAGTATTTTTCAAACTTTCGAGATCACTACAAATAATTAATTACCCGCCTCTAGTATTTTAAAAACTTTCGGAATCACTATACATAATTAATTACCCGCCTCTAGTATGTTTCAAACTTTCGAAATCACTATACATAATTAATTACCCGCCTCTAGTATTTTAAAAACTTTCGGAATCACTATACATAATTAATTACCCGCCTCTAGTATGTTTCAAACTTTCGAGATCACTATACATAATTAATTACCCGCCTCTAGTATTTTTCAAACTTTCGGAATCACTATACATAATTAATTACCCGCCTCTAGTATGTTTCAAACTTTCGAGATCACTATACATAATTAATTACCCGCCTCTAGTATGTTTCAAACTTTCGAGATCACTATACATAATTAATTACCCGCCTCTAGTATGTTTCAAACTTTCGGAATCACTATACATAATTAATTACCCGCTTCTAGTATTTTAAAAACTTTCGGAATCACTATACATAATTAATTACCCGCCTCTAGTATTTTTCAAACTTTCGGAATCACTATACATAATTAATTACCCGCCTCTAGTATTTTTTAAACTTTCGGAATCACTATACATAATTAATTACCCGCCTCTAGTATTTTAAAAACTTTCGGAATCACTATACATAATTAATTACCCGCCTCTAGTATTTTAAAAACTTTCGGAATCACTATACATAATTAATTACCCGCCTCTAGTATTTTTCAAACTTTCGGAATCACTATACATAATTAATTACCCGCCTCTAGTATTTTAAAACTTTCAGAATCACTATACATAATTAATTACCCGCCTCTAGTATTTTTCAAACTTTCGGAATCACTATACATAATTAATTACCCGCCTCTAGTATTTTTCAAACTTTCGAAATCACTATACATAATTAATTACCCGCCACTAGTATTTTAAAAATTTTCGGAATCACTATACATAATTAATTACCCGCCTCTAGTATGTTTCAAACTTTCGAAATCACTATACATAATTAATTACCCGCCTGTAGTATTTTTCAAACTTTCGGAATCACTATACATAATTAATTACCCGCCTCTAGTATTTTTCAAACTTTCGGAATCACTATACATAATTAATTACCCGCCTCTAGTATTTTTCAAACTTTCGGAATCACTTAATTAATTACCCGCCTCTAGTATTTTACAAACTTTCGGAATCACTATACATAATTAATTACCCGCCTCTAGTATTTTAAAAACTTTCGGAATCACTATACATAATTAATTACCCGCCTCTAGTATTTTACAAACTATCGGAATCACTATACATAATTAATTACCCGCCTCTAGTATTTTAAAACTTTCAGAATCACTATACATAATTAATTACCCGCCTATAGTATTTTTCAAACATTCGGAATCACTATACATAATTAATTACCCGCCTCTAGTATTTTTAAAACTTTCGGAATCACTATACATAATTAATTACCCGCCTCTAGTATTTTTCAAACTTTCGGAATCACTTTACATAATTAATTACCCGCCTCTAGTATTTTTTAAACTTTCGGAATCACTATACATAATTAATTACCCGCCTCTAGTATTTTAAAAACTTTCGGAATCACTATACATAATTAATTACCCGCCTCTAGTATTTTTCAAACTTTCGGAATCACTATACATAATTAATTACCCGCCTCTAGTATTTTAAAACTTTCAGAATCACTATACATAATTAATTACCCGCCTCTAGTATTTTTCAAACTTTCGGAATCACTATAAATAATTAATTACCCGCCTCTAGTATTTTTCAAACTTTCGAAATCACTATACATAATTAATTACCCGCCTCTAGTATTTTAAAAACTTTCGGAATCACTATACATAATTAATTACCCGCCTCTAGTATTTTACAAACTATCGGAATCACTATACATAATTAATTACCCGCCTCTAGTATTTTAAAACTTTCAGAATCACTATACATAATTAATTACCCGCCTCTAGTATTTTTCATACTTTCGGAATCACTATACATAATTAATTACCCGCCTCTAGTATTTTTCAAATTTTCGGAATCACTATACATAATTAATTACCCGCCTCTAGTATTTTAAAAACTTTCGGAATCACTATACATAATTAATTACCCGCCTCTAGTATTTTAAAAACTTTCGGAATCACTATACATAATTAATTACCCGCCTCTAGTATTTTTCAAACTTTCGGAATCACTATACATAATTAATTACCCGCCTCTAGTATTTTTCAAACTTTCGGAATCACTATACATAATTAATTACCCGCCTCTAGTAATTTTCAAACTTTCGGAATCACTATACATAATTAATTACCCGCCTCTAGTATTTTAAAAACTATCGGAATCACTATACATAATTAATTACCCGCCTCTAGTATGTTTCAAACTTTCGGAATCACTAAACATTATTAATTACCTGCCTCTAGTATGTTTCAAACTTTCGGAATCACTAAACATAATTAATTACCTGCCTCTAGTATGTTTCAAACTTTCGGAATCACTAAACATTATTAATTACCTGCCTCTAGTATGTTTCAAACTTTCGGAATCACTAAACATAATTAACTACCTGCCTCTAGTATGTTTCAAACTTTCGGAATCACTAAACATAATTAATTACCTGCCTCTAGTATGTTTCAAACTTTCGGGATCACTAAACATAATTAATTACCTGCCTCTAGTATGTTTCAAACTTTCGGAATCACTAAACATAATTAACTACCTGCCTCTAGTATGTTTCAAACTTTCGGAATCACTAAACATAATTAATTACCTGCCTCTAGTATGTTTCAAACTTTCGGGATCACTAAACATAATTAATTACCTGCCTCTAGTATGTTTCAAACTTTCGGAATCACTAAACATAATTAACTACCTGCCTCTAGTATGTTTCAAACTTTCGGAATCACTATACATAATTAATCACCCGTTTAAATCAGTATTTAAATAAAGCCTCTGTTTTATTTTCAGACTATTCCCGGAATATTTCTACTCGTTCCTCCAATCGTACATGTTGATATTCTCCGCACAACCAATCCTGCCGCCAGACGAGAAAATCTTAAGAATCCACCAGGACATCAAAAACATCATCAAGATCTTTACGCAGCCGTCAGATGAAAAAAACTATAAAGACCTAGTCGACGATACCACAGAGCACCAGCCAGACACAATCGAGAACCATAAAGACAATTTTAAAGTGTTAAATGTTAATAAGACAGATTTTGAAGAGGAGATTGATAGTAATTTAGAGAAGAAAGAGTTAGGTCCCGATAGTGAAGGGTTGATTTTGATTACGTCACTCGTGACGTCATGTATAAGGGGGTTGCATCATTGCACATCGAAATTGTACAGTTTGGAGATATTGCTGTTGCTGTGTGAGAATACAAGCTCGGAGACCATTTTGGATCGGATTCTGCCTTACATTGTAAGTATTTTAATTTTTTTTTAATGCAATTAGAATTATCCGGCAAAGGGGCGGGGCCTAGCAGCGTCTTTCGATGACGTAACGCGTGCATGAGCAAGTGGCTGGCGAGGTGGCACGCGGCTCTCACTTTCGGCTTGACACTTGAGCGTGGTGGGCGTGTTTTTCGACTGTTATTGTGTGATTCTTTTGTTCATATAATTTAATTTCAAATTGTGTAGAAGTTGCATAAAGATTTTGTTATTCTGTTTAGGTTTTAATTTTTTTTTTAATAAATTTCAATATCTACCCATAATTATAATATTTAGTTCGCCATCTTAATAGCCATAAGACGCCCACTGCTGATATACAAGTTTCTAGTTTTCATATCAATTTGCCATATTAAATCTTTTAATCTAGTAAAAAAGGCTAGCATTGAAATCTATCAATTTCAGAAATTATGAAATTAATTGTAAATTTCGATAATAGTTATTTTTATATTTATTCATATGTATGTATTTTCATGGTATTTTTCATCACACCTTACTTTACCTGGTATATCAGGTTTTTTTTTAACTAATTTTGCCCATATGAAAAACTCCATCATATCCCATATATGACGACCTCCGTGGTACAGTGGGTGAATAGCCGGCTGAGACGCAGGGGTAGGGTTAGATTCCCGCCGCGGAACAAATGTTTATATGATCTACAGATATTTGTTCCGGGTCTGGTTGTTTCTCTATATATTTTAAGTATGTATTTACAAAAAAAAAAGTATATAAGTATTCTATCAGTTATCTGGTACCCATGGTACAAGCTCTGCTTAGTTTGGGGCTAGATAGCGCTGTGTGAAATGTCCAGCCATATTTATTAATAAAATATATCTTCTACAATAGCTGAAAATATTTTTTGGCAAAACAATTTCTTACAATAAAAATCAGTTGGAGTGTCTGAGGTTTTGCGTTATTTCAACGCGAAGTTTTTTTTAAACAGATTCACCTTAGCCACGACCCGCTGCCGTTAGTCCGCGCGGCCGCGGTGTGCGGCACCGCGCGGTGCGTGTCGCTAGTGGGCGCTGCGCCGCGCGCCGACTGCAACGTGTTCCCCGAGTACATACTGCCGGAGCTAGCGCCGCGCGCCGCCGACCCCGCTACGCCTGTACGCATCGCGTACGCTAACAATATAGGTACTGACATTTATACAGGGTGTCGGGTTTCAGGTGGTCCAAACAAAAACCATCGATGGAGGGACCCATGGGTTACACGAATTACCCCATGCATGCTTTACGATTTTTTAAAGTTCTGGAGATAAGGGTATTTTTGTGTCCTGATTTCGATAATTTTCTAAGGAGAAAGGGTTTGTGTCAAATTATGATTTTGTGGTGTAGCCATTGAAACAACTTAACGAAAATTTCTAAATATGCAGTTATTCATCTGCCAATGTTTTTGAAAGCAAGAACAATAAAAATATACCTTAATATATTTTGGAAATATGACATTTTTCATCCCTGAGATCATAATTAACAAAATACTCTTCAAGATGTGCCTATGCCCACCATTACACACAAACGATACATACATACCACAGATTACTGAAAAGTTACTACGGCCCGGTCAATGACCCTGCCCGATCAAACAGGGCGCGTACGGCACGACGGTAAGAACCTACATATTGAGTAAAAAACTCTTTGTATATTGAAAAATAAAGTTGTTTAAATAAAAAAAAACCAAGTATATTTATTTATTATAGATAGATAACTCTATTGAATTACCACACAAACAGAAATAATACAAAAATAAGTACTAGACTAGAATAAATAAGGCAATGGGCGGCCTTATCGCTGAAAGTGATCTTTTTCAGGCAACCTTTGGATGGAGCGAAATCTTTGGATTATTTAAGGTCTTGAAAAATAGTCCATCATTATTTGTAGTTTAAAGTGAAAGATCTTATATAGAGAAACACTCAGACCCAGAACAAATATAGGAACGTAGATCATGCCAAGATTTGTACCGCAGAGGGAATCGAACCCGCAGCCTCCTGCGTCTCAGCCGGCTAATCGCCCACTGCGCCACGAAGGACGTCTGTTATCGAATGAAAATTATTATATTTCTTGTTAAAATATTTATCTATGATCTTGAAGTGGTTACCAATTAGCGGTGATTTCTGTTCATAAGGAAATGATTGGTTACAGCTAAATTAGCGGAGACAGCGGTGAGGTTCCTCGATCAGACGCAAAACCTGGTCGATAAGGACTCGGCCAACATTAACTATGAGACTGAACTATCTGCTTTACATGAAATGGTAAGGAAATTAAACAGAAAGTGCGAGTCGCACGCGGTGATGGCTCTGATTTTTTTTTTAATTATTTGCGGATTTTTCCTTTACTTTTTTTTTACTTTAATCAATTCAAAAACGTGTTATGTTGTAGGTTCGGTCGACGGTATCATATTTGCTGACAGATTCGCAGGCGGTGGTGAAGAGGGCGCTTGTTGAAAATGGCATTACAAAGCTCTGCATTTTCTTCGGGAAACAAAAAGGTGCGTTTCAATACAGACTTGTTTTCAAATCTATGTAAAATCTTGTACATGTCATGTTATGTACGACATTAAATGAAAATATGGATAGGCTTAACGACTAGTATTTTTGTAAAATGTGTTTTTTTAGGGTTCCGTACCCAAAGGGTAAAACGGCACTCTATTACTGAGGCTCCGCTGTCTGTCTGTCTGTCCGTCTGTCACCAGGCTGTATCTCATGTACCGTGATAGTTAGACAGTTGAAATTTTCACAGATGATGTATTTCTGTCGCCGCTATAACAACAAATACTAAAAACAGAATAAAATAAATATTTGAGGGCGGCGCCCATACAACAAATGTGATTTTTTTGCTCGTTTTTGCTCGATATTGATAACGGCAACAGGTAGACGCTTGAAGTATTCACAGAATATTTAGTTATATATTTACTTTAGAAATAAATAATTAAATTCAAAAATAAAATAAATATGTAAGGGCGGCGCCCATACAAGAAACGTGATTTTTTGCCGTTTTTATAGATAATGGTACAGAACCCTTCGTGCGCGAGTCCGACTCGCACTTGGAGGGTTTCTTTTATATTTATTTCATTTACTCCTTATGAATCCAGGTACAATGTTAGGTGGTAGAAGTTATCCATTACTAACTGTTCTACCTGTAAACTACATTTTCAAACATACTTAATATCAAGTCCTAGAAATATCAATGAAACAACATATATTAAATAGGTAAATAAATCATATTCATTCATCACGTAAGTAGGTACCTGTTAAACTGACTAAAAAGCATCGTCGCAAAGGCGCCGCCGATTTACGTTAAAAATTGTTTATTGTAAATGTATCGATTACTGGATAAATATTCAAGCTACCGGTATTAAATCCACCTCTAAAATCAATTAATACGATTCCGGATGTGTGTTTTAAATTAATGTCGTACATAAAAAAACAGGTTAGATAATGTGAATATAGTGTTTATATAGTGTGAATGTCTTTCAGCGAATGACGTCATCCTTTCCCACATGGTGACATTCCTAAATGACAAGACGGAGACGGCATTGCGAGGGTGCTTCTTCGAGAGGGTGGTGGGCGTGGCCTCGTATGTGGGCCAACACGCCGCACCTATTTTGGTCCCGTTGTTACAACAGGTATAAAGTTTTTTTTTTAACTTTTGCGGCCATTGAGTCCTATTGTGATCGCCACTTGTGTATAAACTCCTAGTTCATGGGGGCGTTCATAGTTCACCACAGCCCTACAGCTGTTAGAAACTGAAGGATTTTGTTAGGTGTGATAACTGTTAGCTCCTCCGGGCTGAGGATGTGTTTGTGGATGAATGCTACGTTTGTGCATTAGTGGAGCACACTCGCCTAACATGTGTAGAGGCGATTCTGCCGCCTCATTGCAGAATCTGCAGGTTTGTGTATCGCATAGCCTTAGCATTAACATGTGCTTGTTAAGTCGACAGTTAAGTGCCCAGGGATAACTATAATCCCTATAATAAAACATAAATGTGAAATGAGAGCCAAGTACAATATTATGATATATGCCTTGGTTGTTGACTTCAACGACAAAAGACGTGAGATCTAAGTGGGTGCCAGGTTTAATGGTCAGCCTGAAATTTATTTATCACAACATAAAATATTTTATAACAACTTATAATATCATTTCTTCTTATAATTTAGGATAATATATTGAAGTCTGAAGTCTGACATGGCTAGTTCTCATATACTCGCCCGTTCTGTTAGCTTGAACTTGGCTTCTAAGTTCTGAAGTCTAGATAGGTATAAAGTTACAACAGCTATACTTGGCAGTGATAGAGCCTGGGATGCCGCAGTCACCTTCTGTGAGGAGGTGATGTCCCAGAAGGAGGCTGCGGAAAGAATCCGAGAGGATGACCCTCTCGCAGAGCCGCATCGTAGAAGACAGTTTCTTCGCCTTCTCTTAACAGGCCTCCTACGCCGGGGAATGTCCTCAATATTCCAGGACATTCCTCAATTCTTGGGGGGGGGGGGGGGGGGATCCGCTTAAGGCGAACATTCATCCGCGATTGAATTCAACTGGGGCCCCGTGACCCTGTCAAGTGCTAGTGCAGCATCGACTCACTCATCTCAAGATGGGCGGTTTGATGATGCACTGGCACTGAGGAGAATGAAGGAATATCGGTGGGTTTTGTAGTCGGTATGCCGTTAGTTGTTAACCTACGGAGAGTCCGATAGGCCCTTCAGCTCTCTTCGAGTTGGAGGACGTGCGTAAAGCATTTTCCATGCGTAAAAAAACTGTTTACAGTTACAACAGCTATAAACGGTTAATAAGTTAAGGTTATATAAAGTTTAGATGGAACACAAAGGGCAGAAACTAAAACCGTTATCATCGTATCAGCCATACGACGTCGAGTGCTAAACATAGCCCCCTATAGGTTTCCATCCGATCTTGTGCACCCAACGGCTCCCAGCAACCTTTATCAGGTCTTTCTATCTAGTGGGGAGCCGTCCTACGCTGCGTTTTCCAACTGTTATGGCTTTAATAGCCTTTTTTAGGTTCCATTTTTAATTAGCAGTCAAAAGAATCGCTACCATGGTTATGTGTTATTTACAATAGAGAGAAAATAAAAAATACATGCCATCAAATAAGAAACATTGTCGATTGAAACACCGATAAAACGGTACGTGATAAATCCCGTATTTATAATAATGATGACAAATACTATTAGAAATAAGCAATGCGACATCTCTTGTCGGTGTACTGAACTGCAACGTTTGGAAATGAGCAGGTCGAATACTGTGTAAGTTTTCTGTAGATAGAGCTTTTTTTCTAAAAAAAATTAGGGAACTTGCGTCGTTCTTTACAACGCTGTCAGTTCCGTAATTGTCTACAGAAATAATTACAAAACATCCTCCTTCACCAGGTCGTATGTGGACCGGTAGAGCATGTAAGGTGCTCTAAGTCGTAATCTGAATCATCTTACTAAATACCCTGGCACGACAAGAGCCTGTAGCACAATTGGCAGTGCATTCTCGTATCAACAGAAAGGTTGAAAGTTTTTGAGTTGGTTTTAAAAATCTTATAAACGTTGTTCCAGGGTTTAACAGATCAGTCGGAATGGATAATTGCCAAAGCCCTTCGTGCCACCACTAGTCTAGCGGAGCTCGGGCTATTGCCGAAACAGTCGTTATGCGACCTGGTCGCGGAAAGCGCTGTGTGTCTCGCTCATCCTAATCTATGGGTAAATATTCATGCTAATATATTTTTTTATGTGAATACGTTTTTAAAATTGCTTCCACAGTGGGAGTCGATTCAAAAAAGTCCAAAATTTAATTACACCACTGGATAGCTAAAGGATCAAAGAATTCGTCATGCTAAATGAGGACTGTCACGCATCGTGCGTGGTGGAGGGGAAAGCGCCGCCATTTTGAGGTCATTTTGCTGCGTTTCGAGATTTCCATTCAGTATGACCCGAATGACTTCTTAGTGTTCAAACATGATTATAATTTATAACGTACATAAAAAATCGTATTTTATATTTTGTATAAAAAAAATTACCAGCTACGTTCACGTATTCACGTACAACACACGGCGCTGTCAATGACACAGCCACACCCCATTTTTTTTTTAGTACTCGTCATTTCACAATGCGCTATCTAGCCCCAAACTTAGCAATGGGAACCTGATAACTGACAGAACACTTTTTTGGTGCTAGCCAAGCGCTTGACCACTACCTCACCTGGTGCTAAGTGATGGTGTGATCAAAGATGAAGCACGCTTGCCTAGAACCTATCCACTCTGGACTTGAAGACTCCGAGGTTATACTGGTTCTGAAAAACATACGCCGGAAGTGAGTTCCCACTCCTTACTTGTGCTAACAAGAAAAGATAAAGCAAATCGTTTGGTACGGCAAGGTGGTATGCCGACTAGGTTTGCTCAGTACGACATAACATCGATACATCCAGAACCGAAACAAATATCTGTAGATCATGCAAACATTTGTTCCGCGGCGGGATTCTTCTATATTACTAGAGTCTGTCAAATGAAAGTAGACCCTGAAAAATCGCGGCAACTTCAAAAAATATCAGCGTGGCAACCCAAACATTAGGGAATAATAATGATGCCACACTCCGATTCTCATTTTCCCTAATCTGTTGAAAAAAAGTCAAAAGTACCTACCTTAAACGACGACCTATTTGAATAATATTAAGGGAGTGACTGAAACGAAACAAGTAAGTCAGATTCATGGAAAATGGTCATCCGTGGTTCCTGCCTACATCTTCGGGAAAAGACATTTTTTGCCTATTTTTCCGGTTCAGAATGACAAAACCTATAAAATAGTTCATTATTATTAATCTGCAGTTGATAAGAGTGGGTTACAATTCGTTATTATTATAGTTATTTATAGTACGTGCAATTATTATTTTATACCACCCTAAATTTACCCAGCTGTAGAACATAGCGTCCGTAGGTGGAAACACATTAGTATTGCCATGTAAAAAGTTACGAAAAAATGCGAGTGCCTACTTTCGTTTGACAGACTCTAGCGGCCAGTCCCGGCTTCGCACTTTTACCATTTTGCAAAAAAAAGTAGGGATCCCTCATTTTTTCTAGTAATAAATATAGCCTTATGTTACTCAAGGATATTGTAGCTTTCTAATAGTGAAAGAATTTTTGAAATCGGATCAGTAGTTTTTGAGTTTATTCGTTACAGGCATATAAAAATACAAATCTTTTCTCTTTTTAATTTTAGTATTAATATAGGTAAGTATATACTCACAAAAAAGTTTTTTATGTAATCTATCCGTTATATCTGGTACAAGATTTGCTTAGTTTAAGGCTAGATAGCGTTGTGTGAAATGTGCGGCTTTATTTACTTATTGCTTAATTAAAATTAGCGGTTATTCTAGATAAGGCATGAGGTCTGCGGGCTAATATCCTGCGTGGCGAGTCTGCTCAACCCAATAGACGTGAATTGCAAGATACTGCCGCTAGTGTGGCCGCATCTTAAACACAAACTTATACAGGTAAATTGAAAAAAACAAATCAGCCTTCTTTTTCCTACTGCTGGGCAAAGGCCTCCCTCAACTATTTATATAATATTTTTTATATATTATAGCTGACCAATCCGCAGCTTCGCACGCGTAGTTTTTCAATAAAAACATTACCCTCCTTTGCGCAGTTGGGTAAAAAGTAGCCTATGTTACTCAGGGTGAATGTAGCTTTCCAATGGTGAAAGAATTTTTGAAATCGGACCAGTAGTTTTTTAGTTTATTCATTACAAACATACACACAAAAATACAAATATTTCCTCTTTATAATATTAGTATAGACAACATGTTTTATTATGTACGATATTAATTTGGAACACACATCCGGAATCGTATTACCTGATTTTAGAGGTGGGTTGACTTAAAAATGACTTTTCCTGACGCCATCAATGTAGCCAAGTACCTATCTAACACAGTATATGTAAGTAGAACTATTGACACGCTAAGAAGAAGAAAAGGTGGGTTTAATACCTATAGTATCTTGAATAATTATTCAGTAATCGATACATTTTCAATAAACAATTTTTTGCGTAAATTGGCGGCGGCCTTTGCGACGATGCTGCTTAGTCAGTTCAACAGGTAACCTACGTGATGAATGAATATCATGTGCTTACCTATTTTATACAGGCTGTTTCATTGATTATAAAGTTGTAAAAAAATTTTAATTTTCTATATGAATTTGAAATAAAATATTTTACTACAATACTAGTTATCAACCCTACCCGTGTTTTCATTTACTGTCGCACATAACAAAACACGTAGTATAGATAGAATGACCGGGATAGAGACATAATATGTTACTTTTTACCTGACTGCGCAGGAGGGTTATGTTTTAATTGATAAACCACCCGTTCGAAGCCGCGGGCGGAAGCTTGTCATCTATATATAAATATAAATCAATAGCTTTTCGTTAGACTCGCTAAAACTCAAAAACGGCTTAATTGATTTTGATGAAAGCTTGTTTTAGTGATTGGGTCCCTGGATGGATTAGATTCATTATTGGACTCAGTAGGTGACGTTAGATTAGATTAGATATTGTGGTTATTGCACATAAAAATAAACAAATAAAATAAAATACACTTGTACATCATAGGTATAATGGGCGGCCTTCCAAGCTATCTCTTCCAGGCAACCTTTGGATGGGCAGGATCTATGTGAACCAATAAAGATGGCGGCGTAAATCAGATGTTATTAGAACAAGTATATATTACGTTGTTTGTCGAGAGCTACAAAATTGCCGACGAAGTTGCGCGCATACAACTAGTCTAATGGCAGGTTCCTATAACCGTCGGTAACCGACTACGCCTCGTATCTCCTTGAAACAGTGTCAAAGGTTTGACAGGTTTTCAAGGAGAAACGAGTCGTAGCTGGTTACTGACGGATATAGGAACCCGCCATAAGTATATATTTATCTTTTGATCTCTTTCAGGTGGAAAGAGCAGAATTACTGCTAGAAAGCTTAGCAGACCCTATACCCAGGAAGGTCCTGGACGCAGTTCTGAGGCACGGAGACGTGGATAGGCTGGTCCAAACTCTGAGAGAAAGGAGAAACACCAGACTCAAGGTCAGTAAAGAATCATCATATCAACCATAAAAAGTTTTTTTTTATAATAATTATAGGCTTGCGTTTGAGCACGATCTCGCCTGATGGTAAGCGGTGATGCAGTCTACAATGGTACACGCCTGCCTAGAAGAAACCTATTCGCTCGCGACTTGAAGACCTCCAGGTTGTAGTTATCAGGAAACACAGACTCAGGCAAGGCGTTCCACTCCTTGGCTGTGCGCATAATAAAGGTGGAAGAGTACCGCTTTGTGCGTATGGGAGGTATGACTACCATGTGGCGGTGGCGCATCGCGGAGCGTCAGGTTGTCCGATGATAGAATGGGGATGGTGGGATCAGGTTGAAAAGTTCCGCAGTACACTCCGAAATGTATCCGATAAAACTCCATTTCATAACATAACTCATTAGCCCCACGGATTTCCAGAGCGACTGGGGGCCTATTACGAACTCTTAATTCCAGGCAATATACGCTGTAAACTAAACTGCGCGCCATTTTTGTAATATGAACTTGTAATGACAGCCAGTCAGAGGTCACGTGACACTTGGCCGACTTCTGAACGAAAATTGGCTGGAAATACCGTAATACGAGTGTCCATTTGACATTTCTATCCATGTTTTATCTGTCAAATCAAACCATCCATTCTGTTTACGCTGCGACAATTGAGCTATTTGTGAATTGTTTTGGATTTTCGATTATAAAAAATATTGTTTTCGGCCATTAAACCTCCATAAAAATGAGTGAAGAGTTAGAAATGTTTGAGTTCTTGGAGAGTGATTCTTCGCAGGAGAATATAAATATGAAATTACAGAGAAAACGGCTACGAGATGAGTGCAATCAATTTTCTATGAGCGACGCCCAATTTATCAATCGCTACCGGTTGTCGAAATAATTGGTGCGTAATCTATTTCTTTGTGGGAGTTCATAAATTCCCATAGTGTCTCGAGCCGAGTGAAGTTAGCACGCCGTCACCGAGAACTATCATCTGACGATCTCAAATAAATAAAAGCACCGTAAATAGATAATAAATTAAAAAGTAGGTAAAACAAAAAAAACAATCCCGAGTAACGAAATCTGAAATATTTAAGCCATTTTACACTGACCACCATTTAAACTATTACTCACAAGCTCTACACTACACTTACTAAAAGTTATCAGAAAATTCCATCACTTAGATTCTCAAGTGGTTAGGCAAAAGTTATGAACGAGGAACTTCCCGCCATACAACGACGACGTTCCGTTCGGAAACCTAGTATCGTTGTGATTTTGACATACTAAGAAATAAGTACTTAACTACATACTTGTAATGAAATTTCTAACACGACGTTCATTCTTTGGTAAATTGTATCAATATTTTATTAAATTGAATTATTTTTCTCACTAAATGTGTTAGAAAATAAAACCGTAGCATTCCGAAAAATATTCAGCGACGTTTCTGAACGTTGCGGGCGAAACATAAAAACCGGCCATAGACAACGTATCCGTAACAAGCCAGCTGCAATCCGGCCAGCGTTAGGTACCTCATATTACCAAATAGAACAAGGCAGTATTAGGCCGTAAACTGAACTGCCTGGAACTTGGATGTTTAATATATAGTTCGTATTAGGCCCCCTGGCCTTGGGCGGCCTCCAACCAATGGCTGCCAGCGATTTTTAATCATCTGCCTACATTAGTCCACTACTGGATAAAGGCCTCTTGTATAACATATACTGCCTGTTTTGTTATGTACAACATTAATTTAAAACACTCATCCGGAATCGTATTAACAGATTTTAGAAGTGGGTTTAATACCGGTAGCTTGACTATTTATCCAGTAATCGATACATTTCCAATAAACACGACCTCCGTGGTGCAGGGGGCGTATAGCCGGCTGCGACGCAGGACGTAGCGGGTTCGATTCCCGCCGCGGAACAAATGTGTGCATGATCTGCAGATATTTGTTCCGTGTCTGGATTTTTTTCTATTATAAATATGTATTTAAAAAAAAGTATATAAGTATTCTATCAGTTATCTGATTACCATAGTACAAGCTTTGCTTAGTTTGAAGCTAGATAGTGCTGTACGAAATGTTCATCAATATTTATTTAACAGTTTTTAACGTAAATCGGCGGCGCCTTTGCGACGACGCCGCTTAGTCAGTTTAACAGGTACCTACTTACGTGATAAATGAATATGATTTGTTTACCTATTTTATACAGGCTGTTTCATTGATATTTTTAGGGCTTGATAGCTAGCCAACCCCGGCGAGGTAAAGCTGGGCACCTGCCCCGGGCGGCAAGTTCTTCTTCCAAAATATATATGGAAAAAAACATGTTTTCAAAAAACGCTTGGTATCAACACCACCTACATAGTTCATCTGGCTGTTTTTTTGATTTGGAACCCTTCAAACTAACTCCCCCCCCCCCCCCCCCTCAACTGAGGGGAGGGGGCGCCACATCCAGTTTCTGCCTTGGTTAGGAAAAATTCTAGATCCGAGGCTAGACTGTAGCGACGCTATCAACTGAACAGATAAGATGGTGGGACTGTAGATTATGTACATTGTTTATTATGTATTATTAATTAAATGTCGTTATTTTGAAAATTAATACAATTTCAGGTAAAACAGGGTACCATGCCGCAGTATTCAGAAATGGGACAGCAACTCAGGAACTTATTTAGAAGACTAGCGTCCGATGGTAAGAAAACAGTTCTTATTTAAAAACACTTACAAAGATAATATCTATACAACCTGTTTTGTTATCTGCGACATAAATTTAAAACTCACATCCGGAATCGTATTAACCGATTTTAAAGTATGGTTTAATACCGGTAGCTTAAATATTTATACAGTAATCGATAGATTTCTAAAAAATAATTTTGACGTAATTCAGCGGCGACTATGCCGCTTAGTCAGTTCGACAGGTACGAACTTATACGATGAATGAATATTGATTATCGGCTGTTTCATCAATATTTTAGGGCTTGATATTAAGGTATTTTAAAATTAAAATTTTCCATGGTTATTAATTTGAAAAACAAACCAATTTTACAACAATACTAGCCATTAGCCCCTACCCGTTTTTCAGGTGGTAGATCTTTTGTGAACGGGCTCGAGGAAGTGGGCACCACCGCCTTACCTTTATCTGCCGCCAAATAGCAGTACTTGTGCTGTTGCGTTCCGGTTAGATGGTAATGGTATGTTCCTATAATTACTGGCACATAGGCATAACACATAAGTCCTATAGTATGGCAACGTATCCACATTGAGATCAAGACAACATAATAGCTTGTTTTGAATTCTATGTGGATATCCATGGGCTGCAGTAGCCACTTAACATCTGGTGGACTGCATGCTCGTTTTTCATATAAATTCTATAAAAAAAACCCGTGTTTTCATTTAATGTCGTACATAACAAAACACGTTGTATAATATACTTTTAATAAAAAATCCGTGCTTAGCCGGGGCAGGTCAGCTTGTACTTGATAGGATTATTTAAATTTCAGGTATGACAGAGCACGTAGAAAATCAATTACTAGCGATGAGTGCACATTTGATAAAAATACAGAGCTCATCAACTCAGGTAAATCAGACAAAATATAAACTAGCCTTGTTACCACAAAAATTTAAACAACAGTTTAACGAGTGTTTAAAACATTCGTTAACAATTATTATAGGATTTTTTTAACGCCCTAAACTGTATTTTATTTGTTTTTGTGGTAAGACCCACACTTTATATCTCTCTTGCTCTGAAAATTGGTCATTGTTAACTCGATAACTGCTCCGAATATCCGATAACTCGAACTCGATAACTGCTCTTTCTATTTCTAATTTACTTGAAATAGAACGAGCAGTTATCGAGCTCGAGTTATCGGATATACGGAGCAGTTATTGCAGTTATCCGATAACTCGAACTCGATAACTGCTCGTTCTATTTCTAATTTACTTGAAATAGAACGAGCAGTTATCGAGCTCGAGTTATCGGATATACGGAGCAGTTATTGCAGTTATCCGATAACTCGAACTCGATAACTGCTCGTTCTATTTCTAATTTACTTGAAATAGAACGAGCAGTTATCGAGCTCGAGTTATCGGATATACGGAGCAGTTGTTGCAGTTATCCGATAACTCGAACTCGATAACTGCTCGTTCTATTTCTAATTTACTTGAAATAGAACGAGCAGTTATCGAGTTCGAGTTAACGGATATTCGGAGCAGTTAATGAGTTAACAATGACAAATTTTCAGAGCAAGAGAGATGCTCGTTCTACTTCAAGTAAATTAGAAATAGAACGAGACTCAATACATTCAAAAATATGCTACAATGAAATAAAATGTCTATGACAAATCCTTATTGTTATTTTTTCTTTTGAGCTTCAAACTGGACTTAACTAAACTAATGAAATTGTATTCTATTTCCTCGCATTTGTGATGAAAAGTTATTTATTATTCTCGGGCGTAAGCGATCAACTACACCCTCAAATTCTTTAGCGACCTCGCTCGCTTTCGCTCGTTCGTACGTCTAAATATCTCGAGTGTAATTGATCGCTTACGGCCCTCGTATAACAATATACTATAACTATACACCACTAATTGTTAGGGCTTTTTCTGCGTTGGCGTAAAAAATCAGCATGTATTTTTAAGTGCTTATTTCACCATCGCCATCGCGAGTACCGCTATCCAACAGATATATAACAAATATATACGTCTTTGGAATTTACATTAAAACTAATAGAGAGAATTATTTTTATCCGTCCATTCAGTACGTGAGACTTTTTAGACGATTTTTGACCCCCCCCCCCCCCCCCCCCCCCTCCCCCGGTGAGATGTCGCGAGTTTTGTCCCCCCCCCCCCCCCCCCTCCCTCCCATTATCTCACGTGAGATTTTTCAAAATTTGTACCTATTCATAGGGTAAATGCGTTGGACTTCTTTAAAAAAGACAAGACTCGCGAGATCTCAGTTCGGGGCGAACCACTAGTAATAGAACCATAGTTTTTCTAGGAATTTAGAAGTGTTCGTTTCAATTGCAACACATTTATATCTGTGCAGCATATAACGGAGGCGCCGGGTCGACTGGTGATCAACAACAGTGGTATATCTAGATCAGTACAATTGGACTCGACGCTACCCCACAACATCACTGATAAACTCTACACGTCAGCGCAGAACAAGTAAGAAATAACATTTTACGAAGTAAACTACTTTATGAAGGAAAGGATCATTCTTGAAGTTCTCGTCCGTAATATAAGGAATGTATACATTGAGTCGAAAGCCCAGCTGGCCGCTAAAAAACTTGATATACCTGCCAAGGTGAGGCAATACTTCACACCAGGACAGTTGCTCATCTTATACCAAGCACAAGTCCGCTCATGTCTGGAGTACTGCTCTCACCTCTGGGACGGATCAGCGAAATACCAGCTAGAGGCTCTAGATTCAATTGAGAGTAAAGCCAAAAAGCTCATTTGCAATGACGAGTTAGCTGATACAAGGCTCCACAGCCTCGAGCATCGTCGAAAGGTTGCAAGCCTCTCGGTTTTTTATCAGATACATTTCGGAGAGTGTGCTGCGGAACTTTTCAACCTGATCCCACCATTCCCATTCTATCATCGGACAACCTGACGCTCCGCGATGCGCCACCGCCACATGGTAGATATACCTCCCATACGCACAAAGCCGGTACTCTTCCACCTTTATTATGCGCACCGCCAAGGAGTGGAACGCCTTGCCTGAATCTGTGTTTCCTGATAACTACAACCTAGGGGTCTTCAAGTCGAGAGTGAATAGGTTTATTCTAGGCAGGCGTGTACCATCGTACACTGCATCATCGCTTACCATCAGACGAGATCGTGGTCAAACGCTGGTCTATAATTTATAAATAAAACAAAAAAATGTATCTTGAAGTGTTGGAGTCTAGAGGGGTAGGGTCTATGTGATATTCCAGGAGATATGAACGCAAGGTGTCTAGTAAAGGAGCGCTGGATGCTTTCAATTCTTTGCGAGTGGACACTATATGTGAGTTTCCAGATGGTAGGTGCATACTCAATGATACTTCTCAGAAAAGCGTTATATAGGGTGTTTGATAATATACGCAGAAAAATGAAAGGGGTTATTCTTAAATAAATTTGTGAAATGTGCACCATAGAAATGTGAAATTTATTTTGACATTTAAAAACAAACACTTTATTAAACTTATGTTGTGCTATTGATTGCCATTTAGCCACAGATACTACTGTATTGCTATTGCATAATGCTTGCCGTCTAACCACAGATACTGTATTGGTGACGTCTCGAGATATCTCTTATTGTCCCTTTCTAACACAACACCCGCAGCCATTTCCGAAAGAGATATCAAAAATACATGCCTGTCTAGATCTACGGTAGTAGGTTGGTACTAGTAGCAAATCTACGCTTTTGTGCATTGCGGCCTTTATTTTTGGATGTCGATTGCAAGAGTAGGCAGTAGGTTTTATAATAATTAATCACCTAAACTTAGTCGATTTTAGAGAAGTCATTTTATGTTTTGAGAAACCATCACTTGAATATCGTCAGTATACTACCAAAGATCCTGTGTAGAATGATTTTGGTTCTACTTTACCAATTCCAATAGTACATTTAGCTTGAGTCTCTACTCAAGTTTGAACGCATTCTGATTTGTGGTTAAATATATTTTATTCTCATAGAACAGGGTTCAATTACAGAGAACATCTAATTACATTATTGTACTGGATTATGTCCAGTGATATAACAGTAACATTGCTTAACTTAATATATATTAAAATAACTTAATATTCTTTAGTATATAGTTTATCTCTATCTTTTTTTTAAATACAGATATACTGGTGGCTTCTTTCATTATATTGGGCAACTTATTATATAACTGTGCTCCATCAAATGCTATGTTTTTCTTTCCGTAATTAGTTCTAGGACTCGTTGATATAAAGTGTTTATTTTTAGAGCTTCGTGTATTATATTGGTGGATCTTTCCTCATAAAAGTTATATCTGTATGTATGTCATTTTTTTATTATTTTTCTAATAAGGTAGAGTTGTTTTATACTCATCAGTTGGGTGTCTTCGTAAAGTGTTTCTGTCCGTGATTTGCGGGCCATAATTGCATTTTATAACTGTATCTAGACCAGACGATTGCCTTTTCAGAAGGACTCACAAAACTTCAGGGTCACAAGAGGCACACATGAACACGGAGTGGCAACATATGTTCGGACATTCACACGAACACCATTCCAGAGGTGAGCATTTTTACAAGTTTTTTATTAACTTGCAATGTATATATGTTTGTCCGGGTGGAATCTTGCAACTGAATTTTAAAATCGTTCCCCACAACCGATTGAGCTGAAATTTGGAATACATATGGAACTTCGGTGACAATGCAATAATATGTATGTATGTGTAACCATGGAGGTGGTCGCATGATTGAAACGGATGCTAGACAACAGAACTTTTGAATTTATTATAGTAGGCTAATTAGTGTTTGGGCTCATTTGAATCTGCTTGCGGTTCCGATTATGAATTTTATAAAAGCTTGTTTTGAAAAAGTTATTTTTCTACAAAAAACTTGGTAGGTTTTTCTGCGCGCGCGTTACGCAAACAAATAAACAAATTTTATACATTATTATAATAACTATAATACAAAACATTGTTAACTTAAGTGCTCCCAGTATTACATAAAGAGAGTGACCTTAATCATGGAAGAGGCCACTGACTTCTGTAACACATATCTTTGTACACTATATAATATATATGCTCAGAAGTCTGAGACTTCATCGGACAAAGTGTTTTGAGTAAATTTTTAGGGTTCCGTACCCAAAGGGTAAAACGGAACCCTATTACTAACACTCCGCTGTTTGTCCGTCTGTATGTCTGTCCGTGCACAATGACGCACTCGCAAATCGACAGACACCTGTAGATTTATGATTGTTCATTGAGGCACTTTCTTATAATATATAGATAAATATAAAAGTATATTCATATGAGACACGCATTTTTTACTATCTGTCAAATGTCAAAGTTTCATTTTCTTGGATACACTTTTTGTCATTTTGGGGCTATTTTACTGGACTGTACATTTACACTGATATCGGGTGTAGCTAGAGGGGCATTTTGAAGCCTCAAATCAAAACGATAGTACGATGTGCGCTGAATGCTAGCTAAGCACTGTGAAACGTTTTTTTTTCAAACTTGAATTAGGTGCCCGGTTTACCATCTTGACGCTTGAAAGAAGTGTCTGGAAAGAATGGGGGGGGGGGGGGGCTTTGCCCAGCAGTGGAGCACAGAGGGTTGAAAAGAAATAAAATAAGAAAGAGATCCGTGGATGTCCATTATGAGGATTAATATAGGCGTGAGCTATATTCATGTATGGTTATTACAGCCGTGGATTCGACGTCGCAGACCGGCGGCTCCGCTACAAGCGCCGCAGTCTCCACTGCCTCCGTTCAACCTGCCCACTCGCAAATGGGCCACAGCGCGAGCTATGTGCAATGTAAGCTATCAGTCCCAGTTTAAAAAAACACTATAAAGAAATACTCAAATTTGAATCATATATCTGTAGCATGCAGTCATTTGTTCCGCCTGCGTCTCAGGTCGTTAACCCGGCGAACGTAAGGTTGGTCGTAATACACCCGAGGTATCTAATAGTCGACGATATTTTAAATTTAGTGCGTTAAGAGGAAACACAAAGGGCTAGAGAATTGAAAAATAAGTATTTTTAAAATCTATTGCTGTCGCGCAGTATGGCGCAGTATGTGCGATAGAGACAACTGCAGCTTGGACCGAAAATACTTATTAAAATTACACAAAATCAACGATTCGTAGTCCCCTGGTTCCTTCTCCTAAACTTGACCGATTTAACTACTTTCTTCATTATAAATTAAAGATAGGCTTTGACCGTGTTCCTATGTTTTCCTTTATTTATGTATATAATCTCGTCAAATTTGTTTTCTGGATGTTTGAACACAGCGGAAAATCTGACAAATTTTATACGTTTTTGAATGTTCATATCTCTTTTAATAATTAGGAAAATAAAAAAAAAGGAAAACATAGGGACATGCCAATAGTGGCCATTGATTTTTGAGAAAAAAAATATTGTTTTACTGGCATTATACAGGGAGGTAATAGGGGACTACGTTTGTATGGAAAAACGGCCCTTGTGTTTCCTCTTAAATACCGCTGTGCATTTGAGTAGCTGCGCGGGGGGAGGCTAGGAAGCGCTGAGTCACACCGTTCAATCAGCCGTCGCGCTGCGAGGAAGTTAGACGGTAGAAGTAGTCGGCGGGCGAGTTTGACCCACCTAGCGCTCGGTGTTACTATTTTGCACACCTAAATTTTTGTTTTTTTGGTAATAATTTCAGACTTAACTTATTTTTATGCAGCGGCCTTAACACTAGGCAAGCCTGTATCGTGAAGACCAGTCAGATGGATTGGCATTTTTTATTGGTGACCTCGGACATAACAAAATTTTAGCTTCAAGTATCTTATTCTGATGGGGCTGAGTGTTAAGCAGTTTAAACGTAATTTCAGATAGCATGGCCCCTTGCCGCCTGGAGTTGAGAGATCTCACAGCGAGGATGCAACAGAAATTCCAGAAATCAATACGGTAACTAATGAGAAATAGTATTATTATTGTAAAACTGTTTTTTTTTTCATGTACAAAATTAATTGAAAACACACATCTGGAATCGTATTAATTGATTTTAGAGGTGGGTTTAATGAAAATGAAAAACGATTTATTGGTTTAAACAAAGGCATCACATAGAAATAACATTTTTTTTTATAAATAGGGGATTTATCACGTACCGGTGTTTCGACCCGACAATCCGCTCAGAATAACGTCTCGCCTCGCACTCACCCCGATGAAGGTTCGCGAATTGAACCGAAACATTGTCGGTCGAAACACCGATAAAACGGTACGTGATAAATCCCGTATTTAAAAAACCGTAATAAATTTACAGCTGATGTGCCTTCACCAAAAAAAAACTGTTTTGGTTCTGATAATCTTCTGACCTTAATCTTCATCACACATAGTTAAAAACAACCCCAGTTTTTTTTCTTAACATATCTCGTCCCACTGCTGGGCAAAGGTCTCCCCCAAGCCCCTCCAAGCATCCCTATTTCCCACCATCCTCTATGGAAGGCTTCGACACCTTCAACCCCAGTTAAACCACTATTAAAAAACCGCGTTCGTATCGGTTCCTGCGTCATAGTCATAGATATTTTTTGTTTCATGTTTGTTTTACAAAAAAAAAACATTTGCTCCAAAACATGAGTATCTCCGTACCCGCGCTTACGTATCTCCGTACCCGTGCTTACGGCTCGTCGTCCCCCGCTGGGGCACTACAATCACACTAATATTATTATGCACTTATTACTATGTAGGTACCTATCTATACCAATATCAAATAAAAAAGTAAAATTAACCTACTATAATATTCGTTTTTAGGGTTCCGTACCCAAAGGCTAAAACGGCACCGTATTACTAAGGCTCCGCTGTCTGTCTGTCTGTCACCAGGCAGTATCTCATGAACCGTGATGGTTTTTTGTTAATTAAATATGAAAAAAAATATTTATTAATTTAATTGTAATATTTCAGAAGTCACGAAAACACAGGTGATGATGGAGAGGATATACAGACCCCACCATCTTGGAGACCTGGGAATCAACTGCTGGCGTATCTACATGAACACAAGTAAGAAGTTCGTTTGGTAGTTTCGGTTTTTTTTGTTTTATATATCTTTTTAATTGAATGAGTGAGAATGTCAATCGATTCGTTATTATGGTCCGCGTGTCATTAGGCTATTATAGACATGGGTATTACGTAGTCGGGTTTCAGTTTTTAGGGTTCCGTACCCAAAGGGACCCTATTACTAAGACTCCGCTGTCTGTCTGTCACCAGGCTGTATCTCATTTTCACAGATGATGTATTTCTGTTGCCGCTATAACAACAAATACTAAAAACAGAATAAAATAAATATTTAAAGGAAGCTCCCATACATTAAACGTGATTTTTTGCTTGTTTTTGCTCGACATAGATAACGGCAATAGGTAGACGCTTGAAATATTCACAGAATATTTAGTTGTATATTCACTTTAAAAATAAATAAATTAATAAAAATGAAACAAATCTTTAAGTGAGGCAACAAACATGATTTATATGCCGTTTTTATAGATAATGGTGCGGAACCCTTCGTGCGCGAGTCCGACTCGCACTTAGCCGGTTTTTAAACTTATTATGCCTGTTGTGGAACTGCAAGACCCATGTAGTTTGTTTGAAAAAAAAAGGAAAAAAGTATATGTAAGAATTTTTACATTGTACATTTTTTGTGCTGACTAATCCGCAGCTTCGCACGCGTAGTTTTTCAATAAAAACATTAACCACTTTCTGCGCAATTGGATAAAAAGTAGCCTATGTCACTCGGGTATAGTGTAGCTTCCCAACAGTGAAAGATTTTTTTTTTTAAATCGGTCCATTAGTTTCGGAGCCTATTCAATACAAACAAACAAATCTTTCCTCTTTATAATATTAGTATAAACATTAATCTAACGATCACTAAAGCTAAGGATTTGACAAAGCGTAGTACGCGTCGCGCTAGCTTTCTTGTCTTACCTAAATGTCGTACGAACTATGGCAAAAAAACAATAGTTCACGAAGGCGCAGTTTTATAATAAATTGTCCTGTGATATAAAAAATGTAAGCTCATTTAACGCATTTAAAACTAAACTCGCATCAACATTACAACTAATGTTTACTAAATGAAGTAATTATATAACTAACGAACGATCTACCTGGATTCTATCCATGGTATACAATATAAACAAAAGTACAATGTACAAACTCGTACATATACTTTTTTTTTTGTTTCAAACAAACCATTCTATCAACGGACAACCAGGCGCCACCGCTATATGGTAGAAATACCTCCCATTCGCACAAAGCGGTTCTCTTCGACCTTTATTATGCGCACCGCGAAAGAGTGGAACGCCTCGCCAGAGTCTGTATTTCAAGATAGCTACAGCCTGGGTATCATTAAATCGCGAGTGAATAGGTTTCTTTTAGGCAAGCGTGTACTATCGTAGACCGCACCATCAAGCGAGATCGTGGTCAAACGCAAGCCTAATAATGTATAAAAAAAAGGATGCGTTAATTAAGTACCTACCTACATAACTCGAACGAATTACATAAACTTGTCTATGTGTACAGATTCTCGTGTAAGTGATCTTTTTGACAATAAATGATTATTAAACCTATTATAGGCAACAAGGTGTTTTCATTCATTCATTCATTGTAGGGCGCGAGTGAATGATCTGGTGACGTTGCCGTGTCAGAGAAATCTCTTTGGCTCGTGCTCTGACGACGGCACCGTGAGGCTGTGGGACGCGCAGCGGCTACAGGGACATGCTCATATCAATAGGTAAGCGTAGTAATAAGTATTTCATCAAAATCTTTTTTTTTATATTACTTATGTATATGGCAAACGAGCATGCAGTCCACCAGATGTCAAGTGGCTACTGCAGCCCATGGATATCCACATAGAATTCAAAACAAGCTATTATGTTGTCTTGATCGTAAAATACTCATACTAGTATAGTATAGGTCAAGACCAACGAGAAACCTTCTGCACTACAGCAAATTCAAGACAGTAGCGTTTAGCGGCAGCTTTGGATACCTTGCAACCAAGTGCTGGAACAATCTGCCACCACCGCTTTTGAAATCCAATTTTTTTTTTACCTTTATTTTCCCACTGCTGGGCAAAGATCTCCCGCCTGTTCCTTCACATCTCACGATCACTCGCCACGTCCCACCAGCTGACAAGACTGCCAGGGTCACAGACAAATGGGCAACAATCGTCACGCAATGGGTGCCTGCAGATGGGCGTCGAAGCCGGGGCAGGCCGAGGAAGCGTTGGCGTGACGACCTCGATGCATTCCAAGAAATCCAAATACACGTTTAAAAAAAATTTCAAACGAGTGGTGATAGATAGGCAGGAAACTGGGTTGGCTGGTGCGAACGCCCCCTTTACCTGCTAGTTTTTGGTAGTTTTTTTTATTGTTATAATTCAATTAAATTTATTTTTGTTTTTTTTATTTGTAATGCTATTTTTGTATTTTATTCATGTAATTTGTATATCATTTTATGACATTATTATAATTTTATTTATGATATTTATGTATATATATATATATATATATATATATAATAGTAATGTGCTTTCGTGAAATAAAGACGAAATTGCGTTTTCTGATATAACAAAATTACTTTATTCACAACACAATTATATACAAGTTTTAACACAATTTTCTTTAAACAGAGTAACTTACCTGAAATAACAAAAAACAACATTTAAACCCTTTACTTCTAGTTTAGTTTATATACTTCCTTTTATGTATCAGCAAATTATTTGTTGTTTCATGTTAATCCAAAATAATTATCACTTAATAAAAATTACCTCCATATTGACAGTCGGTGTCACTCACATGAATGTCACTGACCTCTATTCTCTATTCTATAACTGTAAATAATAAAAAGGCACGATACTAATGTAGTGTGATCTTCTTTACATATATATATAAGTATGTATTAAAAAAAGGTATATAAGTAGGTATTCTATCAGTTATCTGGTTCCCATAGTACAAGCTCTGCTTAGTTTGGGGTTAGATAGCGCTGTGTGAAATGTCCAGCAATATTTATTATTATTATTAACTGTCTCATGCGCGCGCACATTGACAGCCAAAAAGCGACATGATGAAGTTTGCTGATAACTGTCTCATGCGCGCGCACACCGACAGCTAAAAAGCGACACGATGAAGTTAGCTGATAACTGTCTCATGCGCGCGCACCGACAGCCAAAAAGCGACATGATGAAGTTAGCTACAAACAAAGAGTTGTGACATACGGGATGTACGCTTTTTTCTTCTGTTACGCTAAAGAAGTATAACCTAAGTACACAAACACTTTTTTTTTAAACTCGCGAGATCTCATTTCGGGGCGAACCACTAGTTATACCGATATTTTTTTACAAAATGTAAGAAACCTAACTACTACAGCAATCAACACGGAGGAACACAAAATACACGACGTAACGTATGGATAATGTGAAAAAACTCAGCGAACAGAAATGTAGTGACTAGCACGACCGTTTTGTTGCGAGTGACAGATTAAAACAAACACAAAATGGCGGTGGGCCATTAAGTGTTCCCACCTTGAAAAAAATATATTTGAATGTTTTTGTTGTATTTGTCTTTGTTCAAAATATAATAAATATATGCGATCAATATCATTACTTATTTGGTCACAACACTACAACTATCAAATAAGAACTGTCTTCGAGAAAAAAAAAGAAATGGAAATAGTATAGTTAGTAGTTGATTTTTAGTGTTTTACCAATAACACAGTGTACAGATTAAGTTCGGTACTAGCGGTATAGGGCGCAGCTGTAGTTCCGCCTTGAACAACACTTCATAAACGAACTGAGTGTGCTGTTTCCAGGTCTAAATCGATGTACAACCGAAGCGCGGGGCCGGTGGTGTCGCTGGCCGCGTGTGAAGGCGGACAGTCACTGGTCGCGGCGACACAAGAAGGCTCAATCTTCGTGCTAAGGTACCTAAATCCATATCAAAAAATTTCGAGCTGGGTGGAACTTGAACCCGCTATCTTCATACCTTAATACCTACAGGTTCAACAGTCAGCAAATTAATTGATATGATTTCCTTTTCCTCTTGAGGCACGGAACCCTAATCATAATCAAGGTCTGTTTTTTATAGATTAGACAGTGGATCATCTCGCATGTCGCTGTCTCAGTGCCGTCAGCTGGAGCGCGGGGCGGGCGGTGCGGGGGCGGGCGGCGCGGCGCGGGGCGGGTGCGTGGCGTGCGCGACCGCGGGCGGTGTGCACGCCGGCGTCATCTCGTACGCCACGCTGCACGCGGGCGTGTACGGCTGGGATCTTAGAGCACCAGGTATTAGTGCTACACAAAGTTGTTACAGGTAGTAATTCACACAGGTAATTTCACACATGACCCCGGGCAGGGTGTAGCAACAGGAAGGCAGATCATGTTTTCATAATTTTTTTAAGTTATTAAGGTAAGACCGCATTAGAGCGGAGCTGCGCGGTGCAGCACAAGCGTCAAAATATTGTTTTAATGATTTTGAATGGCGCGTGTCGCACTAGAGCCGCGCTGCAGAAGGCGTAGCTGTGCGTCGCGGCATAGTTGCCTCCAAAAGATTATTGTGACGTGCAGCGACGCTCAATGCGACATAACAAGCGGCGCGTCGCGTCAGTCTGCGTACTGCGGTCGGTGGAGAAGCATATAAAAAGCGGCTAAGTGCAAGTTGGACTCGCGCATGATGGGTTCCGTAGCAGCAAGTAGCATAATATAAAAGTTCTTGTAGTTCGTTGTAACTTTTTTTATATTTGAGTTGATTGAATGAAAGGTAAATTGCAGTTTACGATTTATGACGTATTATAAATACTACTTACTAGATCTCGTTCAAACCAATTTTCGGTGGAAGATTGCATGGTAATGTACATCATATATATATTTTAGTTTTATCATTCTCTTATTTATGAAGTTACAGAGGAGGGGGGCACATTTTACCACTTTGGAAGTGTCTCTCGCGCAAAATATTCGGTTTAGAAAAAAATTATATTAGAAACTTCAATATCATTTTTGAAGATCTATCCATAGATACCCCACACGTATGGGTTTGATGAAAAAAAATGAGTTTCAGTTGTAAGTATGAGGAACCCCCAAAATTTATTGTTTTTTTTCTATTTTTGTGTGAAAATCTTAATGCGGTTCACAGAATACATCGATTTACCAAGTTTCAACAGTATAGTTATTATAGTTTCGGAAAAAAGCGGCTGTGACATACGGACGGACAGACAAATCCATAAGGGTTCCGTTTTTGCCATTTGGCTACGGAACCCTAAAAAGGTGACGTGACGTGACGTGCAGTGCTGCGCCGCTCTTAAGCCTGTAGTGCGATAGGTGACGTGAAGTGACGTGCAGCGCCGCTCTAATGCGGTCTTACCTTTAAGCATGTTTTTAGTTTTACTAATTTATCATAATATGTACTTTACACATTATTAATGACCAACCGAAAGTTCGGTTTCGGTTTCGGCCAGTTTCGCCCAAGAAATCTAGTTACGGCCTTAGTTTCGAAATGGCCGAAACTATGAATTATTTCGTGAATAATCGTGCGTCGTTCGGCTAACTTCGCGGCTAACTCGTGCTCGCCCACCGCGGTAAATAAAAATCTCAATAAATAAATATTAGATTAATCTTAAAAATATTGTGAACACACTAATTAACATATTCAATTGAGTGTGTAGTTATGTATATAGTATATGTGTGTCTAAGTCTTACTGAATGTTGTTTTTTCTAACTAAATGTTGTTTTTTTAAAAGTTTATTTACAAGAGTAAGTCTCAAGATATTTATTTAGTTAATATTTTCATAACATAAAAGAATAAAACATATATTTGTTAATTTTCATTAGATTTCAGTATACAATAGAAATTTTAAATATGTTTATGTAAGTTTCGGCTTCGGCCGAAACTGAGAGCAAGGCCGAAGGTTCGGTTTCGGTTTCGGCTGAAAAACCTGTTTCGGTCGGACACTAATTATTAATTATTTTTAGTCACTGAAAATAATATTTAGAAAGCTATACGTTACATGTTTCAGCGGTTTCAAACCGCTTGCGTTTAATCCAATTCAATTTCAACTTTAAAAGTTCTTTATTATCTTAACTAGTACAATTCCGGTGTGAATTTTATCCAAGTATGAACAATCGTATGATTTATTACGTTATTTAAAGGGAGACCGGAGGGGAATCGCCCATACAACACGTACTACCAAGATCATTTCTAATTGGAGCATATTTCTACCTTAATAAGGTATTATTTTAATTTTAATAGTATTTATCTAGGTTCCCAACCATATATTAGATCAAAATGCTTACCTAAAATGAAATAGAAGCGTATCGCATTCTGCATGTTTTTACGTCATAAAAGACCTGTTTTCAACTTAATTGTTTCGTATTAAAAACAACAACATCCTACGTATCCTAGTCATGGGAACATAGATTATATCGTCTAGTTACAGAATAACAACACAATGAGAAAAATACAACAAGTTTTCAGTCATCATTTTTGGTATTACGGAACACGGTCAAAATCTAATCAAATTTAGAATCGTTCTATTGCTATCACTGTCGCTCTGCGTGGCTAAACTTCGTCACTAAACAGGGATAGCGATATTCAGGCCGAAGTTTTTGACGCGGCCGAATTGAAGTTGCGCTCGGGGTTCGCCGGCTTCTTAAGCTAAAAATGCATCTCAAAACTTACAAAAATGTAACTTTAAAAATCTAAAAATGTAGAGTTAGTACTCACTTCGTGTGACGATACATATTGGGTTTTAAATTTTTATGTATGAACATCTCAAAACATGTAAGCTTCGATGAGCAAAACTTTAAACATCAAACCTTGTTTGTACTGCGTCTTTAGTTAGTAAATCGTTTAAAGGGCAAGGTGTTCGCTTTTATAACAAACTCCCAAGTGATGTACAAAAATTGACAAATAACAAATTTAAAAACGCAATTAAACAAAATCTTCATAAAAAAGCCTACTATAAAATATCGGATTATTTAGATGATAGAGAAGCTTTGGATTGAAATTGAAATTGCTCCAACTCGTTCAAAATGTTACAATTTAGACGTAATTTATTTCCTGTATTGTTATGTATTCTAAAAGGATCAAAAAAAAGCGACCAGCCTTGTTTTCTTGCCTTTCTTTCCTGGCTTGGTCGCGAAGGAACAGGCAGTAAAGTTGACGTTTCAAAGTAATCCTTGTGATTTTATGGAATAAAAGATTTAGATTTTGAATTTGTCACCGTATTTACGACATTAATTTAAATCACGGGTAGGGCTGATGGCTAGTATTGTTGTAAAATAGTGTTTTTTACAAATTCATTGCCATTATTTTTGGTAAATTTTCAATCTACCTTAATTTCAAGTCCTGAAATATCAATGAACCAGCCTGTATAAAATAGGTAAACAATTCTAATTCTTTCATAAAGTAAGTATGAACCTGTCAAACTGAACCTGAACTGACTAAGCGGCATCGTCGCAAAGGCGCCGCCGATTTACGTTAAAAATTGTTTATTGGAAACGTATCGATTACTGGATAAGATATTCAAGCTACTGGTATTAAGCCCACCTCTAAAATCAGTTAATACGATTCTGTATATGTGTTTTAAATTAATGTCGCGAATGCGGTGACAGACTGTATAGGTTTGGCTAGACGGTACAAGTATTGTTGCTAAAATAGTACTTTATTTGCGAGCGAACGACAATAATACCGACAAATTAAAGCCAGCTACAGAAAAAAATACCCTAATCTATACTAATATTATAAAAAGGAAAGATTTGTATATTTGTGTGTATATATGTAATGAATAAACTCAAAAACTACTGGTCCGATTTCAAAAATTCTTTCGCCATTGGAAAGCTACATTCACCCTGAGTGACATAGGCTACTTTTTACCCAACTGTGCAAAGGAGGTTAATGGTTTTATTAAAAAACTACGCGTGCGACGCTGCGGATTGGTCAGCTAGTGCTCAATATAAAAGGATCAGTCACTTAAGCAAGCCGTCGCGCGCGCTGCTGTCGGCCTACACCCCGAGATATTAGGCCATGGCGTGCGCATGCGCCTGTCCGAGCCACTGCACGTGCCATTCATCGCACTCGAGAGACAAGTGATGGAGTAATTTGTACCGATTATACTTGCCGTTGTAAAGTACTACTTACTAATATGTGTTTCAGGTAACGCGTGGAAGCTCCAAGGCGATCTTAAACAAGGGGTTTTCACATGTCTGTACGCGAATAGCAGCGGATACGTGGCTGTCGGCACGTCTAGTGGCGCCATCTGCGTGTGGGATCTGAGGTTTCAGCTGCCCATCACACAACTGCGACATCCTAACTGTAAGATATTTTTATATGATATATTTATACCGCCAAAGAGTGGAACGCCTTGCCAATGTCTGTGTTTCCTTATAGCTACAACCTGGGTATCTTTAAGTCACGAGTGAATAGGTTCCTTCTAGGCAAGCGTGTACCATCGTAGACTGCATCATCGCTTACCATCAGGCGAGATCGTGGTCAAACGCAAGCTTCTAATGTATAAAAAAAATATATGAAACAGATCAACATCATCCTCAGCTTGTATTCACCCACTACTGGATATAAGCTTCATCCATTTTGTGCCATGTAGTCTTTGGGCAGATCGCATCCAGGTATTATCAGCGATTCTTTCAAAATCGTCGGCCCATCTACTAGGTGGTCTGCCAGCACTGCGCCTGCTCTGCCTAAGCGACCATTCCGTCAAGGTCCTACTCCACCTGCCGTCCCCGCGCTTTGACAAGTGCCCCGCCCAGCGCCATTTTAATGTCATCAATCAGTGTGCGAATAGCCGGCTGAGACGCAGGAGGTAGCGGGTTCGATTCCCGTCGCGGAACAAATGTTTGCATACAGATATTTGTTCCGGGTCTTTGATGGTTCACTAAACACAATAAGTATTTATTTACAAAAGAAATTATATAGGGTGTTTGATAATGTACGCACAAAAATGAAAGGGGTTATTTTGATGAGCATAATAAATAAATTTGTGAAATGTGAAATTTATTTTGGCATGTAAAAACAAACACTATTAAACTTATGTTGTGCTATTGCATAATGCTTGCCATCTAACCACAGATACTGTATTGGTGATGTCTCGAGAATTCTCTTGTTGTCCCTTTCTAACCCAAAACCCGCAGCCATTTCCGAAAGAGATATCAAATCGGCCTTTATTTTTGGATGTCGCTTGAAGGAGTAGGCAGTAAGTTTTTTATCGAATTAATCACCTAAACTTAGTCGGTTTTCTTTAAAATTTGATAATATAACTAGTAGTTTATTTTTTATATTTTGAGAAACCGTCACGTGAATATCGTCAGTATACTACCAAACACCCTGTATGTATTCTATCAGTTATCTAGTTCCAATATTAGAAGCTTTGCTTAGTTATGGGGCTAGATAGCGGCGTGTGAAATATCCAGCATTGTTTGTATTATCAGCGGAACGCGTGCGGCGTATAGTGGGGTTCGGGCGCGAGACGTCCCTCGTGTGGGCGTCGGGGTTCCGCGACGTGGGCGCGTGGTGCCTCGAGTCCACTCAGCGCACGCACGCGCTGTGGCCCTGCACCAACTCACAGCAGCCGCTGCACTACACCCCCCCGGTGAGTACTGCTGAGTACATGTCGCAGCCGGGCATGAATACCGACAAAGCGTCGGTTGTGATTGGACTTGATCGGAACGCCAGCGCCATTGGTCGTGATTTTTTGCCGTTTTTATAGATAATGGTACGTAACCCTTCGTGCGCGGCGAGTCCGACTCGCACTTGGCCGATTTTTACTACTCTCCCACAAGGAAATAGGCTGTCATGGCTGATGGAGACGGCCCTGGTCTTCCAGTCCTGCCTTCGACGTATATGTAGCGACATCGGCGCGCGGTGCCTCGAGGCCACGCATCGCGGTTCTCTTCCGGGATGAGTCGCCGAGTCCGATCCTCAGTTTTTTTAAACCAGTCGCCCAGCTACAGCGCGCAAATCGACGCTCCATCTAGCCGGCGACCCATACAACACTTGTCTAGTTTTCCACTCCAGAAAATGTTTACCCAAACGCATAAATTGTTGAGACTTACTTATTTATATCAATTTCTTTATTGTTTCGACTCGACAGGCGTCTCAGTACACTCATGCCATCTACAGCGGGCGCGCTGGCAACTCGCGCTACCTGCTGACGGGCGGCTCCGACCTGCGCGTGCGCTACTGGGACCTGCAGCAGCCGGACGCCTCCTACGTACTGCTGCCGGCGCCCTCTGACCACCACCACACTCCTACCAAGTACAGGTGAGAAGCAGTGCTGCTGATAAATCATCACTTCGGCTCCCAGGAACCTTGGCATGGTCTTCGAGAACCATTTTGCCCCAGCGGCCGTCAGTTCTGTGAGCTATGTGCCCCGCCACGGTGCTTTAGTTTAGATCTAGGGATCTTCTTAATTCTGATTCGTATCTCATAGAGCAACGCCAAGCATACCCTTTCTTCACAGCATGCTGATGGTACACACAAATATCCCCATTAATATAAAGTGAAACTTGGTGCATATTAATTAAATAAATATAAATTTTGCCAAAGAGCGATGGAGCGCAGCATTTTGGCTGTAAAGCGGATCGAACGGATTCCAAACTCCTGACTGCGCTCAAAGATAGGCATCGCTGACGTGGGCATGAAGGCTGCAAAACTGAAATGGGACTGGGCGGATCATGTCTCCCGTATGCAACCCGATAGGTGGGCCGAGGTCACGAGCATATGGATTCCTAAAGACAGAAAGCGACGCCGAGGAAGGCTTTAAAAGTGATTGGCGGGATCTGGCTCTAGACCGTGATAAGTGGAAGGAAGAGGGGGAGGCCTTTGCCCAGCAGTGGGGCGGTACGGGCTAGTAAAAAAATTAAATGGTTTATTTCGGTAAATTATAGTGTACATAGGGTTAGGTATCTCCTTTTAACCAAAAATATGCTTGTATCAGAAGATACCACTCTTCTATAGCCATGACAGTAACATTTTAGTAACAGTAACTACAATAAAAAAAATTTGTAAAAATATACAGTAATTATACTAATTATTTGGCATTGTAGAGTTGATTTCAATGTCTTGCTTGTGTATCGTTCGTACAGTTATTACGGCATGCAAAATGGTAGATGTAAAATCGGACCCAATAGATTTCCCTTAGTAGACGATCTTTATAACCTTTCGCAACTTGTAGTAAAACTTCTTTACGCAAGCTTGACTTGGGGAGTAAGCTGGTGAATGCGTGCCGAGAGCGTTACGAAAAGTGTGATCGGGCGAGGCGAACGGAAGTTGAGAGGGAGATATAAGTTAGTGAAGATGAGTTTCGTATATTACTGTAGGGGCAAGAGAGAGGTGCGAGCACACATTTTCTTTATCTCTTTCTCTCATAGCCGTTTCGCATATCTGAGACACAGTGCAGGCCTATTGTCTGTATCATACTGTAGAAGCAAGAGAGAGCAGTGCGCACGCACATTTTCTTTCTCTCTTCCCCTCATAGCTATTGCATGAAACATATATATATATATATATTATATTAATTCGAAGAAACACGGTATATACCTAGTCAGGTCATAAGTATTGTCACACAGTAAAAACTTTTCTTTTAGAATGCTGGCCACAAAAAAGTTTATAGAATTCGAATTTCGAATTGTTCATGAAAATAAAAATGTATACTATTTAGAATTTTACTCATTTTTAAATATGCAGTGGACGCTTAAAGAAGACCGTGTTGCAGATATTGCGTTGCATCGTTGCGGTTACGCGCCAATTTAAATTTTTGACATACTGAAAAATTTGAATATAACCAAAAGATTCGTTTATCGCACCATCAAACGATACAATGAAGACTTTAGTGTAGATGACAGGTCAAGAAGTGGTCGCCCTCGGTCTGTTAGGACTCCAGCAGTGATAAAAGCTGTGAAGGCGCGAATTCAAAGAAATCCCAAACGTAAACAGAAACTATTGGCCCTTCAGATGGGGTTAAGCAGAACCACGGTAAATAGGGTGTTAAATGAAGACTTAGGGCTTCGAGCATATCGAAGAAAAACAGGACATCGTTTGAATGCTCGTCTAATGGACCTGAGACTGAAGAGATGCCGCGCTTTATTGAAGCGGTACGCGGGAAAAAAATATCGGGAAATTCTTTTTTCGAATGAAAAAATTTTTACCGTAGAAGAGAGCTACAACAAACAAAATGATAAGGTGTACGCACACAGTAGTGAAGAAGCGAGCAACCGTATTCCGCGTGTCCAACGAGGTCATTTTCCATCCTCGCTCATGGTATGGTTGGGAGTTTCTTATTGGGGCTTAACAGAGGTACATTTTTGTGAGAAAGGTGTAAAAACGAATGCAGTTGTGTATCAAAATACAGTCCTGACGAACCTTGTGGAACCTGTTTCTTATACCATGTTCAATAACAGGCACTGGGTATTCCAACAAGATTCGGCGCCAGCTCATAGAGCGAGGAGCACACAAGACTGGCTAGCGGCGCGTGAAATCGACTTCACCCGGCACGAAGACTGGCCCTCCTCCAGTCCAGATTTGAATCCGTTAGATTACAAGATATGGCAACACTTGGAGGAAAAAGCGTGCTCAAAGCCACATCCCAATTTGGATTCACTCAAGACATCCTTGATTAAGGCAGCCGCCGATATTGACATGGACCTCGTTCGTGCTGCGATAGACGACTGGCCGCGCAGATTGAAGGCCTGTATTCAAAATCACGGAGGTCATTTTGAATAAACTTTAGTGTCATAAGAATCTATGTTTTGTTAAGTTCATTTTGGTATATAAATGGTTACATAATGAATAAACTTGTTTCAATTATTTTATATTAAACATGTGACAGAATTTATGACCTGACTAGGTATATATATATATACATACTTATGACTAGGTCATAAATTCTAATAAACTTGTTTCAATTATTTTATATTAAACATGTGACAGAATTTATGACCTGACTAGGTATATATATATATATATACATATGACTAGGTCATAAATTCTAATAAACTTGTTTCAATTATTTTATATTAAACATGTGACAGAATTTATGACCTGACTAGGTATTTATATATATACATACTTATGACTAGGTCATAAATTCTGTCACATGTTTAATATAAAATAATTGAAACAAGTTTATTAGAATTTATGACCTAGTCATAAGTATGTATATATATATATACCTAGTCAGGTCATAAATTCTGTCACATGTTTAATATAAAATAATTGAAACAAGTTTATTCATTATGTAACCATTTATATACCAAAATGAACTTAACAAAACATAGATTCTTATGACACTAAAGTTTATTCAAAATGACCTCCGTGATTTTGAATACAGACCTTCAATCTGCGCGGCCAGTCGTCTATCGCAGCAAGTACGAGGTCCATGTCAATATCGGCGGCTGCCTTAATCACCTAGTCAGTCATATATATATATAGATATCAGTCAGTAGTTTGTTTGCTAGCGTTACACGAACGGTGATTTCATGATTATTTTTCATAATTTCATTTCGTTCTTGAACAATTTTATAAATTAATATTTTGAAAAAGAAGTTTTACTTCAGTCGTGTGGTCTAAAGCACACTCGTTTTTTCTGTGTGTACTGTAATGCTGCAAATACATTTTTATTCTATTCCATCTATTTGAATGGATGCAGGAGCCGCATCATCGACGGCACCACAGTGATCCAAGAGTGCTGCAAGGCGAACACCAGCGCACCAGTCATTGAAGACAATATCTACCGGACGGTGGAGTCCAGGTCCTTCTACCACACAGCTCCTATCACCTCGCTGACGATCGCCGAAGGGGCGAAGCCCTATCTGGTGAGCGCGGCGGCCGACGGCGTTATCAATGTATGGAAATGAACTGGAATATACAAAAGCAGATGTTTATAGACGACTTATGTGGCGCAGTGGGCGAATAGCCGGCTGGAACGCAGGAGGTTGCGGGTTCGATTCCCGCTGCAGGACAAATGTTTGCATGTTCTACAGATATATGTTCCGAGTTTGAGTATTTTTCTATATACTATATGTATTTACAAAAAACAATGTATACCACGTGTTTTGTTATGTACGACATTAAATGAAAACACGGGTAGGGCTAATGGCTAAGTATTGTTGTTATAGGTTTTATTCAAATTCATTACCATAGAAAAATTTAAATATTCAAACAACCTTAATATCAAGTCCTAAGTTATCAATGAAACAGCCTGTATAAAATAGGTAAACAAATCATATCCATTCATCATGTAAGTAGGTACCTGTTAAACTGACTAAGCGACATCGTCGCCGATTTTATGTTTAAAAAAAATAAAAATGGTTTATTGGAAATGTATCGATTACTGGATAGATATTCAAGCTACCGGTATTAAACCCACTTCTAAAATCAGTTAATACTATTCCGGATGTGTGTTTTAAATTAATATCGTACTTAAATAATATATAAATATTGATGGACATTTCACACAGCGCTATCTAGCCCCAAACTAAGCAGAGCTTGTATTATGGGGACCAAATAACATTTTTTTTTGTAGTTACATACTTATAATACATAAAAAAACAACCAAACCCGGAACAAATATCTGTAGATCATGCCACTACCTCCTGCGTCTCAGCCGGCTGTTCGCCCACTGCGTCACGGAGGTCGTCAAATCACAAGGATCACTTTGAAGCGTCAATTTTACTGCCTGTTCCTTCGCGACCAAGCGAGGAAAGAAACATGGCTGGTTGTTTTTTAATGATCCTTTTAGAATATATAACAATAAATAAAATAAATAACGTCTAAATTGTACATAACATACATACATAACATTACTGCTTCATGTAATGGATAGAACACTGTCGCGAACCTTGGGAGTAAAGCCGTTTCCAACGGGCCTTCATGCAGGCGCCATGAAACCTCCATGGTATGCGCAGTACATGGAAGGAAAATAGATTTGAATAAAACCGGCCAAGGGCGAACCGACTCGCGCACGAAGAGTTCCGTACCATTCTATAAAAATGTCCCCTTAAATATTTGTTTTGTTTTAATTTAATTAAACTAAATATTCTGTGAATATTTCAAGTGTCTACCTGTTGCCCTTATCAATATCGAGCTAAAACTAGCAAAAAAATCATGTTTGTTGTATGGGAGCCCCCCTTAAATATTTATTTTATTGTTTTTAGTATTTGATGTTAGAGCGGCAACAGAAATACATCATCTGTGAAAATTTCAACTGTCTAAGTATCACGGTTCATGAGATACAGCCTGGTGACAGACGGACAGATAGACAGCGGAGCCTTAGTAATAAGGTGCCGTTTTACCCTTTGGGTACGGAACCCTAAAAGTGGACGTCCGGTGCGGCGAGTTTTTGCGAATGGTTGGATTTTGGATACATGGTTAATAGGGTTTAGGATAATTGTTGGTGACGAGAGAGGCTACAATATTCTCAGTTGGCGCATGCGGCCACTTCTTTTCATATGGAGCGGCGAAGCGACAAGAGGTGAGTGGTGGGGTTCTGATCCATTGCAATTTCGTGGTGATCCTGAAGTCTGGTGATAGCCCTTGGCTAAAACACAATCTATAATAAATAAATCTCTTATCTTTGAATAGCCCTAGTTACTAGAGATATTTAAAATGGAAGTCTTTAATATAAAACATTACATAGTTATAGTTAAAAATGTTTAATTTGTATTCTTAAACATATTTATTATATGCAAATGTGATTTGTGTTATAATACAGGTTGCTTCAAAATATGTATGTAATTCAGAATTCATTCCGTTCAGTATCATAAATATTTGACTTGCGTTTGAGCACGATCTCGCCTGATGGTAAGCGATGATGCACTCTACGATGGTACACGCTTGCCTAGAAGAAACATATTAAAAATACCCAGATTGAAGCGATCAGGAAAAATGAAAAAAAAAATTTTTTGTTAAACTTTTGTACACACGGCTCCACATCAAGCTATAAATTTCAAGTATAAGCTGACCTCTCATTCTACGAAAAGTCCACACAATGCGAGGTCATCTTATACTGGAAGTGTATAGCTTGATGTGTAGCCGTGTGTACAATAAAGATCTTAAGCTTCTTAGCGATAAGACGGGACATTATACTATGTGTATTTTTTGTTATTTGTTTATTTCTGTAACTGTCTAATCTATCTAAAATAAAACATCTGTTGTTTTTCCAATAAATTAAATAAATAAACTAAAACGGTCATGTCACAATATATATATATATATATATATATATATATATATATTTGGAATAAAAATCGGTACATCAGGTCAAGTAAATTAAACAGTTCTTATTATTGTTTAAATATTATTTTTTTTATGAAACAATATTTGTTCATTTCTGTTATGGGCTTGTGATGTGCAATAAAGTATTTTCATTCAGAGTGTTACCTGTAATTGAATAACACAAAGTACATGTGTGTTATCTTACACATTGTTTGTGCGAGGACATTTATTTTCTTATTAAACGCACAAAACACGTTACAATCATTTACAATTAAACATTACAAAAATGCTCTTTTATCTGGATTGCAACATAAACACATGTGCGTACAGCTTAAATAACTTACAAATCAAGCAGACGTTAAGTTCAAACAGATAGAATATCTATATTCTATAAAAAAAATTAAATACTTATAATATAATATATGCCAAGACCCCCTCCCCCCTACCCCTCTGTTTTCACTTAGTAATTAAATATTGTTTTAAAACATTTTTTGCAAACAGAGAAAGTTAAAAAATAATAATAACTAGTGGTCCCGCCGAACTTCGTATCGGCTTGACACGCATAGGTATAACGCGGGCTGTCAATATAAGTCACCCTGGTAAAATCGTCAATTGTTGTCCCCGGCCACCATTATGTATGAGAAAATGAATGACTTCCACAAATAATTCAATATCAAAATTAGCCAAATCGCTCCACCCGTTCTCGAGTTTTAGCGAGACTAACGAACAGCGATTAATTTTTATATATATAGACAATATATCTCGGGATAACTCCTACCGAAGCACCTGTTTCAAACGATATTAATTTTTTTTACTTCCTCTTTGACGATATTTGCAGTACGCATTTTGTCAATTATATGTCAAACGTCCTATGGTTACATTATAAAAGCGCTAAGGTTAGATTAAAAATAATTTTATATGGTGGTTAAGTACTCTTGAATTTTCTAATTTTGCGCGCACTTTTCTTAATTTTTTTTTCATAAGAACCTCATGGCAATAAGAAATACAACAAAAAAAGAATTGGTCCAGGCGTAGTTGAGTTATGCGCTTACCAACACATTTTGCGATTCATTTTTATATTATAGAAGATTTGGCTCATATTTGAACGGCTCAACGGCGCTTGCCGCGTGACGCCAAGAGTGTGTGCATAGTTGCATATATAATTATAATTACAAGTTTAAAAAGCTATTTGAATATAGCTCGAAAAAGCGCGATATTTCCCTAGACGATATTGACTGCGTGACGAAAACCTAAGTTCCCCCCAACCGTGACCCAGCGTCAAAATACCACGTTTGGTCACAGGAGGGATCTGGGATCACGCGTGGTATTTTGAAGACACCCCTCCCCCCTGACCGGGTCACGTATTATGGGTACGGTCCGTAAGTTACATTTCGGAAGCACTCTGTAGATTTTACAGAACAATGTAAAAAATTTAATTTCAAAATGTAGAACAAATTCCGAATTTTCAATGTTATATTGTGCATCATATTGTTTATATACACTGCAGCATTGAATGGGTTAAATGCTTAGTAAATTGAAACTACTGAAGTTATGTATAAAATTGTATATTTACTTATGTATAGTCATTCAAATTGTAATCATAGGATAATCTATTTTCATATTAAAAATAAATACGTTCTGTTGCAACAATTTTGTTTTATTACTTAACTATAATATATAATATATCTTACAATAATATTAATGAGACCCGGAGGGTAATTACCTAAAATCAGCGATAGCAACGCGACAACAATGGGTCGCGAAACAGCAATTTGCACATAGAAACTAGCGCCAACAGCAAAGGGACCGCAACAGATAGAACTATTTTGCAGTAAATTTGACGTTTTGTGACCGATTGCATATGTATTGCTATCGCTGATTTTACGTAATGAGGTGGCTCGTGGCTAACTATGTACAATTTGCAACAGCAGTGCGACAAGCAAATCGGTCACAAATCAAATTGCACATAGAAAGTAGCACCACTAGCAAACGGACGGGAATAGATATAACTATTTTCCCATAATAAATTTGACGTTACGCGACCGATTGCTTGTTGCGCTTCTGTTGCTAATTTTACATAATTAGGTTGCCGGTAACTACCGAAGCCGAGGGATTAAATATAGTTTTGTGCTTATTCCATTTTATGTAAAATTCTTATACAATTTTTTGACCTAATTCTTAGAACTAATTAAGGTACGGGAGATATTCTCAGCTGAAATTGCACAGAGCTCCGCCGCGTCTAAGTTCACTCACAGTAATGCTCAATTTACGTGGAAGTGAATTAATTGTACATAGCACACTGTACGTTTAATGTCTCCATACTCCAATGTCTACCTGGTTGTTATTTTTGTGTACACACGGCTACACATCAAGCTATACAAATCCAGCTAACGCTCTCCTCTTATTCTACGAAAAGCCTACACAATGCGAGGTCAGCTTATACTGGAAATGTATAGCTAGATGTGTAGCCGTGTGTACATAGTTACACACAAATAACGTAAAAATTAATTAAAATTAAAAAATAAAGTAAAGAATTACTTATTTTATTGTATACTGCGTGTCACCGCATTTACGACATTAATTAAAAACACTGGTCGGGCTGATGGCTAGTATTGTTGTAAAATAGTTTATATTTTTTCAACGTCATTAAAATGGATTTGTATTAATTTTCAATCTACCTTAATTTCAAGTCTTAAAATGTCAATGCAACAGCCTGTACAAAATAGGTAAACAAATCATATGCATTGATCATGTAAGTAGGTACCTATTATACTAACTAAGCGGCAACGCCGCTGATTTACGTTAAAAATTGTTTATTGGAAATGTATCGATTACTGGATAAATATTCAAGCTACCGGTATTAAACCATACTCTAAAATCAGTTAATACGATTCTGCATATGTGTTTTAAATTAATGTCGTGAATGCGGTGACAGACTGTATGTTATATTGGACTATGTACCTGCCTTGTATTTAATGTTGCGTTAGTGCCTCTGAAATAAAGAATTGAATTGAATAATGAACTTTATGTCAACGGTGTAACGTACACACTAGATACGAGCCAAACAAAACGGGTCACGCGTCTTCCGGAGAATTCCTTTTGGCTTGTTTTAATTTCTACGTTACACCGTTGACATAAAGTTCATTATCCCACGTACAATTTAGTTACAAAAATTCGCTTCCATTCAATTTTATTTTAGACTTTGGAACAAGCTTACCGCCTAACTGATGTTAAGTGGTAACCATCGCCTATAACAATGTTTTGCCACCTTAGAAATGTGCCATACGATATTCCTACGTTGCACTTCCCTGTGTCCATCAACTTGAGGCATACAGGTGTAAAGCCTCATGTGCCTGTAATTTCTCCGGCAACCATACCCTTCAAACCGAAACAGCAACGCGAATAGATATTCTATTCCGCGACAATATAAGCCTAAGATTTTTTTATATGATCTTTATACTGCAATGAATAAGAGTTTAGACGTTACGTAGGGCGCGCAATTTAACACTATCTAAAACAAGCTTAAACCGATAATTTAGTATATATATATATATATATATACCTTTATACAAACCCCTAGGTATTTAAACTACATCAATTTTTACATTCAAATTCATTTCAACAATAAACCAACAGATTTAAAACAGTTATTAAAAACTAAAATTGCCTCTTTTAGTGATAAATAGCGATGCTTTAAAATTTTTGATCATTTTTAAGGTTCCGTACCCAAAGGTTACACGGGACCCTATTACTAAGACTCCTCTGTCTGTCCGTCTGTATCTCATGAACCGTTCTAGTTAGACAGTTGAAATTTTCACAGATGATGTATTTCTGTTGCCGCTATAACAACAAATACTAAAAAGAGAATAAAATAAATATTTAAGTGGGGCTCCCATACAACAGACATGATTTTTTTGCCGTTTTTATAGATGTACGGAACCATTCGTGCGCGAATCCGACTCGCACTTGGCCGATTTTTAAACTGCAATTTATAGATTTTTAACTCCTAGACATCTACTCCGAGGCTACTTAAAAGACAGCCATTCAGTATTTATTAAATACTAATTGGCCCGTCCGCGGCTTCACACGCGTGGTTTGCCAATAAAAACATTACTCTCCTTTAGCGCAGTCGGGTAAATAGTAGCCTGTCTCAATCCCGATCATAATCTATCTATATCCCAAACCTCATAGAAATCGGTCCAGCCGTTCTTGAGTTTAAATGGTATAACTAACCCGACTTTGTTTTATATATTTTAATTTTGTTAGATTACATTACATTGGTATGTCAAAAACATTTTACAACTTTCAGTTATAATCATAATTTACAATATACAGTTATACCAGACTACCAGATTAACGGACCCATCACTCCATGAATTTAGGCCCCATAGAATACAACAGCTTGCAATAAAATCACTGCGAGATGAAGCTATGCTCCTTTTAATACAACACTAACTTCCCCCAGCGTCAATTAAAAAGCCTATGCCTCAATCCAGATCATAATCTACCTGTATATAAAATTTCATGAAAGTTGGTCAGCTATTTAGTCGTGAAAATGTAACAGACACAGAGTTACTTTCGAATTCATAATATCATTAAGGCGAATATAGTAGCTGTGATTGATCTTATTTGGAGGCTTTCTCCTCAGGGAGGAATAAGTTATATGTGCTCAAAAAAATATGTCATTCATTGACCTTTTAACTGAAAAGTGAACATACAAAAAAGTTCTACCTGTTTATTTACTATGAGAAAAATATAACAAAATGTAGCTGTTTTCGACTTTCAATTTGATTCAACCTGTAAACGACGTAAAACTTTGTAATTTTTCTTTCACCTAAATGTAGGCAAAGACTATACCTTCAAGTTGAACATATGATGCTGTGCTGCGACGGTCTGTCACATGGCAATTATTTTAAATTTTTCCGAATAATTACTCTCAGGCCATTTTAATAGGTAACATTTGACAGTTCATCAAAATTCAACAACGTAACCTTGTAACGGCGGGCATAAAATAATATATTGTTTCGTTTTGTTAGAACTGCACAATTGCTTAACTTCTTTTCAATTACGATTACATATTTATTGTAATAATGACCGATACGAGTACGAGTTCGGTACGAGTTGTACCGAACTGACAGACGTCAACAGACGTCAAATGTTACCTATTAAAATGGCTCGATAGTAGGGGGCGTATCTAAGGATAGGTGGTTGCGCTGGCGACGGGCGACAGTGTACCGCTGACTGTCGTACGGGAGGGTTGTGCTCGTCTGCCTCACGCTCACCTAATTGCTGGTCGGTTAGATGCGTGTGAGGGAAGGTGCGGTTGGTGCGGGGCTGAAACAATAGCTACGCCCATTCGCTGAAGGTCATCGGCTACGGTTAGCGCCTCTATGTTCAAATTCAATACATTGCAAGTCATCAAGGGGATGTTTGCAAGCTCCTGTCTGGTTCATAATTTTTGTGATTTTTAAAATCTTATATATATAATTGATTTAAGTATCATTGCATTTGTCACTTGTCACATTTTAAAACTTAATCTACTTCTTTTTACGTTCTTTATCATCTGGCACTTCTTCCAACAGCTTATTTAAGTCGACATCCTCAAATTTTGGATTAGATGCATTCGAGGCGTGCGCAAGGAACAGTTCTTTGAGGAATTGGAGCTCTTTAGTCAGAGTTTTGACTTTTTCTTCCAGCATCTCATTTTCAGCTTTCAGTTTGCTGACTCGTGTGAATGTTTCTTGTGTTCGTTGTTTCGACTTGTATCGGCTCTTTTTGACTGCCTGAAATCAAAGTTACAATAATTAGGAAGATTAATAGTGAAGCTGATGATGACATATCGTCGACCCTATTATCAGAATTTGTAAGTCCGTATGGGCAAATTTTACTGGAGCAATAAAAACTGATTTTCTCAGTTTGAAATTTTTATTGAGCTACTCTTACTTTAGATATAAAATGAGGGTATTTATATACCGTAAGTTTTTTTTCATTGAATGATAGCCAAGCGTAGAGGTCAAGCCCTCACCTGATGGTAAGTAATGGTATGATCCAAGATGGAGCACGCTTGCCTAGAAAGAACCTATCCACTTTGGACTTGAAGACTCCAAGATTATACTGTTATTATACCGAGAAAAACATACGCCTGAGGTGAGTTCCACCTTACTTGTGCGAACAAGAAAAGTTGAAGCAAATCGTTTGGTAATGTTTGGTAAGCAAAATCGTGGTGGAAGGGAAAAAGTAGGGATAAGGTCACGAAGATCTCGACTAAGATTGAACTCGACTTGTATATGGAAGACTGGACCACACACGCGCATGATAGAGTGGAAGGGAGACCTATGCCCTGAAGTGGGACAGTACAGGCTCCAAATAATAATACAAGAGTGACTCAATAAAAATCACTCAAACTTTGAGATAATCTGTTTTTGTTGCTCCTGTTAAATTTGCCCATATGGACTTACAAATTATGATAATTAGGCCGATGATATGGCACAGAAACATGGTCTCTCACTATGGGCATCATTTAAAAGACTCAAGGTAGCTTGATGTGCTATGGAGAGGGCTAAGCTTGGTCTTTCTCTACAAGATTAAATCTGAAATGAGGAGATTCATAAACAAACTAAAGTCATAGCCAAGAGGATTAGCAAGTTGAAGTAGCATAGCTGGAAGAACTGACAGTCGTTGGGGGCAGTGTAGCCTCTATCAGTGAAAGAATTTATAGAATTGATTCAGTAGTTATGGAGATTACCCCCTACAAACTTACAAAATTTACCTCTACTGTATTAATCTATATAAATCATGTTGTATTTGATGAAATTTGGTGAGTTGATAGATTGTGACCTAGAATCAAACAAAGGCTACCTTTATGTTGATAAACAACATGTACTAAGCCACTGGCAAAAGCTAGCATTATTTTAAGCCATATTGATATTAAACAGGTATTTAAAACTTATGTACCTATCGCTATATACTCGTATTGATACTCAATAATAATATCAACTTATTGCAAAAGTGTATACTTTCAAATTTTATTTTTTTTGTTTAAGGAACTTCCGGCGTTCTTAACGACGCAACTAACATTGTCGCGACGATGTCAGTTGCGTAATTGTCTACAATATTATACAATTACAAAGCATCCTCCCTCAGCAGGTCGTATGTGGACCGGTAGAGCATGTTAGCAGAGTCAGATGTGTGCAACAGATGCTAACACAATCTGAAACAGGCCCCCATCGATCTGGTTCACTTTCAGCGCTCTGTACAACTCCGAACACACTCCGTTAAAAGGTGGTATACATCCACCCCACTTTCATATTTGAGTAAAACAATTTCAGGCCATTCTGAATCAGCAGAACTGGTATAATATAATGTTGTGCAACAGGTACTGTAACCAACATTTTACTTGTCAAGCCTTATCATCAAACTAGTATCTTTGGAAATCTATGAAGGAGGCCTATGCTCAGAAATAGGCATCTTATGGCTGATGATCATCAGATGTAAAAATTTCGACAGAATGTCACATCAAATGATTTCTTAGCTACGATTTCCATTTTATGGGGAATAACATCAGAAATAGTGAATTTTATTTACCTCATTATTCCTGTCCCTCCGTCGTCTGTAGTCGTCGTCATCATCATCACAACTGCTTATTTTTCTGGCACGTTTTGTAGGCGGCATCGTCAATTCAAAATCTTCTAATATCATAAATGAAAATTACCAAGAGTTTTGGCTCATACGGGCAATTTAACAGATTTTCCAATGATACCGATAATGCTTAAATAAAAAAAATTAACAGTTTAATTTTGTTTGGATTTCCGAGAAACGATGACGCAATGTTTACGAAAAGTGTTTCACAATCTAGATGTTTTTTTTCAATCATATTTAGTTGATTTACTTACTTGTTTAATGAGAAACTGAGATAATTGCGATTAACGTAGTATTTTTCATGAGCAATGTATTTTTATTGGAAACGGTGTAATTATTTTCGTTTTGTCGTGCGTGTCACTGTGAGAGTCTGAAACTGACTGGACTCAACTGGACTGCATGCATGGTAAGAAAGAAAACTGTCAATGTCAGTATAACATCGTTGCTTTGGCTGTCATCTGACGAATCAGTGAATCAGTAAGGTAAGAGTACCAGTGTGCGACGTGTACCGTAAACCGCCACAATTAGTTAGTTTTTTGATAGTTTTTTTATAATCGAATATGAAAAACCCTCAGTCTGGTGGATGATTTTTTGACAACCTACCTACTATTTACATATTTTTGGTTTTATTTAAGGTAGAAGGAAATAAAATGATAACGTGTAGGTAATTCAAACATAATTTATTTTTCTTGATAAAATACTAACATAATATTTACGTAATAAATTTTATTTACACAATGGAAGCAACTTTTTATTATACGACGATCTGATAGGTAAACTAAGTATTGCAATGAATTATGCTTAGGTTATGGAACTAACGCTATGAGTTATTGAGGTCAAGTTGAGATCTACCAGTCTAAAATTGCTTGAAGTTTACTCAGAGTACGACGTCTCAAATTGATCCTTAGGATTGCAATGAAGCAGTGAGGCATGCTACTTATTTTTAAATAAAAGAAGATCTCTTATAGAAGTTTCAAAAACTGTGAACTTCCCACCTGTACCTGCTATCTATTTTGGTACTTGTTTACCCAACTACGGCAAAGACACTTCGGAAGGGTTATATTTTTCGCAGTCTGTGTATATAGTTTACCTACTAGCTGACCCACCCGAGGCTTGACACGCGTTGTTTGTCAATAAAACTTAACTCTCCTTCTGCGCAGTCGGGTATAAAATAATCTAAGTGTCAATCCCGGTCATAATCTATCTATGTATATACAAGATTATATCGAAATCGGTCCCGCCGTCTAGTCGTGATAACGTAACAAACAGACAGAGGGAGTTACTTTCGATTATTATGTGTGTATGGTCCACAGTAGCTTTTGATGAATAAGGTGTCAATAGAATCGATACTAAGTCTGGGTGACATAGGCTACCATCGACATAGGTATTACGTAGTCGGGTTTTAGTTTTAAATATAATAGCTTGTTTGCAAAATATTAGGTACTAACTTAGTCACGAAATCTACTGGTCGTAAGAAAATCTTTGTATCGTCAAACTTATAACGTATGGTTTAATTAAGCAGCTAAGTTTGTTACCATCAACAAGTCTGAAACCATGTCGATTTAAAGTTCTAATAACATTTAAAGTTTTTAGCTGAAGCTAATTAAATGGATTGGTTTAACTAATAATAACAGTGAATGTGATAAAAAAAGCCTAGAGTAGATTTATTCTAGTCTTCTGGTTGTTCTTCTGATCTAGATAAGTATTAACTAAACTAGGTATTTCCATTTCTAAACATAGTTTAGTACCATCAACTACAATTATCTGATTATTGGACAGTGCTAGACATTAGTTACTTTTAGGGCCAATGCACACGGCGTATTTTAAAGGCGCAGATAACGTGTTTTATACCCTTAAAATGATAGTTCATGTTTTTTTATAACTGACAACAGATGGCGCTGCTCTGACATGCTCTGATTAACAAATGAAAGTGAATTGTTAATGTGAATTGCCGAGTCAACATTATTTTCCGAGGTACTTGAAATAAAAAACAACATTTGTGTTTGTTTATCTGACGGAATGAGATTGTTTTAGACAAATTTTGATATTGAGTTTTTGAGATTTTTCGTATTTAAACCATATTTTTGGCAGTCTATCTCCAGACAGCGCCATCTATTACGCTAGTTGGAACTAGTTTTTTTTCTTTTGAAATGGGAAATGAAAAGCTTTCATAGCGTTTGAAGCGCGTTAGCGCGCGGCATCTGCGAGTTTATAATATGCCGTGTGCATAGGCCCTTACTGTTAATACCTATGTATATTTATTGTATCAATAAGCGAAGAGTCTCATCATTTGCATTGTTCAGAATTAATATTAAAATGAGCATAAGTTCAGAGAAGTTAATTATAAGATACTTAATTAAGATAGCTAAAACTATTTTAATTAACGAGACAATTTCTGGTTTAAGTTTTAAAAATAGCTACAGACAGCACAAAAGCAAATTAAAATCATACACACAGACATCAATTCTATTTTATCACAGAATATACAATATAAATTGAGAAACGACAACAGTCTTGTAAATGCCTAAAACGAAGTTTTCTCTAGCTACAAATTTAGTGACGAAATTTAAAGTATATTAAAATGAATAATATTTAACTATTATATCTAACCTGTCTAGTACAACAGTAGTTTTAAATTACAGAAGTTTTAAGTAAAGGTAATTGTTGCGTTGAAAGAACTTGGTAGGTAGTAAATACATTATGCTAGAACACATTAATTGCTAAATTTCGTTTTCGTAATATTGTCTTTATTTTCATAAACAATTACACAAAATAATATTTGCGTCCAACTGAAAATAGCACGGATTATACCATGGCTTTAAAATAAATTTATAGTCGTGAGTCTGACTCACTCTTAGTTATTTTAAAAAATAACTGATATTATGTGACATATTGTTAGGCCCACAAAAATAGCGAAATATTTTACATTCATTGTTAGGTTATTTGGCACAAAAATACAGTGTCATCTATAAAATTGATCCATTTTGTGCTCCCAAATCACAAAGACGTAAAGTTATAAGCTAACATCCTCATATCAATAATTTAATAATGATAGATTAAATACAAAATTGAATTAAGCGCTATGAAAAATGACAAATCCATATCAGGAACATATTTTTCTATGCATTACCTTACTTAGGCATTCAACTACTTGTGTGTTTTGATTGAAAAGTAAGAGTAGAAATGGTAGAAAAGGTGACCTGTCTTTGGCAAAATTTTCTACACTGCATAATTTATTGTATGGATAAAAACTAGATACCTACCTTTTTTGTATAAATAAATAGAAAATAACGCCTAAAATTTTATAAAACAACATTAAGTAATACTTACGTAAGTAGGTAAGTATATAAACATTCGTTAAATACCATTTTCAGTGGATGACCATTTATTAGACTTACAAGTTTTTAAATATTATTAACATTGAAAATAACTTCTGTTTTGTCTAAGCTCGTGACTTGTACAACAATAACATCGAAACTATAATAAAACGTATATTTTAATGACTACTCTTATAATTTAATAGTTCAAAATGTCAACCAAGTGTTGGCCAGCAATTTTGGTTGCACACCTACAATTTCCTTATGTTTCGAGATCTTATGTATAACAAACTTTTTATAATATATAAGAATTTTATTTTCTACATTGTTTTTTTTTTCAGGGAAACCTCTTGGTTTAGGTATAATCCTCGCCAAAGTCGTGTTTCACTTGGATTGCTTAAATAGTGAACGTTTATCTAATTAACCACACTTAGAATGATTTATGAGCAAATTTATTTGGTTCTCTCTCATAATTTCGTAACAGGTTTAAAGTTCACATTTAGGTATTTATTAATAATAATAATCATGTCACTCTGAACATGTTTTGGTGGACAACATTAGCAATCCCTCCGAAACTACGTGTCCTACCTCATTATTTTTATCACTCAAGCTGTCACATTCTCAGCACTGGAAACGAGTCTTTTCAGCCAATGTCTTCTATCTTGTATTTTTTTTTTATGTTTTCACGGTACATTTTAATTTATGTCACAGTAGCCTCTAATAACTCACGTTTACGTTTAAACACTTAAAATAGTCAATAAATGCGTTGTATAACTTCGATCGCGTATTCCAATGCCCCAATCACTAATCGAGTATTAAGGTCAAAGGTCAGCCTCAGTAAGGTTAAAGGTGAAGGCTTACTGAGGCGGCGGCATCTGCGTCTTGCGACATTGGCAAAGCCATTTGATGATTCTAGCGTTTCTTTCGACCACGCTCGGCGGTTCTGTGTTCCGGTAGATTTGCTTCTGGACACCCCCTGGACCTTGGACCTGGAAGAATAATAAAATACAGTGTTATTTTACATCTCAAAATAAGTGATGATTAGAGGTTTTCAAGGTTGTAAAATCAAGCTTTCCATAATGTTTGTAGATGGCGTTATCTTTGAGTTATTTGAAATGTATTTATTGGCAGGGGTTTACGCAGTGTTAGGCACACTACAAACGAACAAGTCAAAACATTATGCCACGTTCACGCAAGTGAGTGTTCACATTCAACATTCTCGCTCACTTGCTGCCGGCGTTCAAGCGCGAAAGAACGTTTTTCGTTCGTCTTGGATTACTCCAACAGAAGATTTAGAATCTAAAAAAAATAGCTCACGACTCATGGACGACGACGGCGACTTTTGTTTCTTTTTAAAACACTAGTATACTGAGTAGACATAATGCTGTCGCCGCAACAACCTCGACGTCAGCCATTGTTGCGCGTCGTTCAATAAATAGTATGAAAGCTGAGTGTGAACACTCATTCGCGTCTATACTGCCGCAGCAGTATTTGCGGCAATATTTCCGGTAGTGGCAGGAACAGCGGCAGTGGCTGAGTGTAAATGTAATTTTAGACACACGCAGTACAAGAAGCATGCCACAGTGCCATTTAATTATGCAACTGGATTTTTTAATGAGGTGTTTTCACTGTTATGGCGGGTTCCTATATCCGTCGGTAACCAGCTACGACTCGTTTCTCCTTGAAAACCTGTCTAAAGTTTGACACTTTTTCAAGGAGATACGAGGCGTATTTGGTTACCGACGGATATAGGAACCCGCCATTAGTGTTGCTCACTTAAGATAGAGCAACACTAACAGATAGCGTTGTTCTATCGAATTGTCAATGACAAATGTCGTAAAAGTATAAAAAAAACATTTGTTTTTGTCTAACGTTATGTGAGATTGTTTTAAGACGGGTTCCTATATCCGTCGGTAACCAGCTACGACTCGTTTCTCCTTGAAAACGTGTCAAAAGTTTGTCATTTTTTCAAGGAGATACGAGTCGTAGTCGGTTACCGACGGATATAGGTACCGGCCTTTAGACAAATTTGTATTATCTTTTGAGATTTTGACATACAAACCTTATTTATTTGCGACTTATCTCTAGATAGCGCTATCTATTGCGCTAGTTAGAACTAGCGTAGTTTGTTTTCAATCGAAAATGGAATGCCTTCAAACCCTTCATTAATTGGTAGGTACACATAAATTACGTAAACTTTTGTGTTATTATTTGCACATAAATTCTAAACTCGACTCTTTTGTTACATATTATTATTTAATGAGTTGTATTATTATTTTTATATTGAATTTACAATTATGAATATTATGTGTTGGCGATTAATAATTTTGTATGAATATGAAATCTGAAATAAATAAATTAATTAGTGGTTCGCCCCGAACTTAGATCTCGCGAGTCTCCCATAAAAACAAAAATATATTATTCGCAATCTTTGACTTATGCTACACGTATACCAAATTACAGCACTGTGTGGTCACTAGTGTACCCTGTGAATGTCGTCAAAGTTCAGTTTTTATTATGGCTAATAACTTAAAGACTACAAGGCTTGAACTAAAAATAAAAACGGGGTCTAAATGTACTAATGAAAACCTTTCGTTTGACGTCCCACTTGACTTAATGGTCACAATTTAATTTTTTTACCCTGCTTGAACTCCAATATCTCAACAACCCCCCCACATTTTTATCTCATTTAGCCACACCAAAATTGTGCCATCACTACCTACCTATGTATCAAATTTCACGATGATCGGATCAACGCCTCGAAAGTTATCTTTGGACAAACATACATACAACGCCGATTTGCCCAAGTTGACATGGAGATCTCGCTTCGCTCGATCAATAAACTAAATGGTGTTGTCTCTTTCGACCCGATTTGAAACAGACTTCTCCAAGAAAATAGGACTTTATTAGTATCACAGTAAGATTGTAAATACCGTGTAGTCAGCAGTAGCAGGCAGCGCGTTGGAGTCCACAGTGGACGCGGACGAGAAGAACACGGGGCTGTCCGGCGGCGCGGAGAGCAGCGCCTCGTACTGCCGCTCCTGGAGGCCGAGTCGCTCGAAGAACTGCCGCAGCCGGCTCGACTCCTCCGATGGGCTGTCCGGGGAATCGTCGCCCTCGCACGGGGCTGATGCGGGCCCGCGCCCTTCGGAGCGCCGGTACCTGGAATATTACACGAAAATATTATGTCTGAACATTGGTTAACTACTGCTAAGCCGAATTGGCGTTGAGTCAATTACTGACTTAAAATTAAAGACAAGTCAGTGCTGACGTGATCAGCCCCGTGCGAGGGCAAATCGTCGCTCTCGCATGGGGCTGATGTGGGCCCGCGTCCGTCTGAGCGTCGGTACCTGGGACTTTACACGAAAATATTACGTCGTGTTATACTGAACATTGAAAGAAAGAAAGAAAAAACATTTATTTGTGACGGATCAAAACACACACAGCACACAAGTACGTAAGGTACACACACAAAAAAATAATTATACTCAAAAAAAAACAATACGTAATTTGTTAGGTTAGGTTAGTGCCTCACAATAACAACTAAACGACGACGTTACAAAAAGGCATTGGATATCTATGCTATGTTAAGCCGAATTTACAAACTTTAAATTCCAAGACAAGTCAGTGCTGACCTGATCCTGGAATTGTGTAAACAATTTTCAAGTCATTAAAGCTGCCACGTCAGTGCTGACTTATGTATTCCAGCTGGATACTTTGAAGTCAGCCCGCTCCCCCCACCATCCGCGCCAGCGGCACTGACTTGATACTGAGCTTGTTTAAACAACAAATTTCCGCACTTTAATAACATGAACACACCCTGAAGAAATAACCACGACTGGCTGACTAAATGTAAAACAGTGTGAGCCAGTTCTCGGCGTCAGTATTGGCATCAGTAACTGACTCAAAGCAAATCCGCCTTTAGCAAGCAGGCCAGTGAGGCGCAAAAGATAAAGGGAAAGATTCCTGTTGTGAGACAAATGTCTGCATGATCTACAAATATTTGCTTCAGGCCTGGGTCAGACCTGTTCCACTAATAAGGATTATTCTCGAAATCTAATTTGGGGTCACCTGGATGGATCTTAGCTATCAAAATCAAATCAAATAAATAAATATTTCGGATAACATAGACCACTAGGTTAGTAAAAAATAAATAAATATAGAAATTTACACATAATAAAGCTGTAGCTATAGTTGTACCCGGTAGGTGGCGCTGTTCATATTTTTTTTTTATTTTTCGACAACTTTTTTGTAGTAAGCAGGTAAACTTAGCTAAGAACCATGTCTGTGAAATTGTGAACCCTTATGTAAAATAATTTATCAAAATCGATCAAGCCGTTTAGGAGTAGAATTAAAATCCCATTTTTTTTTTGCGGGTCAGCTTGTTTGCTATTCAGCTTACCTATCAGAGATGTCCGATTTGGAGCGTAGAATAGGGCGAGGTCGTCGTTGCTTGTAGCGCAGGCAACGCTGTCGCTTGAACGTACCTAGCGGTGACGTCACCTCTTCAGGGGGACACATCTGCAACGAAATACATAAATAGACAGTTATCATTATTTTAACATAAGCTAAACTAAACGATAACAAACTCTTAGCCAGGCTTGCACAATGATCCCTAAACGTATTTAGTGGCTAAACATGATTTATGGGGTGACACATCATACAGAAACGTCAAATTTAACCATGTTTATTCGCTAAATACTTTTAGAGATCGTTGTGCAAGCAGGCCGGATAATAAATCGAAATGTCTCAAAAATCTGTTTTTGTAGCAACCAATTTTTAGTTCCCATCCCTAGTCTCTGTATCATTACAACGTCTGTTAGTAGTTTTTACGTGTTGCGATAGACGTCGCTACACAGTGTTGAAAACCGCTCATAACGTAGTTAGAGTGAATGAATGAATGAATGAAATGACTTTGTTGTACATCATACATTATAAAAATTATAGACAAAATAGAAGACACAACGCAACTAGTACAATGTGCGGTCTTATCGCTTTACAGCGATTTCTACAAGACAACCTTTGGATGGAGAGGATTTAGTTATGTCAAAGATATGGTCGGGGGTGCACATTCAAGACTTAGGATATGGATGAGTGGTGTTAACACACTGGCGATTTGCGAGCGTGCTTGTCGCGAGCTCGCCGCGACAACGCAAATATCTGTAGATCATGCAAACATTTGTTCCGCGGCGGGAATCGAACCCACTACCTCCTGCGTCTCAGCCGGCTATTCGCCCACTGCGCCACGGAGGTCGTCAATTGAAACACACATACGAGTTTTTGTATTTGTAATTCAATTACTTCGTAATGTAATTTGTAATTGGTATTTCAAATACCTGACGCTGAGGTATTTTGTAGTTAGTGTTTCAAATACAAAATACATCTGAACATAAATACATTTAGCGATCTTATTAATCAGGAAATATTCAGGAAATAGCGCTCGATAGTTTTCGTAACTATTCGTAGGCTAAATGGCGACCGCTAAATATGTCAATCTTTAAAGTTGGCAACACTGCACCTCTACTACTGTACGTCAAATCGTCAAGTACCTAACTGTATTTTGTATTATTAATAATTTATTAATTAATATTAATAGTTAAAATACTGTATTTTTTTATTTTATATTTTAAATGCACGACTTAAAAATATGTTATATTTCGTATTTTAAATACGTGCGAGTTAGTATTTTGTATTTTAATTAACGCAAAGCATGTATTTTGCCCAGCTCTGTCCACAGGACCTCCGTAAATTTCAAGAGCGACCGATCTTGTGCGGGTTGCACCAAATTCCCAGCAACCTATACCGGGTCGTCTTTTCATCTAGTGGAGGGCCCCTGCCTCTTCAGGGCTTGGCTCTGAAATCTCCAGTGTGATAACGCCCTTAGTAGGTACCTGCGTAGTGTTAACGTATTCCTTGTTATCGTCTAGCCTGGGCTGCCGCTTCCGGACCTCTGCGTACTGCGGCTGCTGTTTTATGATCTCCTCCCGGCTTTGCTCGTGATATCTGTGTACATGAAACTGTTATTGTAATGTGGAAATACAAGTTAGCCATTGGCACACGGAGTTAATCATTTACCTGATCTTCTATCAAATAATGTTTATTGGGATCATATAGGTAGGTAGGTACTAAGCATTGAATTGATTGCTATTTTTAATTCATTTTCATATGATGAAATGATTATTATTTATTACTTCTATTTCACATGTGAAAAATCATTGCTATTTCACATGTGAAAAATCACAGGCAATGATTTTTAATCATGATGTCACACTTGCTATTGCTATTTCACATGTGAAAAATCACAGGCAATGATTTTTAATTATGATGTCACACTTGCTATTGCTATTTCACATGTGAAAAATCACAGGCAATGATTTTTAATTATGATGTCACACTTGCTATTGCTATTTCACATGTGAAAAATCACAGGCAATGATTTTTCATTTTGATGTCACACTTGCTATTGCTATTTCACATGTGAAAAATCACAGGCAATGATTTTTCATTATGATGTCACACTTGCTATTGCTATTTCACATGTGAAAAATCACAGGCAATGATTTTTAATTATGATGTCACACTTGCTATTGCTATTTCACATGTGAAAAATCACAGGCAATGATTTTTAATTATGATGTCACACTTGCTATTGCTATTTCACATGTGAAAAATCACAGGCAATGATTTTTCATTTTGATGTCACACTTGCTATTGCTATTTCACATGTGAAAAATCACAGGCAATGATTTTTCATTATGATGTCACACTTGCTATTGCTATTTCACATGTGAAAAATCACAGGCTATGATTTTTCATTATGATGTCACACTTGCTATTGCTATTTCACATGTGAAAAATCACAGGCAATGATTTTTAATTTTGATGTCACACTTGCTATTGCTATTTCACATGTGAAAAATCACAGGCAATGATTTTTAATTATGATGTCACACTTGCTATTGCTATTTCACATGTGAAAAATCACAGGCAATGATTTTTCATTATGATGTCACACTTGCTATTGCTATTTCACATGTGAAAAATCACAGGCAATGATTTTTCATTTTGATGTCACACTTGCTATTGCTATTTCACATGTGAAAAATCACAGGCAATGATTTTTAATTATGATGTCACACTTGCTATTGCTATTTCACATGTGAAAAATCACAGGCAATGATTTTTCATTTTGATGTCACACTTGCTATTGCTATTTCACATGTGAAAAATCACAGGCAATGATTTTTAATTATGATGTCACACTTGCTATTGCTATTTCACATGTGAAAAATCACAGGCAATAATTTTTCATGTTGATGTCACACTTGCTATTGCTATTTCACATGTGAAAAATCACAGGCAATGATTTTTCATTTTGATGTCACACTTGCTATTGCTATTACACATGTGATAAATCACAGGCAATGATTTTTCATATGATGCACGAGACGAAACCGACCGAAGTCTTACGAGGAAAAACAAATGACCTTTTATTTACGAAAACGCTCGACGTGTTCTGAAGAAACGCGATCGACGCAACTGTGATTTGTTTGTAGCAGACCCGAATGACCCCGACCGATATACGATAAAAACCGAAAGTAATTTCATATGAATTACTTTTAGCAGGTTATGCGAACGAAAGTAGTAAAGAGTGACAAATGATTTTTTATTTCATATGATTTTTCACATGCTACTCGTAAACGTTCCATCACTAGTACACAGGTAAGTACCTACGTTTGTTAAATTCTCGTAGATAAAAAATTAACATTAACATTGGGCATACACAATTAACATCAAATGAGAAGATAAATATACAGTAGGGGACACTCACTGAAAATGCCCTTCATCTGTAACATTATTCATTAAATTCAAATTGATACATATATACCTACCTATCAGTTTTGGGGACGAATGACCTACTACTGAAACTAGTGCCCGGCACAGTGGTCGAAATTCGACTGTCTTTAATTTTTTTAAGCATAGTTTTAACGCATTTTTTTATGTATTGAGAATGAGTGAGGCAAAAGAATTATGTCAGGATCGTAGCAAATGGAGATCCGTGGCCTCAGCCTACCCCTCCGGGATAAAGGCGTGACAGTATAATTTTACCTTTCACCTTCGCCCCTACTCCCCTTCATATGAGGCACACAGTGAAAGTCCACGTTTCTGTACCATATTTGGTTTAAAGAGTTTATTCTTATAAGAACAAATTACAGTTCACTTAACATGAGCTGAAATATATTATAACTGTCTTACTGTTATAATATATTTCAGCTCATGTTAAGTGCATGCATTCATCATGTAGGTATTTAATTTAAAACATTGTAGAAACTTGTAAAACAAAGGTTTTCCATGAGTAGGTACCAACACACTCAATCTATAACGATTATAGGTAGGTTCATCATCATCATCATATCAGCCGTAGGACGTCCACTGCTGGACAAAGGCCTCCCTCATTGATCTCCAGGAACTGTGGTTGGAAGCGGCCTGCATCCAACGCCGACCTGCGGTTCTTACCAAGTCGTCTGCCCATCTTGTGGGTGGACGTCCTACGCTGCGCTTGCCGGTCCGTGGCCTCCACTCGAGAACCTTTCGGCCCCATCGGCCATCTGTTCTGCGCGCTATATGGCCTGCCCATTGCCACTTCAACGTGCTCATCCGTCGGGCTATGTCGGTGACTTGAGTTCTCCTACGTATCTCCTCATTTCTGATTCGATCCCGTAGAGAAACCCCGAGCATAGCCCTCTCCATAGCTCGTTGAGCGACTCTGAGCTTATTCATAAGGCCAATAGTGAAGGACCACGTCTCGGTTCCATATGTCATCACTGGTAACACACACTGATTGTAGACTTTCGTCTTAAGGCACTGTGGTATGTTGGACGAAAAGACGTTGCGAAGTTTCCCAAACGCTGCCCATCCGAGTTGGATTCGACGATTGACCTCTTTCTCGAAGTTGGACCTACCTAATTGGACTGTTTGTCCTAGGTATACATACGCGTCGACAACTTCAAGAGCCGAGTTCTCAACCATAACTGGGGCAGGGACGACATGGACATTCGACATGATTTTCGTCTTGTCCATGTTCATTTTAAGTCCTACCCGTTGGGAGACTCGATTGAGGCCTTCGAGCATCGTGCTGAGCTCTTCCATCGACTTTGCCATGACCACAATATCGTCGGCAAACCGAAGGTGAGTGCTGTATTCGCCGTTAATATTGATGCCCAGTCCTTTCCATTCCAGAAGCTTGAAGGCATCTTCCAATGCGGTCGTAAACAGTTTCGGAGAAATGACATCTCCCTGTCTTACGCCTCTTTTTAAGGGAATCGCCTTCGAGCTCTGTTCATGTACTCGGACTGACATAGTGGCGTTTTTATACAAACACTTCAACACTTCGATGTACCGATAGTCAATACGGCATCGTTGGAGAGACTCAAGCACTGCCCATGTTTCGATCGAATCGAAGGCTTTCTCATAGTCCACAAACGCGAGACATAGCGGCAAGTTATACTCTTCGGTCTTCTGTATGACTTGCCGCAGCGTATGTATGTGGTCTATGGTACTGTAGCCTTTACGGAACCCGGCTTGTTCAGAAGGCTGGAAGTCATCAAACCTGCGTTCGAGACGGTTCGCGATGATCCTCGAAAACAGCTTATAAACATGGCTCAAAAGCGAGATGGGTCTGTAATTCTTAAGCAAGGTGTTGTCACCTTTCTTGAAGAACAGAACCACCACGCCCCCGTTCCATGCTTTTGGCGTCGTACCTTCAAGCAAGGCGGAATTAAAAAGCTTCTGAAGGACTTTAAGTACCGGTGATCCACCCGCTTTCAGAAGCTCTGAAGTGATTCCGTCCTCACCCGGCGCCTTGTCGTTCTTAAGCTGCTTTAAGGCCATCCTGATCTCATACAGGCTGATGTCCGGAATATCTTCGGTATAATGTCGGGTCAGTTTGGCTCTTGGGTCGTTGGCCGCACTGCAAACAGGTTTAGTGACCGAATCGTAGAGCCGTCCATAGAACCTTTCGACTTCCCTTAACACTTCCGCTTTACTTGACGTTATGCTGCCATCTTCCCTCTTCAGCTTCGTCATGCGGCTCTGCCCAATAGAATTATCTCTCGCGAACACTTTGGAGCCTTTATTCCGCTCTATAGTATCTTTAATACGAGATGTATTAAAGGTACGAATATCGTGCCGCAAGGATTTCCAAATCTTTCTATTGAGCTGCCTATGTGACTGAGCATCATCGGGAGACTGCAGTTGCAAAGAACGTCGTTCAGCCATGAGGTTAAGGGTGTCATCAGAGAGTTTCTGAGGTCTATTGGTACGGGGGGTCTTAAAGAACTGGGACCCCACCGTATGGACGGTTTCTACGAACCTGTTATTGATCTCGTCCACTGATGCATCTACTTCTAGACAGTCAAAGCGATTTGCAAGTTCGAGTTGAAAGCTCTCGAGGTTTTGGATATGTGCGCGAGTGGGTCGGAGCGTAGATTTCATCAAACGGGACCTTTTAAGTTTAACGTTCATATTCAATGTGGCTCTAACAATTCGGTGATCACTGCCGGTTTTCACCTTGTGAATCACAGAGACATCATTGAATATCCGTTTCTTGTTGGTCAAGATGAAATCAATCTCATTTCTCGTGGAACCGTTGGGACTCATCCAGGTCCATTTCCTGTGAGGCGGCTTCTGGAAAAAAGAATTCATCATAAAGAGTCCTTCTTTCTCCAGAAAGTCGGCCAGCCTCTGTCCTCTGGGGTTCCGTTGCCCATATCCAAATTACCCCACTCTCAACTCATCATCGCTTCTCATGCCTAGCTTTGCATTGAAGTCCCCCATAACAACAATAAAGTGAGTTTTGTTCGTATGTATGGCTCTACTGATGTCCTCATACATAGACTCTACTTCTTCATCTGGGTGTGAAGAGGTCGGCGCATATACCTGAACGACCTTCAGCGAATATCGCTTAGATATTCTGAGTGTCAGGTACGCGACCCTGCTCGACACACTGTCGATGGTGATAATGTTGTTGATGAGTGACTTGTGAACGAGAAACCCAACACCACCTTGGGACTGTTGGTCGCCCTCCCGGTAGTATAGTAGATTACCAGACTTAAGGGATATCGTGTCCTCGCCCTCTCTACGGACTTCTATAGGTAGGTTATTGAAATTAAATTCTGTTAGCACTGACCAAAAGTATTTAGACCCTTCTACTAGAATGTATTTATTTCTTTATTTTTTGGTTATGGTTCCAGTTGGTATGTTTGTGTGCGCAGCGTAAGCTATTGAGGAAGTGTATTGAGTTGCATTCGTTTATGTGCTTATTGTACGGCCCCTTACCAAGTTGTATATAATTTAATTAGACTAAAGGATTAGCATTTATATTAGTTTTATTTGTGAAAGGTTAATAGATATTGTATTTTATGATTTAGATTTTAAGGTAATATACAAAAGGTATGTATTAAATATGTTAAAATGCTTGTGATGTTATGTTGTATGATGCTAAAAAAAACAAAAACTTAAAACATTTCTACTACGTGTTTTGTTATGTGCGACATTAAATGAAAACACGGGTAGGGCTAATGGCTAGTATTGGTGTAAAATAAGATTTTTCCAAATTTTAACCATATAATTTTAAACTTTTAAATAACCTTAATAACAAGTCCTAAAATATTAACGGAACAGCCTGTATAAAATAGGTGAACAAATCATATTCATTCATCATGTAAGTGGGTACCTGTTATACTGACTAAGCGGAATCGTCGCAAAGGCGCTGTCGATTTACTTTATTTTTTTTTATTGGTAATGTAATGATTAGTGGATTAAATATTCAAGCTACCGGTATTAAAATCACCTCTTAAATCAGTTAATACAACTCCGGATGTGTATTTTAAATTAATGTCGTACAAAACAAAACAGGTTGTATAGTCCCTATTATAGTCCCTATTATAGTACCTATTATAGTCTCTGGTAGTGTAGTCCTTCCGAGGCATGGTGACACATTTAACTGGAGTCTTGTAGCTGCACTCATAGTCTCCGTAGTCGTAGAGAGGGGGCTCGTCTTGGAACTGAGGTGGGGGTGCACTGGCCTGCAATAACGATATTCATAAACAAGGTGCTCCAAAATATGTAGCTAAAATAAATGATATTGAGCAATAAAAAAAATCTAAAATAATTTATTATGCCTCCTTGCGGTAAATTGCATGTGTTTTCTACGCAAAAATAAAAAAATGTAACTATAAAATTTTCTTGTTTCATTATAAAAATCTGAATATCGATAGAATGCTGCTCTACGAAATGTTAAAGAACTAGCGTATTGTAATCTTAATTGTAATCTGTACGAAGCCACAGATAACTAAAAAGTTATTACGAGCCGTTCAACGACCCGCTCTTTCAATGACCCGGCCCGGTCAATGCATACAACCAGTCAACAGAGCGCCTAAGGTGCATACGGCAGTGCAGTAAGTACTTACATTTTAGGCACAAAAACTATTAAATAATGCTTTTTGGATTAAAAAAAAACATTATTTATTTATTAAGGTCTCCAAAATATACTCCGTCATTATTTGTAGTATAAATTGCAACACAATTAACGCCACGTAGATGACGTAATAAGATTGAAGTGATTGTATTGGCTGAATTTACACATCACTCCTATCCGCTTTGGTGGAAACCGGCCCTAAGACTTGGTCTACATAGCATTGCTTAAAGTCTTGACGATGAGTATTATTACCTGGAAGTGTATACCGACGGGGGGGTGCGGCGGGTAGTGCGGGGCGTGCGGCACGGGCGCGGGGGGCGAGGGCGCTCCGTCCTGGAACTGCGGCGGCGCTGACACGTAGCAGTCTAGCTCGTTCTGTGCCCACTCGCCGTAGTAACAGTTGTAACGACTGATAATAACATCACTTATTTTAATAACTAGCTTTCGCCAGCGGCTTCACAAGCGTGTTTTGCCAATACTAAGTAGCCTATGTTTCAATCTAGGCTATGTCTATGTATATATCAAATTTCATCGAAATCGGTTCACCCGTTACGACTTGATTGAGTAACAAACAAGCGAGCATCTAAACTTTCGCATTTATATTATAAGTGTGATTAGCGATTTTCAGATCCATGTTAAAAACGTATTATTTGGCTAAGGTGGCACTGTAATGAATGGTCAAAACCATTGTACCACCGCAGTAATGAGTTGATAATACTACGCTAATGAGTTGATAATACTGCGATAATGAGTTGATAATACTGCGCTAATGAGTTGATAATACTTCGCTAATGAGTTGATAATACTGCGCTAATGAGTTGATAATACTGCGGTAATGAGTTGATAATACTGCGGTAATGAGTTGATAAAACCGCGGTAATGAGTTCATAATACCGCAGTAATGAGTTGATAATACCGCGGTATGGAGTCGGGGCGGTACTGATGCTGCGCGTGCGGCGGCGCGCTGCGCTGCGTGTAGCGCCCGCTCGAGCCGCATCTACTAGAGGACTCACCTAGCGTGTTCGTGCTGCGTGGAGGAGCCGGAGTCGGTGCGGTGCTGATGCTGCGCGTGCGGCGGCGCGCTGCGCTGCGTGTAGTGTCCGCTCGAGCCGCCAGAGTCGCGGGCGAACGATGATCCGCAACGACTGCAAACACAAAATGCTGTTACGCACTGTGTCTACTGCGGCTCACTCGTCAAGGCGCATAGTAGCGACACTCAGTAGGAACCTAATTGATCCAAGCGTTTTCTATGATGCCAGTTGACGAGCGGACGCATCACGCATTTAGCTATGTAAGAAGGCGGTCGCGGGCAGTGCTGAAATTCTGAAATTGGATTCTGGAATGTTCAACGGAACGCAGACAGACATAAGCGTCCAATTTATAATAAATATGTCATAGAAGGCAAGGAAAGTGTGAGTGGTATGGTTGGCTCGCTCCTTGTACCTCTTGTTGTTGGCTGTGGTTTTGTTGAAGGATGGATGGAATGAGAAGTTCATATCATAATAGATGTTTGTACTAAGACTATTTGAAACTTCACATAATGGCTCACATAAGTTCACAATAAAAAGTAGATTTATATAGTGATATGGCTATGGTATGAATTGTGAATGAATACGCGTCGCCATCGCGGCGGCTGCTCGCGTGCTGGGCAGAATTAGACAACTCTACATATTTGCTTGTAAGACATATATGCAGAATTGCTGTGTTCGGTGTAAAGCCCCCCCTATTAATTCCCCCTTTTCGTCATCGGAGGTTCATAAATTGCGGTAGGTATTACCTGGTGTAAGATTGGTAGTTCTCCTCTCCAGGCGAAGGGTGTTCAGAGAAAGCATCGCACGATGACATCAGAGACGAATGGTTGGATCTGGAACATTAATTATTAATTTTAGTTAGAAACATCTATTTCGACACAAGTAACAAACACTTTATGAGCTCTTGTGCCAAAATATGAGTAGGTAGGTATAATTGTACCTGAATAAAGAACTGAGTAAAGCAACAAGCAACATACATTTTTACAGACAGCCCTAGATAATGGAATTACGTTGAACTGATGCCCGAAGACGGGTTGTGGCACGCATCACGGATCTTATCGGAGTCGTGCCCGTCGGGTGAATCTGTGCGTGTATGCTTAGCTAATCGTCTTAGTAATCGCAATGAGAGTACCTGGTTCCTTTCGAGGAGCAGGAAGCCGTCCTCTGATGCGAGGAGTGCCGGCGCCGCCGCGGAGACCGCCCTATCATCTCCGTGTGACCCGTGTTGCTACTGCAACAACATCGACTATAATTAACAACTATTTTATTGTTTTCTCACTACGGACCTCATCATGGGTGTAGCCAGGGGGGAGGGGGATTCCCCCTGGCTACGAATATTCAAAATATTACATTAATTTTATATTGAAATACGGAGAGGTGGGGAGAATGTATTTATTATACTAGCTGACCCGCCCACGGCTTCGCATGCGTGGTATTTCAATCAAAACATCACTCTCCTTTTTCGCACTCGGGTAAAAAGTAGCCTATGTCCTTCCCCAGGACTATCTCAGGTATCTATCTCCTTGCAAAATTTTATTACGATCCGTTCAGCCGTTTAGTTATTAAAAGGTAACAAACAAACTAACAAACAAACAGTTACATTCGCTGTTACTATGTAAGTAAGTATTATACATATAAACCTTCCTCTTGAATCACTCTATCTACTGCTGAAAACTGCATTAAAATCCGTTGAGTAATTTAAAAGATCTAAGCGAACAGACAGCGAAAGCGACTTTATTTTACATTAGCTGACCAATCCGCAGCTTCGCACGCGTAGTTTTTCAATAATAATATCACCTACTCTCCTTCTGCGCAGTTGGGTAAAAAGTAGCCTATGTCACCCGGGGATAGTGTAGCTTCCCAACGGTGAAAGAATTTCTTAAATCGGTCCAGTAGTTTCGGAGCCTATTCAATGCAAACAAACAAACAAACAAATCTTTCCTCTTTATAATATTATTTTTGTAGATATTGATATGTTCTTTAATATTGTAGAACATACTTTTGTTCTATCATCAATAGTTGCCGCAGCGCATGCGACGAAAGACGTTTTAGGGCACTTTTTTACACCTTGGGTTACGTTACTTAAGTTTTAGTAAAGATCCCTAATCTTTTCTAGCAATAAATATAGACTATGTCACTCAGGGTGAATGTAGCTTTCCAATGGTGAAAGAATTTTTGAAATCGGCACAGTATTTGTTGAGTTTATTCATTACAAACATACACACAAAAATACAAATCTTTCCTCTTTATAATATTATAGTATAGACTACGTACCTATGTAAAGTTATAGAAGATTTATATCGTATTTTTGAAGTAAAACTTCATACGCACGCTTGACTTGGGGAGTATGTAAAGATGCAAACATTTTTATCGCTTGCCGATCGATTAGGTTAATGACCAACAATCAACCAAATTAAAATCAAAAAGTAGGGGAAAGTTGAACAAGATGATCCCTCGGTACAAGATGATCCCTCGGTACAAGATGATCCTTTTCAATTGTGGCCATACTATGAACGCCATCTAGTTGCTTTCTTTTGACAAAACGTAGTTTCCACCGCACCCCCGCAACAGTCCATTGGCAATGGCGGTGTGAGATAAGAGTACAATTTAAGAGAAAGAAATAAAAATTGTGTGACTTTGATCTAAGGTAAGGTTGACTTTGAGTTTATGTTACTTTTCTTGTGTGTAGTCAATTGTAATGATTGATGTATTCACGGCTTTCTAATATGCTCAATTTGTGTTTTTGATTGGCGCGGCAACAGTAGAATTCTTATAAGTTATATTATCGATCAACGAATGAAAAAGTTGTGTTTGGGGCAAGATGATCCTTTTGTTGGTGTACAAGATGATCCCGGGATCATCTTGTACGATCTCACACGGTAAGCACGGTTTATCTTGGCGTTCTTGATTTTTGCATAAAAATAGATGGTAGGTACCTACCTAAGTGTAAAATAGCTAGTAATAGACCTACCAACTATCTTATATACGTACTATTTTGGTTCGATTTTAATTATTGTAACTATAATTTATGTTATTCTTCATAGATAGGTATGCCGCGAAGGTACAAAAGAAAAAAGACCCATGGTGGGTGGTCAGAAGATTCAGAAAAAAGAAAATAAAACGGCACCAAAAGAGCATAAGGTCAAAATAACTGTGCCTAAAGTGAAAAAGAAACAGGAAGGAAAATATAAAGAAAAAAGAAAACGAATATCAAATAAGCAGAAGATCTTATGTCCCCGAGTCAGAATCATCCACGGAAGAGGAAGATGCAGACGTTTCTGAAGACTATTCTGGACGGAAACATAATTCCAAAGACAATATGTGTGAAGAATGGATTAAATGTAGTGTGTTCCATAAATGGGGGCATGAAGCTTGTGCAGGGATAAATAACGATGATCCTGAAGAATTTACTTGTGATTTATGCACAGAAACTCCAGAAAAAAAAATTGGCATTTTAGATTGAGATTTGATTGCAGTTGGTTATTGGAGAGATTTTTAATTATTTTAGATGACTTTTAATTTTTGTTTATTTTATTGTTGATTAATGAATATAATGAGTGTTTTACCTAACAATAATTTTTCAGAACGGCTCAGTTTTTTTTGTTTTTTTACTTAATTTTTTACCTATTATTTTTTAGTTATTATTACTAGAATAAAGTAATATTAAAGTACTTAGTAAACACTTACAATAACTATGTTGTTTGTTAGAAAATATACCAAAATCCTGTTGTTTGTTATGCAGGGGGGCATGCTGATCCCCGGGATCATCTTACTCATACCCTAGGTTCTGTTATTTTTTCAGATTTTTCATTTTTAATGTTGTTTTGTTTTATTGATTTTACCTAATTATGCATTATTTACCTAACAATTCATATTGTAAAAGTTGAGAATATAAACTAGTGACTAAGTGTAGCAAGCACAATTACTAGAATTTTTAGAAAATTTTTTTTTAGAAAAAATTTACCATCTTGATTCATTTTAAGGCGCTACTCACGCTTGACCAAAAAAATGTTAATGCCAAAATGTTTTTCTTCGAAAACGAGCTGATGTTTTAAAAGAAACTGCACCTGTATCTCCTCTGGTTATGGGTGCTGCCGTACTGTCCCAGTCAAAAAAAAACACTGTACCTATAGTGCGCCCTTAATTAATAGACTCGTAATATTATTTAATTATTCATAACTTCCCCCCTGCTCTAAGTAATAGTAGATATAGCTTACTGTTCGGTGTAGCACCTGGCTTGGGAATGCAGATCTGGCAGTGACTTATGACTGTTGATGTTAGTGCAGCCTTCTTCCTCCCTCATGCTCGGCTGAGAGTGAGAATTAGATCTGAAACAGAACAATATATAGTTATCGGGTCGACCTTTCATCACGTGAGGTTTTCTTCACAAAGTTTTTAAGCTCCTCCTCCCCCTTGGTGATACGTCGTGATGTTTTGAACTATAACACACAACATGACATGCATTTTTTTGAAGTGAAAACTTTTTAGGCGCATTGGGCATTTTTTGAGATGGGAAAAACCATTGAGTTCGCAACACGTTACCGACAGCTCTGTATATAAGTATCTGTAGTGTAGTCTGCTTTAAAATTTTGAACACCCAAACATTGAGCGCGTTCGTAACAGTATACTGCGCTCTAAAACGCAAATCGCGGATGACGGGCAACAAGCGGGTAAACTGAAGTGGGATTGGGCGGGCCACGTCTGCCGCATGTCGGATGCGTTATGGGCTAAAGCCACCACAGAGTGGACGCCTCTAAACGGGAAACGACCTCGTGGCAGACCGCGGCGAAGATGGAGGGATGATGTCCATTTACAGGATTGGTTCACAATAACCCGAAATAGAGAAGACTGGAGAGAAGGAAGGGAGGCCTTTGCCCTGCAGTGTGGGACACTAATTTTTCACTTCTGTCGGCACTCCCGGTGTGCCACTTTTTTACATAACGGAGAATCGGTTTTGATGAACTATTTTCATAAGTTTAGATTCTGAAAGCCGCACAAGGTCGCGTACGGGAGGACAGTCTGCTGATAAAGATAAAGATACATTTATTTGCTTGAAAATAATGTGTAAAGGTTTTATATAAGTAGGAAAGTTTCAATTATTCACGGTGTCCTTTAAATCACTGTTTTCCCAGAACAAACGTTGTTCAGACCATTGGCAGCCCACGTCATAGCATGTCAAGGCGGTAATAAAATATAAAATAGACAATGTCACAAAAAAATAAAAAATCTTAAATAAAAATATGCTAATGTTTAAACTACATCGCAATGAGAGGTCTTAGTAACCTACACTGACCTGATATACCTTGGTGCCGAGTGTGCGTACTGCGCTGGCGGGCTGATGGCGTCCATGGGGTCCGCAGGCGACCCTGAACCACTCACCACAGGCTCCGGAAGCTCCATGTTCTCCACGCTGGAGTGGGAACTAGCTGCTGAAAATACAAACATCCTTACTAATTGATCGAGCGATATCAACATGGGCAAATCGGCGTTGTTTGTCCGAGGATAACTTTCGAGGAGTTTATCCGATCATCGTGAAATTTGATATATACCTATAGGTAGGTAAGCACAATTCAGGTGTGACTAAATGAGCTAATGTTGGAGGTTTGTTGAGTGAGGTGAGATATAGGGATTCATATACATATATATTCTAAAGTAACTCTGTCTCTGTTGGATACGTTTTCACGGGCACGATTTCGATGTGATTTGGTATATAGATAGATTATAACTGGGGATTTAGACTTAGACTTCTACCCGACTGCACAGAAGGAGTTCAATGTGTTTATTGACAAACGCGGGCGGCAGCTAGGAAGTAATAAAACCTATTTAAATTAATTTATTTGTAAGAAAACCAACAGCTGTTAAAACGTATACTCATAACAGATTGTTTACCAGATAGCCAATTACGGGTTTTCACGTTTAAACAACAACTATGTATATAAAAATAGAAAAAATGTGAACAACCATTCGACATCTCACAATACAGGTACAATGAAGAAGTAGTGCCTACCTATAATATTATTATCTATACCAATATTATAAAGAGGAAAGATTTGTTGGTTTGTCTGTTTGTATTGAATAGGCTCCGAAACCACAGGACCGATTTAAAAAAACCTTTCACTGTTGGGAAGCTACACTATCCCCGGCTTCATAGGTTACTTTTTACCCAACTGCGCAGAAGGAGGGTAATGTATTTATTGAAAAACTACGCATGCGAAGCCGCGGATTGGCCAGCTAGTATTAAATATAGGTACTATTATAATCACTAAAGAATTCACGATTCAACGGCTGTCGAATCGAACTGATGCTCCTGCAGAAAAGGTCACAGTTCGCGCGCTTACACATCTTATTGAAATTGTCACTTGCTCTACCAAAAAGGTAATTTCTGGGGCTGGTCGCGGGGTCAGCCACCAGGGGCACAAACCTCAGGGGGCACTCTGCGAGCGAGACACGGGCAGATTAAGAACTTACCAAAAATTGAAATACTAGTCTACGCTAACTTTCACTTGATTACGATAGCGCTCAAAATTACATTTAATCAAAAGTAGGTACCTACTTAACAGATTTCTGTATAAAATATTCACTGCCGACTCCGCTGAACCAATTGCTACTTATTTGATTATCGTTGTCACACTCTTACAGAAAACACATCTTTAAAACTCAGAACGACTGGTTCGTCTGGACCGGACTCTAGAGTAGCTAACTAGTAAAACACTGCGTGGGGAATTCCCGCAATGTATTCGTGTGATATAAGGTGTTGCAATTTAACCTACAAATAATGATGTACTATATTTTGAGACCTTAAATAATAAATAAATAATGTTTTTTTTTAACCAAAAAACTTTGTTTTTGAGGTTCGTGCCTTACCCATCATCATGAGGTTGTATTGTTTGCAGATGACACGTCACTTTTATTTAAATTAAAGCGACGACAAACTGAATTTGACGATGTAAACAATGCAATCTCTAAGGTCGTAAAATGGTTCAATGTAAACAATTTACTTCTAAATTAAAAGAAAACAAAGTGTATTAGATTTACACTACCTAATGTTACACAAGTTAAAGCAGATATAAAAATCAAAGACGAGGAGTTGGCTCTTGTGGACACTACCGTATTCTTAGGTATACTTAATCCTAGATAATAAACTTCAATGGGGCCCTCACATTGATAAGTTGTCGAAGAGACTTAGTTCTGCGGCATACGCAGTCAAAAAGATCCGTTTTTTACAGACGTAGACACAGCTAGACTAGTTACTTCAGCTACTTCCACAGCATTATGTCATACGGTATACTGCTGTGGGGGAGTGCTGCAGATATAAACACCGTTTTTGTACTGCAGAAGAGGGCTGTTCGTGCAATTTATAATATGGGCCCCAGAGAATCATTACGCAATAAGTTTAAAGAAATAAATATTATGACATTCCCTTGTCCTTGTAAAATATTAATTTGTTTAAGAAAAATAGCGATAATCATAATTTTAATACTAGAAATAAAGATAAACTCGCTGTTGCCCCTTGTAGACTCTATAAAGTTAGTAAATCGTTTAACACTACAGTGCACGCGCCCCTTTATTTTACATGGGTGCTCGCGTGCTCTACCATAGTAGAAAACAATATATCAGATATTTGAAAAATGGGTAGTTTTAAAATGATAAAACTAAATAATATGTGTCAACTATTTATTATTACACACAATTATTGCAAAAAATCACATTTTTAATAGAATACACATTAATTAGGAACAATTTACGATATCAAAAAGATAATCAACATTTTTGGCATGGTTGTTGAGATCAGCTCAAAAAAAATATCTAATAAGCGATGACTATCTTATTGGTCACTATCCTCGCGTTCGATACATATCACAACTTGGTGATCAGGACAAATCCACCTAGCACATCGCTTATACCACTTTACTTATATTCAGTTTTATTACGCCAATACTCGCATGTACTACAATGGTAGAAGCCGAACTTAGACACCTAATTACAAGAACATGCGCTTACGCTGCCAGTGGGCGCTGTACCAATCCGTTCCGCGATTTTGTCGACGAGGCTTATCTAGTAGCGCGGGCAATCAGGTGTAAGAACGAATGAATAGTGATAAAATAAGTAAGTGCATTCTACTATAGTAGAGCGCGCGTGCACTCTAGTGTTAAAGGGCAAGGTGTTCGCTTTTATAACAAACTCCCAAGTGATGTACAAAAATTGACAATTAACAAATTTAAAAACGCAATTAAACAAAATCTTTGTAAAAAAACCTACTATAAAATATCGGATTATTTAGATGATAGAGAAGCTTGGGATTGAAATTGCTCCATCTCGTTCAAAATGTTACAATTTAGACGTAATTTATTTTCTGTATTGTAATGTATTCTAAAAGGATCATTAAAAAAACAACCAGCCTTGTTTCTTGCCTTTCTTTCCTGGCTTGGTCGCGAAGGAACATTAAAAAAAATTGACGTTTCAAAGTGATCCTTGTGATTTTAATGAATAAAAGATTTTGAGTTTGACCCACAAAACTTACCGCCCATCGGAACGCACCCGTCCGCACTCTGTTGACCGGTTGAGTACATTGATCACAGTACTCAGTACCAGTCAATGCCCCGCATTGACTGGGCGGGATGTTGAACGACTCGCAGTAACTTTTAAGTAATTTGTGGTATCGCACAATCCGCTAGTTTTCTAACATGTCGTCGAGCAGCATTTTATCGATTTTCTCGAGATTTTAATAATAAAACAAGAAAATATTATATTTTTTTTTATATATTGTGTCGAAACCGTCTCTTCAATATAATTTGTTAAAATTTTACACATTATTATATTGTAAAAAAAACTTGATTGAAATCATATAAAAAATATTTATAACTGAAATATACTTTACTAGAAAAACTCAATTACACTATTGTACATTTTCTTGTGTGCTCCAGAATTCATATATGTATGATGTACAAGTCGTAAATTCGGTTAAAAATTTCCTTCTCAATAGCATAGACAACTAATATAATCCGTACATATTAAAGTACATAATATTATTAAAAAAAATATTTTATGATCGAAAATTTAAATTATTATATCAAAATATTAAACAAAACATATGCAGGCTGACCTTTTTTGAGTAGCACTATTTGTACTAAAAACGGGATATTTACCAGGTTCTAAGGTCATAGAGAAAAGCCGAGAAGAGAACCACGGGCGAAAATGAGCTGAAAACAAGCTAGATAAGTAGAGACATTCCAAGCTAAAGTTTCGCGCCCCTCCACCGGAGTTTACTTACAGCAAGACGTTTCAAAGTTATCCTTATGATTGCAATGAACAAAGACTGGCTTCGTCGTAATGAAGAACACGCGTTCTTGAAGATAGAAAGATCAAGTTACCTACATTTTTTTTATTAGTAACAAGTACAGGAACAGTAGTAGAGTTCCTTGTGAACGGACTCTCCCGGGGAAATACCACCATACCTATTTCTGCATGCCAAGCAGCATTGCTGTGTTTCGGTATGAAGGATAGGTTTCCGTTGAAATAACAGGCACATGAGGCTTTACACCTGTTACACCAAGTTGATGGACTTTGGGCAGTGCATCGTAACGCACGTTTCTGAGGTGCGTGACCTAATAGGCAATACTTTTCTATAGGCGATGGTTACCACTTAATATCAGGTGGCGTAAAAAAAAGATATTGATCTCTAAAACTTACGTATAGAATAAGCAGTCTTGATCACCACCCGATCCTGGTCACACCTCTGCCGGGGTATCACAAAAGACTCCGGGAAGAAAACCCTTGCGTCTCCAAAGCTAAGAGGCCTGTTCTTCAGCTCTTCTTTCGGCTTCGACCCTGAGGTTCCTGATGAGGACGTACCGGAGAATGTTCCGGAGTTGTGCGCGGAACGGGGGATGGTGTCCGAGTACTCTTTGACGCGGCGATCGTATACTTTGTGCGCTGGAAAGGTGATGGAAGCTAGTGAAGTGCGAATATTAGTAGCAATAAGCAAAACGTGTTTTCATCCACCCTTAAAATACCCCACACTCTGTTTAGTATTTATAATCCTGGGGTCTAAAGAGCCCACTTTATCATCATCATTATATTTACACTAAAAACGAGATATTTACCATGATTTGTGAGTTTTTGAGTGAATTTTCGGCACAGTTCCATGATCACGATTAAACTTAAAACGTGTCACGTTATGTTGGTGGACTCCCTTTTCTGCATTTGAACTCTTAAGTGGTCCATTATGCGTGACGGGTCACGTTATCTACGACATTAATTTAAAACATTCATCTGGAATCGTCTTCAATAGTAGAATCTTTTTATTGTCCATGGCAAGCCTAAACTCAGGTGGCTGGATGGCATAAAGCAAGATATAAACGCTTTAAGGTTATATGCTCGAGGCAAAAAGTCCCAGATACACTCGGCTGGAGAAATTCACATGATCACGCCAAGTCCCACTCGAAGCTGTAGCGCCTTAGATGATGCCTTAGATAATATAATTTATATAAATATATTTTTACTGGGATGTTTGTTATTGATATCTTATAGTTAAAAAGTTTTAGAAATAATAAATGTGAATAATAATGCTAATAAAAAGGTGGTCTCTTTGGATGCCCAGAAAACAGCAGTACCAGTGTCATCTTAAATTATTCACGTTACAAACGGTGCACCTCAAGGCAGTGTCTTAGGTCCGCTTTTGTTTCTAATTTATTTAACTAACCTACTTTGGTTACTTACTGAGAAATGGTGGTGAGTAGACATTCTCCCTGCTGTCGGAATGTTCAAGAAGCCTCCTCAGCGTGCTTTGGAGACCCTCACCAGCGCTAATTACCCTGCGAGTACCGGCTCGGCCAGTCGTAGCATCTGCAAGATATCAAAAAACTGTTACTGTTATATATATCGCAACACATAAAAACAACTTAATCTTCAAACTAGCCGAAACCAGTGCATCATTATAATATTGGGGAAGAACGACGACATCTTACGGCAAATAGAAGGACTGATCTTAGATCGCGCATACAAGGTGTTCTGAGAAGTCGAGCACATGTAATACTTCCCGCAAGACCTCTTAGCTGTAGCTCGTATAGCTCGCTGTAGCTGACAGAGACTGGATGAGAAAAGCTGAAGATCGGGCTCAATGGTGCACCTTGGGAGAGACCTACGTCCAGCAGTCGATTGCTATAGGTTGATTTTGCCGTGGTCAGTTTGGAAGTCCATGAACCGACTCCGAACTCAGATCAGCCGGTGTAGGAAGTATATGTGTAGATGGAGAATGCGGGACCCTACATTAACTATCTGCTAATGCGGGAGGGAAGTCGCTGGCGGGTCAGCTAGTACTCTATATTTTAGGTTGATGGCAGAAGTTTTTCAGAACCCTTTGAGGGTGGCGTTAATGACGATCAAACCAGCTTATTTTCATGCAAAAATTAAAGAAAGTGAGAGGAAACGGAGAAGAACTTACAAGGATTGCAGCAGTTGTCATTGAGAGCACCAGAGCTGACAAGGTGGCAGCCACCGGCTGCTATCGCCTGACTCAATCCACTGCTCACCTGTGCAGATTAATGTTTGTTATTTTAAAATTTCGTATTACTAAGATGGTGAAAAAGGTTGGGTGGGGCTGAAGATTTAAAATTAAGTATCTATATATACTGTATGTTTGTATATTTACTGTATATTTTACATATTTCGACTTTTTTTCAGCTCTTTTTTATGTGAATTATGTTTTACGTAAATAAAAACTGATACTAGCACTGGATCGGGAATAATGTCATAAATAAAGAGGCCTTTGTAGTAGTGGGTCAATGCGGGCTGAAAACTATGGATAATAAGGCCATCCATTATACCACCCCGCTTAGTTACCGTATAACGGATTGATTAAAGGATCTATCTAATGATCTAAAATCCTACCCTCAACGGAAGCTCCTGTTTCCTATCCAGCACGGTCTCTGATTTGACGTAGAACGCCTTGGTCTCCGCCAGCAGTTCCACCGCTGATTTCCTCTTCTGCTGCTGGTGTTGCGGCGCCAGGGACCGCGGCGCCGCCATGTTGTCCTTCTTGCGCGGGAGCTTGAAGCTCGCGAATAGGGAGTCTGCTAGACGACGTCTGAGAAAGATTAGAACATTGGGAGTCTGCTAGACAATGAACAACACAAAAATAAGAAAATAAAAAAATTAAGGGAACAATAAACCCCGTTCTTTATATCTATATATCCACTGAACTATGTTTCGAACAATACATTTATTTTTATTTGTAGAAACAAATAACATGAAATATGTAGGTAAGTATTTTCTAGTTATGAAGCCTTTCTATTTGATCGAGCGAAGCGAGATCTCCAAATCAACTTGGGCAAATCGGCGTTGTATGTATGTAGGTATGTATATTTGTTTGTCCGAGGATAACTTTCGAAGCGTTTATCCGATCATCGTAAAATTTAGTATATAGGTAGGTAGTGATGGCACAATTTTGGTGTGACTAAATCGGCTAAAAATGTTGGGGGATTGTTGAGATATTGGAATTCAAGAGGGGTAAAAAAAACAATATGGGACTATCCGGTCAAGTGGCACGTCGAATACAAGGTATTTAAAAGTATATTTCGACCCTGTTTTTATTTTTAGTTTAAACCTTGTAGTTTTTAAGTTATTAGCCATAATAAAAACTGAACTTTGTCAAAATTCACAGGGTACACCAGTGACCCCACAGTGCTGTAATTTGGTATGCGTGTAGCTTAAGTAACACAAATATAGGCAAAGTCTGAAATTCAGAATAACTGCAATTAGTACCCCAAAAAAGTAGAACCAAAATCATTCAAACTTCCGTTACCTGTAATTTGAATGAAACTGCAGGTCAAATTATTTGGTTATGCATTTCGTGACACTGTATTGAGAGTCGAAGATTACGAATAACATTTTTTTGTTTTTATTGGAAACTCGCGAAATTTCACCACTAGTTATTTATTTAAAATAGGGGACGCAAACAGCTAAAGTATCGATACATAGATTCTTACATTATGTGGTTTGGTTTTGTTCTAATACTTTTGCCAATTATAGACGAACACAATATTGACATTATTTAGTGACTTAAAATCATGGACAATAAACAAAATATATAAGTAGGTACTTCTCAATTATCCAAATGCTAAATTATCTAAAGCTTTCAACCAAGTGTTAGCGGAACTTATTAATAAGTAAGAAGAAATTCCCCTGGAGGTGAAATCTGTATTTAAGAATTTCGGCTTTTAATACTTGCCTGGGAGGTGACTCAAAAGACCTGGAGAAGGAGGCAGCAGCCGCCGCGCTCTCAAACTTCTTCCGCACCTCCTCGACCTTCGACCAGCCGGACTCGACGTTCAGCCGCCGACTGAGCGGCGTAGTTTGTGTCGCATGCTTTGTCAATTCCTCGCGTGTCTTGCGGACTGACACCTGTCAAATTAAAATTATAATTTGTAACCATGATCATGATATTTTTTTTATTTCATTCATTACAGAATCCACAGCGATCGATATCAATGCAAACAAACTCTTATAGCTACTGGTTAATGCCAATAACAGATTCTCATTTTATAGACTTAGCTTTTAAGCTTATTATTCTAAGCAATAACCAAGATCATCAGAAGATTATGATAAATTTGTATGTGCAGAAATACCTGATCCAGATAAAGATTAGGAACTTTTTCAGACTGTGACAAAAAAAACATGATCCATTGAAAATAAAAAAATGACTATTACTATTAATTATTGGCATATTCAGTATTTTTAACTGACTTTAAAAAAATGAGGAGGTTCACAATTTTGTTGTTTTTTAGTGTATTTTACATTTGTACGTGATATGGGTCGTATTTTTGTGCCTTAAATAAACGTATTTTATTTTTTATTTTTTTATTTTTTATTGACCATGTGGTCCTGGATAATTGAATTCACCCTGCATAAAAAATGATGGAACTGGCTCTAAATGTTATAAAAACTACAAAAAGACATTTTGCGGAGAAACTAGAGATGGTACCCAAAATGGAGGTTATGCTATAATAAGAAGAAGAGACGACGGAAGAACAATAAAAAAGAAGGATTTCGAGTGTGATAGATAATAGATGGGTGGTGCCCTACAAAGCTTAAGAAATTAGTCACCTACAGAGAGTTTTTTAAAACACATTATAATATTTAATTTTTTAAGGAATTTAGTAGGTACGCATTTGAAGAAGGTTAGGTGAGAGAGATGTTGTGTAAATGTGTATACTTGAGGGGTGAGGGAGGGAGGGAAGTGTGTGTTGTGTGAGTTTCTGAAAAATATTATATGGAACGCGCTATGTATGATTAAGAACAGAGATAATTTGTTTCTTAAAAGATGATTTGCTATTAGAGACGATGTCTTTTGAGGAAAAAAATGTTGTTGTAGCTATCTAGCGTGCGCCAGATGACAGAGCTTTGGGCATAGTTGGTGTGACTGAAAGAAACCTGAAATATCAGAAGCCATGGGACGTTCACTGTTGATTATAGCACCAACCAATAGATTTCTAGAGCGACCTGTATGTTCTAGAATATATTTCTAATAGGGTGCCGTCCTACGCCGCAATTCCAGTGCATGGCCTTCACTCGAGAATCTTTCTGCCCCTGTTCTTCGAGCTATGTGCCCCGCCCACTGACACTTCAGCTTGCTAATCCTGAGGGTTCTGTCAGTCACTTTGGTTAGTATATAAATCTCCTTATTTCTGATTCAATTTTGTAGAGAAATACAAAGCATAGCCCTCTCCATCGCATACAGAACGACTATATACCTTCTCATGAAGCCCGTAGTGAGATAACACGTTTCTGTGCCATATGTCATCACTGGTATGGTAACACTGTCTTCAGACTTTCCCGAACGCTCCACAAATAAGGTTAAATTGAGAACAAAAGATGGTTTACCTTAACCTCAGGAGTAACGTCGCGAAGTCTGTTTCCTCGCGCCTCGTGACATCTCTCTATGAACTGCCGCCGCCGAAGAGCTAGGGTGGCTGCGTAAAGTCGCTCTTCTTCGTCGTCCAGGCACCTGCAACCAGATATACAAAAAACTGAGACATTGCATCTTTCGATTGAAGATGATTTTTATAGTTCATGGTGACAATGCATCGAGTAGTTTTAGAATTGCATCGCAATAACTATTTTAGTCTAGAGCTGCAGCTCCTGTCGCTCAAAATTTACGCCGTATTTGCCAATGGCAAGCAAAAAACATTCGAATTGTATTCAGTGGGTCTTGGTAGGGCACTGGAATATTACCTAGCGGGCTGCGCGAGATGCTCTCGGCACGGCTGGTAGCAGGACAGCGCCATCTCGCCGCAGCTTGCAAGCACCAGCGACCGCGCTCATCCTTCCCTCCCGGTGAAAGGACTGCCCGCTCGCGAGCTCAAATTGTACTGTAACAACACAAAAAATGAAATAACTACACAAACATACATGAGATTTGACAAAATAAAACGTGAGATTTGACACAACGAAACATGAGATTTGACACAACGAGACATGAGATTTATAACAACGAATCGTGAGATTTTACATAACGAAACCTGACAATATTATGCGGTTAGAAATGAAGAAGCTATATAGGAATTTTGATACGAGCAACGGTGCTAGAAACTTAGTGTGGGTGGATACCAATCTGGGGTTTTTCAGTACGTCTTGAATCAAACTTCCCGCATTGTTCAATATATAAAAAACGTCATTTTGTAACATGTTCAATTATCCTTCAGTCACTGGCTACATTTTTTTTTATATTAGGTACCTACATCGTAAGTGTACACTAGTTTTATTACATTCTAGCCAAGTAATCTATTGAGCAATTTTATGTTGTTTTAGTTTTTCATTAGAATTATGATTAAGAATGTGTCCATTGGCACTTTTCTTACAGTCTGTATTTAAGGGGAAGATACTTTGTTCTGGTGTTCTTTATTCACAACACTGACACTATTGTACACTAAAATAACTCAAAAGGTTTTGTTATTTTCAGTCTTCTCACTATATCCGTGTTGTCGAGGAGCTGGATTTCCTCAACGTTCACATGATTGTTAAGTCTTTGTTCGTGAGCTTCTGCATATTTTTGTATTACTCTATCGACGAACTCTACTCGTATGTTGAGGTCCCGGTGAAGGTCGTCATTTCTAATATACCAGGGTGCATCTACGATGTTCCTGAGTATTTCATTTTGGAATCGTTGGATGATTATAATGTTGGTTTGGCTCGCTACTGACTACATGCATTTGCATGATAAAGAAAAACAACTGGCTGGTCATAATAATACCTTTTCGTACCACTTGCTCAAAAAAGTGACATTCTATGCCACAAAAAGCGAACATAACAATAGTCATTTTTAATCTGTTAAAAACAGGGAAAGAAAATTGTACTGAATTTCATTCATCCTCTAGGGGGAGAATGTGATTTAAATTTGGAATACTTACCGAAATTTATACTGAACTACATCTGTGTTTACACCATTGAGTTTGTATATAAAGCATTATACATCTTTTTGAAAAAGGAATACGCATTTATTATGCAGTTATGATTATTAAATAAAATTACGAAAACCGACGAGGCCGTATGAGCTTGATGCCTTTGCTTTTCCGACAAAAAAATATTAGTCTAGGAATTTGCCGCATTTTTGTTTTCTTCAAATACATAAACGTTAAGTTTGTTTTAATTTATTTTTATAAATAAGTTAATGTTCTAAGAATACGTTACGATGTTAAATCAAATACTCAAACCAACTCATCAACAATAAATGTACCAAACAAAAATGTAACTCTCTCTATCAATATAATTGGACCAATGTTTCGAATGTTAACTTTTACTTTTAATTGTCATTATTTTTAATAAATGCTTATCTCGTATTATTATTGTGTTAATTTTTTCGCAAATGGTACGAAAAGTAGAGCATTTTCCTCGGTGATAAAGCTGTCTTAGTCTTGGGGAACTTAAATCCCTCGCTACACTCAGGACTCGTCTTAAATCCCTCGCTTCGCTCGTGATTTAAGTTTTTAACACCCTCGCTGCGCTCGGGAGTAAACCTCAAGTCCTTCGTTACGCTCGCGATTTAAATCGTCATCCGCGACAGAAGACACTGCTTTATCCCCTTGGTTAATAATCTACTATTACTCTACTTGATCGTTCCAACTCGATTCATAATTCTGCGTAATTAAATCCAAACGAACTGCGAAGTCATCTAGAAATCTGAGTACAAGCTATTTCTTGCAATTGAATTCTCATCAGCTACAAACGATGACGTAAACTTATGGAAGCACTTTCACCTATTGACGAACGAAATGTGATGTCATAACGTGATTAAAATTCGACCCATGGAAAAATATATAGCATTTTCTATTCAGTGATTATCTAAAGAAAAGTACCTAGTGAGAAAAAACCGGCCAAGTGCGAGTCAGACTCGCGCACCAAGTGTTCCGTACCATTATCAATAAAACCGGTAAAAAAATCACGTTTGTTGTATGGGAGGCCCCCTTAAACATTAATTTAATTTTAATATAGTTATTTATTTTTAAAGTGAATAATATAACTCAAAATTATGTGAATATTTCAAGCATCTACCGGTTGCCGTTATCAATAACGAGCAAAAACGAGCAAAAAAATTACGTTTATTGTATGGGAGCCCACTTAAATATTTATTTTATTCTGTTTTTAGTATTTGTTGTTATAGCGGCAACAGAAATACTTACATAATCTGTGAAAATTTAAACTGTCTATCACGGTTCATGAGATAGAGTCTGGTGACAGACGGACAGACAGACAGACAGCGGAGTCTTAGTAATTGGGTCCCGTTTTACCCTTTGGGTACGGAACCCTAAAAAACGAGTCTACGTTGCGTTTTTTTAAAGTGATAACTTCTTTAGGCGTGTTGAACATTTTTTGAGATGGGAAAAAACCATTGAACTCGCAACACTGTTACCTACACCTGTCACTGACCACTGACACTGACTGTTACTGACACTGACACCTCTGTATATAAGTATCTGTAGTGTAGTCAGCTTTTATTCAAGTTTTCCCTCCCGGATTCCCACTTTTTTATGATTTTTTGTACTAATACTATGACTTACCATGAATATAGAAATATACCTAACAATTAATTATCAATAGAACTTATTCACTAAGATGAAAAACTTCATATTTCAAATTCAACCGTTCCTAAGTTCCATAATATAGGTACCTACTGACGTATTTAATTACGTTTCAACCTTTTTAAATCAAACTCATGACCGTCATTAAGTTTTATCATGTTCCAGTCCTTAAAAATTTACAATTTGTATTCATTTACTAATGATACTTCTCCTTTCAAAACTACAATGGTCAACTAAACAATTGGACTGTCCTCATTTACCAGATTAGTTCAAATAGGCAATACAACTAATCCGACTACCTCCGTGGCGCATGCATGACTACCTCCGTGGCGCAATGGGAGAATAGCCAGCTGAGACGCAAGGATAGCGGGTTCGATTCCCGCTGCGGAAAAAATGTTTGCATGATCAACAGATATATGTTCCGGGTCTGGATGTTTTTCTATATATGATAAGTATGTATTTACAAAAAAGGAGTATTCTATCAGTTAGGTATGCTTAGTTTGGGGCTAGATAGCGCTGTGTGAAATGTCCAGCAATATTTATTTATTTATTTTATCTAGTAAGCTTTAATCTATACTAATCCATAAAAAATAAATTCGAAAGTATTTATGTCTCGCTGTTTGTCTGTTTATTACCGATTTTTATGAAACTTAACAAGTAAATACTAATCGGATAGTGTGTTTTTGGGAAATTTATCAATGGGGACAACGGGAAGGAAATTGTATGACTTCCTGTTGTCCCCATAACGAGAAAGCGTCAATGGGGACAACGGGAAGGAAATTGTATGACTTTCTGTTGTCCCCATAATGGGGACAGCGTTATGAATGAATGAATGAAAACACTTTACTATACACATTAAAAAAAATAGAAATTACAGACACAAAGCAAATATTACAATGGGCGGTTTTATCGCTTTGAAGCGATTTCTTCCAGAGAACCTTTGGATGGAGAGGATATAGTAATTTCAAAGTGGTCGGGGGTGCACTTAAGATATGAATGAAGGGAGTGCAACTAATACCTAAATAAAAAATAAATAGACATAAATAAATTATTGAATTACATACATAAATATAATATATAAAATTATGATACATATAATATTTATAATACATACCTTAGATAAATACGATAAATATACATTAATGTATGTGCGATACTATGACGTTTCTAATATATATAAACTTTTTACACTAGATTTAAATGTGCGTTAATGGGGACAACAGGAATACATCACATATTCGAGATGTTAACGCGCCAAAAAAGTGCACAGATCGCTTCAAAAGCTAAACTGACCAACCGAACGGCGACGCAGAGAAAAAATCCAATCCAACGATATTGGCGCTTTAGCACTTTTCCTCTCCAGTTCCTACGGACGATATTATTCCCATAGCAGATATATAACCATTGTATGGTGTTACTATTTGGGCCCACTACCAACCTAATGAATTAAATTCATTAATTCACAAGACGAGTCACTGACTAGAAAGTGATTTCTATTCGCGGGAAAAATGTAAGTACCTACCTACCTACTCGCTTACTCGCTTTTTCTCTAATTACGTGAGATTAAAAACTAAGTGCAGATGATTATGAGAAACCGCTCCACAATAGACAACTTACAAAGTTGTTTGATGGTATAACTTTTTGATAGGTACTTATAAATACTAGTGGTTCGCCCGAAACTGAGATCTCGCGAGTCTCCCATACAAGCAAAAATATATTATTGTAATCTTTGACTATCAAAATAGAGCCACGAAATCCATAACCAACTAACTTGACCTACAGTTTCATTAAATTACAAGTAACGGGAGTTCATGTTAATTGGTACCATATTTTGGGGTAGAAATTGCAGTTTATTCTAGATTTCAGACTGCATACCAAATTTCAGCACTGTAGGGTGTAACCCTGTGAATTTTGTCAAAGTTCAGTTATTATTAAGGCTAATAACTTAAAAACTACAAATATTTAGCCACAAAGACCTTTTATTAGACGTGTCAATTGACCGGATAGTCCCACATTTTGGTTTTTTTGTGTACACCTCTTGAACCCCAATATCTCAACAACCCCCCCACATTTTTAGCTCATTTAGTCACACCCAAATTGTGCCATCACTACCTGCCTATATACGAAATTTCACGATGATCGGATAAACACTTCGAAAGTTATCCTCGTACAAACAAACATACCTACATACATACATACAACGCCGATTTGCCCAAGTTTATTAGAGATTGTATGTAGCTCTATGTAGATCAACTATGTAGCAAGCAATTCAGGAGCGAAACGTGTGTTTTGATTCGTAAGGTTAAAATAAAAGCACAGTATGTATGTATAATTAAGTATGAAATTAAGATTAGTTTGTCATTGGTAATCAGTCTAGTCACTGATTTTAGATGTGTTATCTTATCTATCACTCATTAGTGGTTTTATCAGCAGCTTTGAAAGTACTATTTTTATTCTAAAGTCCGACACTTACAGGAAATCCTAAGATTTTTATATAAGAATAGCTGACCAACCGCAGCTTCGCACGCGTAATTTTTCAATAAAAACATTACCCTCCTTCTGCGCAGTTGGGTAAAAAGCAGCCTATGTCACCCGGAGATAGTGTACCTTCCCAACAGTGAAAGAATTTTTTAAATCGCTCCAGTAGTTTCGGAGCCTATTCAATACAAACAAACAAACAAATCTGTCCTCTTTATAATATTATAGTATAGATAAATCATTATTTTATGCAATTTGTTTTGGTTTTCGCCCTCGCGCCTTGAATTAATCCTCGCACTGCGGGTATTTTTGCGTGGAGTGGCCTGCAGTTGCCCGTGACGTCCCACAGGGCAAAAGCCACTCCTTCCCTTCCTTCCACTCTTTCCTTCCAAAATTGTTTTAAAATGAATTGTTGGTGCATTGCAAAATTGACAAGAATTTGTGTAACTTTGCAAGCCCTAAATTTTTTACATATAAAAAAAAATCATCATAAAAAAAAAATCTCTTTTCTGGTAAGCGTGTGTTGTCCAGTCTTTCCGGTTCTACTCTAAAAGTAGCCATTGACGATACGTCCATCAATCCAAGTGGAGTGGACGTCTTCCAAAATGGTTTCGTGAATGTGATAAACGTATGCCCATCAAATGGACACCTTCCAGCTTTGGATTTCTAAACCTACCTAAGAACCTATCTACCTATCTAAGAAGAGAGAGGAAAGGACCTATCTAAGACGAAGACAGCTTATAACAAAGCTGCCAAGTCCTGCAAGAAGGCTTTACGGAAGGCTCGATTTGACCACATAGACCGAATAGGGAACAAATTGGCGTCGTACCCATCGGGCAGTAAGGCGTTTTGGTCCCTGGCTAAAGCGGTTTAGTCGAACTTCTGTCGCCCCTCACTACCTCCACTGCTGAAACCTGACGGTACTCTGGCCCATACCGCTGAAGAGAAAGCGAATCTGTTCGCCAATCTTTTTGCGGAATCTTCTCGTCTAGATGCTGCAAGCGGGACACCTCCGAGTCTACCAGATGGTGGGGTATATATGCCGGAAATCCGCATACATCAGACCGAGGTTCGAAAAACGATGCAGAATCTGGACGTGAACAAAGCCAGTGGCCCTGACGGTATTCCGGCAGTTGTTCTTAAATTCTGCGCGCCTGAGCTCGCTCCTGTACTGACACGCCTCTTTCGCCGCTCTGTGAAGTCTGGACAAGTGCCGAAATCCTGGAAGCTTGCAAACGTGCAGCCCGTGCCTAAAAAAGGTAGTCGTGCCGACCCCTCTAACTACAGGCCCATCTCGGTCACGTCCGTCATCTGTAAGATTACGGAACGTATACTGAACAACAGGCTCCTGGCACACCTAGAAACGCATAACCTCCTCAGTGATCGACAATATGGCTTTCGCCGAAATCGGTCTGCTGGGGACCTTCTAGCGTATGCCACGCACATATGGAGCGAGGCCGTTGAGAAACACGGAGAAGCGCTGGCTGTTTCTCTTGACATCTCAAAGGCCTTTGATAGGGTCTGGCATGATAGCCTTATTAGCAAGCTTCTATCATACGGTCTGACCACTGGTCTGTGTGTCTGGATATCGGACTTCTTGAGGGACCGTTCGATACGAGTTGTCGTTGAAGGCTGCTCGTCCGATCAATTGGCGATTAACGCCGGGGTCCTATAAGGGTCAGTACTTTCCGCAACTCTGTTCTTGCTGCATATCAACGATCTGCTAAAACCCGGTACCTTAGGGTATCGACGAAAGGTTGCTAGCCTTTCGGTTTTTTATCGAGTACATTTCGGGGAGTGTGCGGCGGAACTTTTCAACCTGATCCCACCATCTTCTTTCTATAAACGGACAACCAGACGCTTTGCGGTGCGCCACCGCTATATGGTGGAAATACCTCCCATTCGCACAAAGCGGTTCTCTTCGACCTTTACTATGCGCACCGCCAAAGAGTGGAACGACTTGCCAGAGTCTGTGTTTCCTGATAGCTACAACCTGGGTATCTTTAAGTCGCGAGTGAATAGGTTTCTTCTAGGCAAGCGTGTACCATCGTAGACTGCATCATCGCTTACCATCAGGCGAGATCGTGGTCAAACGCAAGCCTATAGTATATATAAAAAAAGCATTCCAAACAGACGTATCGTCAATGGCTACCTTAATTAGTCTTTCCATCGTCACCGTGGTCTACCGCGTGGTCGTTTTCTGTTTCGGGGGTGGTGGACTTTGCCCAAACTGATCCGACATGCGGCAGACGTGGCCAGGGCCAGCTTACAATGTAAGCTCAAGCTACTAGAATGCTTGCGCAAGCAACGCATCAGGTGTCATTGTAACATAACTCTTATGATGACGATACATTACGGATGTACCTATCTACCATTCATTGTAATGTTCTAAGAATCTAAAGACTTTCCGTCCCCGGTCGAAGATCTAGAGGTAGACCCAAGACAAGGTGGAGAGATGTTCTGTCAAAAGACATGAGAGAGTGCCAAGTTTTTGATGACGACGTCGAGGACAGAGCGAAGTGGAGAAGAACGACCAGGAAAGCTGACCCCACCACCATGTGGGATACATAGCTGGGAAGAGAGAGAGTTCTAAGAATCTAAAGAAATGGCAGCAGCCGCTAAATTGCCGTCGCTCATCAGCTCGGCACTCGCTCGGGCTCGTCCCAAGTTCAACATCTTCATGAAGTATGCCCGCGTTGAACTGGGCCCCACTCAAGATGAGCGAGATCCCCCAGATCAAGGCTGGACTTAGCAAGCTCGTCCGCAGCGCCAAGACTGGTGCCTGGAAGGACCATACTCTGAAGCAGGCAACTGTAAACACCCTTATTGGTGTTGAAGTACCTACTCTTCTAATTGGAGAATGTATCGCCAAGCGTCACTTTGTCGGCTGATGTTTTACTTAATAAATAAGCTAAGAGATATTATGATCAGCAAAATCACTCATAGTGGAATAAATATCAACAAATATAAAGGAATTCTTTCTAGGTTAGTTCCAACCCATGATACGGAATTGAAGAGCAATTTGGTTTCGCTTTGGCATAAAGGGTTTTAATAAAAAAAGCGGCCAAGTGCGAGTCAAACTCGCCCATGAAGGGTTCCGTAGCAGCAAGTAACATAATATAAAAGTTCTTTTAGTTCGTTGTAACTTTTTTATAATTCAGTTGATTGAACGAAAGGTAAATTGCGGGTTACGATTTATGACGTATTAAAAAAAACTACTTACTAGATCTCGTTCAAACCAATTTTCGGTGGAAGTTTGTATGGTAATGTACATCATATATTTTTTTAGTTTTATCATTCTCTTATTAGTATTTACAGGGGGGGACACACATTTTACCACTTTGGAAGTGTCTCTCGCGCAAACTATTCGGTTTAGAAAAAAAATAAATTAGAAACCTCAATATCATTTTTGAAGACTTATCCATAGATACGCCACATGTATGGGTTTGACGAAAAAAAAATTTTGAGTTTCAGTTCTAAGTATGGTAAACCCCCAAAATTTCTTGTTTTTTTTTCTATTTTTGTGTGAAAATCTTAATGCGGTTCACAGAATACAGACAGACAGACAGGCATGACGAATCCATAAGGGTTCCGTTTTTTGCCATTTGGCTACGGAACCCTAAAAAACCATTTTAATTAAATTGGATATCCCCTAACTCTGCTGAGTACCGAAACAACTGAAAGGGATTAAAAATAACCAGCTCAAATCCGCTTTCCGAACTGCCGCCATTAAAAATCTGTTACCTTTTTAAAAACTCCAACAATTTAAAAACAGTTTATTTCAAAAGGAGAACCTGCTTTTCCGAAAATAGGTTAGAAACAAATGTAACGTACATTTTCCTATCGCCTCGGCAAATCCTCACCCAATTTAAGACTTTTTTTATTTAACCTATGCTGTCCTACTGCTGGGCAAGGGCATCCCCCTCATCTCTCCACTTTTCTCGGTCTTGTACTAAATCCCGCCAGTCCATAAGTCATATAAAGCGTCCAAATCATCGCGCCACCGCTTCTTAGGCCTTCCACTGTGTCGCTTTCCATCCACAGGGATCCATCCAGTTACGACCTTAGCCCACCTATTTGGTTGCATGCGGGAGACATGACTCGCCCAATCCCACTTCAATTTAAGACTTATTGTTTAAAATTTGCAGTTTTTTTATTGAACAACAGATAATATTATTATATTTTATTATTTAACCTAACCTAACGTGACGTCGCGTCGTGGTCGGCCGAGAAAGCATTCGTTCGCGGGACGATCTGGATGCCATTGAGAGAAGATTGTCGGGGATACCCAACAGCAGACGATTGTAAGGATTTGGGGGAGATCTTTGGACATAAATATAATAATAATAAATTTGCTGGACATTTCACACAGCGCTATCTAGCCCCAAACTAAGCAGAGCTTGTACTATGGGAACTAGATAACTGATAGAATACTTATATATATATATATATATATATATATATATATATATATATATATATATATATAGGTATATTTTATTTTTGTAAATACATACTTCTAATATACCTAGTCAGGTCATAAATTCTGTCACATGTTTAATATAAAATAATTGAAACAAGTTTATTCATTATGTAACCATTTATATACCAAAATGAACTTAACAAAACATAGATTCTTATGACACTAAAGTTTATTCAAAATGACCTCCGTGATATTGAAAACAGGCCTTCAATCTGCGCGGCCAGTCGTCTATCGCAGCACGAACGAGGTCCATGTCAATATCGGCGGCTGCCCTAATCAAGGATGTCTTGAGTGACTCCAAATTGGGATGAGGCTTTGAGCACGCCTTTTCCTCCAAGTGTTGCCATATCTTGTAATCTAACGGATTCAAATCTGGACTGGAGGAGGGCCAGTCTTCGTGCCGGATGAAGTCGATTTCACGCACCGCCAGCCAGTCTTGTGTGCTCTTCGCTGTATGAGCTGGCGTCGAATCTTGTTGGAATACCCAGTGCCTGTTATTGAACATGGTATGAGAAACAGGTTCCACAAGGTTCGTCAGGACTGTATTTTGATACACAACTGCATTCGTTTTTACACCTTTCTCACAAAAATGTACCTCTGTTAAGCCTCAATAAGAAACTCCCAACCATACCATGAGCGAGGATGGAAAATGACCTCGTTGGACACGCGGAATACGGTTGCTCGCTTCTTCACTACTGTGTGCGTACACCTTATCATTTTGTTTGTTGTAGCTCTCTTCTACGGTAAAAATTTTTTCATCCGAAAAAATAATTTTCCGATATTTTTTTACCGCGTACCACTTCAACAAAGCGCGGCATCTCTTCAGTCTCAGGTCCATTAGACGAGCATTCAAACGATGTCCTGTTTTTCTTCGATATGCCCGAAGCCCTACATCTTCATTTAACACCCTTTTCACCGTGGTTCTGCTTAACTCCATCTGAAGGGCCAACAGTTTCTGCTTACGTTTGGGATTTCTTTGAATTCGCCCCTTCACAGCTTTTATCACTGCTGGAGTCCTAACAGACCGAGGGCGACCACTTCTTGACCTGTCATCTACACTAGAGTCTTCATTGTATCGTTTGATGGTGCGATAAACGAATCTTTTGGTTAAATTCAAATTTTTCAGTATGTCAAAAATTTGAATTGGCGCGTAACCGCAACGATGCAACGCAATAACTGCATCACGGTCTTCTTTAAGCGTCCACTCCATATTTAAAAATGAGTAAAATTCTAAAAAGTATACATTTTTATTTTCATGAACAATTCGAAATTCGAATTCTATAAACTTTTTTGTGGCCAGCATTCTAAAAGAAAAGTTTTTACTGTGTGACAATACTTATGACCTGACTAGGTATAGAAAAACAATCAGACCCGGAACAAATATCTGTAGATGTTGCAAACATTTGTACCGCGGCGGGAATCGAACCCGCTACCTCTTGCGTCTCAGCCGGCTGCACGCCCACTGCGCCACGGAGGTCGTCTACATAGAAGAGAATCTTGAAATACATAAATAAATAAATCTTATAATATAAAGTGCATGTTGGACCGGACAGTGAAGCATTCCATATTCGGTACGGTGCGTTTCGCGTCTCTATGAAATAGTGTTGATAAAACCAATTAATGTTTTTTGAAAGACCTGTTCAATGATACCTACCCATGATATGACGAGTAAACAAAACCAACACCTCACCTACACGTAGAGGAAGTTCCCAAACAAAGTTGTTTCTTTTAGCTTCTAATTTATAACTAAATACAACCCAAAAGCAACCTACAGGACGATGGCAACGAGACAGACTACGAAAACGTTGGCGCGACGATCTAAATGGGTTCCTCTCTGACCGGCATCGGCAGGAGATTACTAAAGAACGCAAGGAATGGAAAAAAAGGGGAAGACCTTTGCCTGGCAGTGGGACAGTAAAGGTTATTTAAAAAAACTAAATGAGAGTCACTAAAACCACTAATAGTCTACGAGAAAAACGCCTGTCTACGGACTGGCAGATAGACGATTCCTAGTTAGACTATGGAACCCTAAAAATGCTCGATAATCGATATCGAATGTAGTAAGAGCGGAAGCGAGAACGGAAGCGGATGCACGCGGTAAAAACTTGATCGAAGTGGGTGTAGACTTCCACAGATCGAAGTAGATAGGATATATTAATTCTGTGGTATTATCGGAGAAACTACAAGACTTAGCTACGATTATGTACTATCAGCAAAAAGTCCGCTCTGCCACCTTAAGGGTGAATTTTCTATGAAGCGACTAGCAGTTACCCCGCCTTGCTATCTTTTGACCACCTTTTGTAACTTTAATAAAACTCTAAAAGTCATAAAAACAAATGGCTTTCACAAAAATAAACAGATGTTCAATATTGTTCATCTCTCGGATTGGCCAAAATGAAAGGACAAAAGAAAAAGGCGGTGTCAGCTAGCTAACTACTTGCAAGCGAAACTGTTTCAAAACTGGCAGAGCGGAATTTTTGCTGATTGTACGTAATGTAGTGTACTTTACCTAGATTAAGTACCTATATTATAAAGAGATATACCTAAGCCTATTTTTTGGGTTCCGCACCTCAAAAGGAAATAAGTAAATCAAGATCACAAAACATTAAACAATTAGTATACAGATAAAAAAATATTTTTACTCATTAAAATCACAAGGATTTTTGAAATGTCAATTTTACTGCCTGTTCCTTCGCGACCAAGCCAGGAAAGAAAGACAAGAAACAAGGATGGTTGTTCTTTTTAATGATCCTTGTAGAATACATAACAATAAAGAAAATAAATTACGTCTAAACCGTAACATTTTTGACCGAGTTGGAGCAATTTCAATCCCAAGCTTCTCTATCATCAGAATAATCCGATGTTATCTAGTAGGTTTTTTTTTGTAAAAATTTTGTTTCATTACGTTTTTAAAGGTCATTGGGCATTTTGTTCGGACATATGACCCACGGCGCACAAAAACGAAACAGGGCTAGGTATGTAGTTAAATGTATATGTTACTTAATGGTATGGGTCGCATTATTGCAGGATATGGGAGAACCGCAAAAAAATTTTTTTTAATTAATATTATAGCATTTTTAAAATAATTATTATAGCATTTTTAAATTATTATTATAGCATTTTTATAATGAACTAAGTAAAAACTATTGGCCTGACTGTAAAAATACTTTGTAAAACAGTTGTTTTGAACAATTTCCAGGAATACGAAAATAAAATCCATTTTGCGGTAATAATATTTTTATTCTGCATTATCAAAATCTATAGTTAATTCATCTAAAAAGGCTGCAGGCGCGTCTATCACGTCTTGATGCCTGGCCCATGACAGAAAGTATACGACGCTTACAACATGTGCACAGCTTCCGACAGTGCGACGGCCGTGTATACACGAGCAGTAATACTATATACTGGATGCTATTTCTTCCAATATGGGTAGGATCTACTAAAATATAGGTGTAGTACTGCTTTGCACGGACGTGTCGTGACTGTATTCTGCCTCTTATCAATATCTTATTTTCAATCATTTCTTGGTGCCGGTATAGTTCGATAGTGTATACACCATCCTCACGCATGTGCTCGTGGCAATACGATCTTGCGATTCTCAAGTGGTATGATCCCAACGTAAACAATATTAATTCGTCAAATGTAAGCCGAGGAAAGTCATCAAAATCCGGATCATTGCCATCGAGTCGCACAAACGCTACTCTCTGCCTGTTTAAATTATGGTTAATCACATATTCTGCCATCTCATTGGGTTCATTCATTCGTTCATTTATAATTCTTATGAATTGTTCCGCATACATATGGTCCTCATATGGATGGCGAGTAGCATTAATTATGGCCGCAGTTATTTTGAAGTCGACCATCATGTTTCTCATGGCAACGTTAAAATATACATGGCGGAAGATTTTAAAATCTTTCTTGAATCTGCCGTTAATGGTTTCCACTACCCACCGGATCATTGTTATTAATCTAGATTTATTAGCATCTAGTGTCGTCAGTTGTTCTCCTCTTACTCTTGTAGGCGGCATGTGAGGATTATACCCGCATTCCTCAATTTTATCAATCGAATCCCGAAATCCACGATCCAATATAAAAACATCATTAACTCTCAAGAACCCATGAATCGGAGAATCTTCTTGCATCAGGTCACGCATAATGCTTGCGTCCGAAGTAGTCGCAGTGTAAGGCCCCGTAACATCTACTATGTAGCCGTCGGTACATACTATAAGGAAGGGTTTTACTAAGTTCCGAAACTTATGAAGACTGTAAGTTTTGCGCTGGAAAAGGAAATTCGAACTCTTTTGTAGATAAATATATGTTCCATCACATACGAGAATGGCCGCCGGTTCATTATAGTTACCACCAAAAAAATGGCTTGGAATTGCAAGATTCTTGGCCACCACATCTTCCCTAGTAATATGATTTAAGCCCAAATGCTGTGGAACAAAATCATTACTTAAGCATTCTCTTGCTATCGCCAACTTCCTTTCTAGGGTTCTCCTCGACATATTGAATTTAGTGGCTAATCGCTCATCTGGTTCACCGGTTCTTATTTTTGTTAAAAAAATTCCAAGAACTGTGGCAGGATGAACTGATCGATCACCCAGTGAAGGCGTTTGGTTCAAAATAACATTAAATTGATATTTTGTTAGTCCCGTCCAAAAGTGAAATTCATTGTCCTCTATTTCTTCAATATTTTCGAAATCAAGGTTGCTTCTTTGTTCGATACCCCATTTATATAAATTCATCATACCAACAACATGAGTACTGTCAAAGTTTTCGTGGGATGTAGTGTTGAGCAAGTCTACCCAATCATTCCTCATAAAATGAGCATTGCAAACCCGAGCTAATTCTGGTATATAAAAATTGTGATTGTGTAAGAGTTGGAACTTAGCATATAGTGGAACATTATGGGCCACTACATTTCTACAGTTTGTAAAAATACAATGTCTCGCTGTATTCGATGCTCGCTTATATCCTCTAGGCGTAACAAAACTAGGCTGCAATTGTACTTGATCTTGCACTGGTTGCTCTTCAACTGGCTGATCTTGTACTGGTATATTTTGTACTTGTTCATTTTGTACGGGTTGATTCCGTAAACGACGATCTAACCTTGACCAACAAGCATGGCACATGGCCCGTGAGCCATTAAAAGTAATCTGAAACAATTGAAAAAAAAAAATATATATTCCTCCATTTATCAAGAAGTAAAATGAGCCATTACATTGAGCAAAGCAACATTTGTACAATCAAGAGCACGCGACGAGTCATACACATACGATGACAGTGTAGTGTACTTACCTCACGTGGTATTATTTCTTGCAATAATAAATCTACAAGATCCCTTTGTCTTTCCAAAAAGAGAACTGTCAATATGTGTTTTCGTCGACGTAAAACAGATCGATTACACGACACGCAACTATTTTGTCTTTCCATGTTAATGTAAACCAATCGTCAAGCAAAATCAGGGGTCCATAAAACACGCTCAAGTAATCAATAAAATGCAAAAATCGGAAACACGAGTTTAAACGCACAGATCGAAACGAAGGATGACGTACGACTGCGGGGCGGTCAGAGCGGGTGGGGCGCAGGCGGCGCGTCGCACGCGCACTTCGATACCTTACTGTTATTTTCTACCTGTCGAAAGTGCGAGCGAGAGAGACATACAATCTGTTATGCGATACAAACATTTTTCTTATGCTTGTACATACATTTTCACAATGCTGACAGTAAAATCTTTAGTTTTTAGTCTAATAGAATTATAGTTAGACTCACATACATACTGTTACATAACATTTTTCCTCCAGCAGATACATAAAAAAAATTTACATATGTAGAAAAGTGGAATTGAATACTTTACTTTAAAAGTGATTTGAACACTGTGCGCGAAAAAAAAAAGTGGGTCAAAACCGCCCAATGATCTTTGTTAATTGTCAATTTTTGTACATCATTCGGGAGTTTGTTATAAAAGCGTACACCTTGACCACGATTTTAGTATTCATTTAACAAAATGCAGTCTGTGATTAATGGCAGCCCTATGCGTTTGTAACTGTACACATTGCGTAATACCAGCGCGCGCGCATGACGCGTCAATCAGAAACACTTGATCATTCTGACACCATCAGTCTACTCCACTCTCCGACTTGTGGAATGGCACTTTAAAACGGAACAAAACTGTAAACTGGGGGTCTCAAGTGGTCACTTTGTGTGCGTTACATTGCACTAGCTTTCGCCCGCGGCTGCGCACGAGTGGTTTCTCAATAAAAACATTACCCTCCTGCGCGGTCGGATAAAAAGTAGCCTATGTCCTTATCCCGGTCATCATCTCCGTCATGTCCATCTAAATGTTATCTGGAAGAGACCGCTTGTAGCGATAAGACCGCCAATTGTATTATCGGTATCTAGCTAGTTATGTTTTACATTTTTTTCATGGCCTGCCCAATCCCATTTTAAATGTGATTTGTTAATTTAAGTGTGGTTTACAATTCTTTATTGTAGTCTATTCTATCATTTTTCTGTATACGAAATTTCTTCGAAATCGGTTCAGCCGTTTAGTCGCGAAAACGTTAAACACAGACAGAGACACAGAGATAACTTTCGAATTTATAATTTCAAGCGTGGCTTGCGCAACGATCCCTAACTAAACTAAACACCTTTTCGAAACTTTTCAAACTATAATGGTTTTATTTATTAGAAAAAAAAAAGATTCAAGATGATCCAAAGATTCAGGATGTCACAAAAAAATCAGCACAGCTCAAGTGTGATTGGGCTGGCCACGTCTGTCGCATGCCCGAAGATCTGTGGGCAAAGATAATAACTGATTGGGTCCCTAACGCAACTCGCCCACGCGGCAGACCACCACGGAGATGGCGTGACGACTTGGGTGTGCATTTACCAGACTGGCCCACTAAAGCAGGGGACAGAAAAAACTGGAAAGAAGGGAGCCTTTTGCAGGCATTTGCCCTGCAGTGCGACAACACAGGTTAAAAATAAATAAATAAAATAAATTATTTATTAGGTCTACCAAACGATTGTAACAATATTTCATACTTAACTAAAGATTAATGTGAGTAGGTACTAATTGCATAACCAATTATAGGTAAACACCACATGCACTAAAACAATATGTAGTAACAATAACAAAGTAACACTAGTAAATTTTGACAGACAATGGAATTAGTTATGTAAGGAAAGAAAACACAAAAGTATAAAAATACACACAAATGATAGCAATAAATCCACATGACCATGGGCGCCGGCAGGGGGGTGCCAGGGGGTGCACTTGCACCCCTTGGGAATCTCGGGATCAACAGGAATTATTGAAATAAAAAGCCGTCTGTTAGAAATAATTTTTTTATTCACAATAATTAGTAGGCAGTAATTACACAATTCTCATTTAAAAAGCAACTGCAGCCGGCGGGGTTTCATATACAGTCATATACGGCAAAGATTGTTAGAAAACTAAAATCTGCACCACCTGGAAATTATTTCTGCCGGCGCCCATGCACATGACTACTCTAAAACCAATTTAAAGTCCTTCATTGAATAGATATTATTTATTTATTAAATAAAGCATTTATCTATTATTTATTAAAGAATTTATTAATTAAAATCTCAGCGATTACGCTGGCTCGGCCACGTTGAGCGAATGGGGGACGATCGTGCTGCCAAACGTGCCTACCTAGGAATTCCAGTCGGCCGACCCAGATATCGCTGGAAGGATGAGGTGGAGAAAGACCTTCGCGCTCTTCAAGTGTCAGACTGGCAAGAAGTGGCGCAGAATAGGGACCAGTGGCGTCTTTTAGTGTCGGAGGCCAAGACCCGCTTCGGGGTTGATGCGCCAGGATAGTAAGTAAATAAAGCACTTCACTTATGGTATGGTTATGAATATATAAAACAAAAATGTATATGTATTTGGTATTCAAGTCCCGAGTGAATAGGTTTCTTCTAGGCAAGCGTGTACCATCGTAGACTGCATCATCGCTTACCATCAGGCGAGAACTTCTCTTAGCAAATAGGGATCCCTAAGCGTGTTAAAATATTGACGTAGGTATTTTTAGTAGTTTGGTTTGACAACTCTCTAAGGCCAGCTGGCACAACAATCCAAAAACATATTTACCGACTAAACATGTTTAAATTTGACGTATTTGTATGATTTGACAACTCTAGATGATTGCTAGACTCATTGGTGATGACTAGTGGAAGCCAATTTACAAAGTCTAGAGCACAGACGCCGAGTAGCCAGGCTTTCAGTTTTTTACAAGATATATTTTGGTGAATGTGCGCAAGATCTTCATGACCGTATCCCTCCTTCCCCCTTCCACCACCGGACAAGCAGACGTACCAAGAAGTACCACCCATACCTGGTCGGCATACCACCTTGCCGTACCAAACGATTTGTTTTAACTTTTCTTGTTAGGACAAGTAAGGAGTGGATCTCACTTCCGGCGTATGTTTTTCCAAACCAGTATAATCTTGGAGTCTTCAAGTCCAGAGTGAATAGGTTCTTTCTAGGCAAGCGTGCTCCATCTTCGATCACACTTTACCATCAGGTAAAGTGGTCAAGCGCTTGGTTATCTTATCATCAATAAAATCAAATAAAAAAAACTCTCTATATAATATTTAGGCACTAAATATGATTATGCGTTGTCGCGCAAGTCGCCCTTGATATATATTAGTATGGATTATAATAAATCCGTACCTCAAAAGGTAAAAAAGGAACCCTTAGATCACTCTCTTGTCTAGTGTTGCCCAAATGCAAGAACAAGACGAGACTTAGCCAGTCTTGGTCTTGGTCTTGCGCCAATACACCTGGTCTTGGTCTTGGTCTTGGTCTTGCGCTCCCAGTCTTGGTCTTGGTCTTGGTCTTGCAGCAAGAGTCTTGCAAGTCTTGCAATTACCTATTAGTCTATTACTATTTATTAAAGTTTACTTTAAATCTTAGAAAAACGTATTAGAATTGGAACATTGTGAGCTTAAATTAACATAGCCATAGTAAAGATCAAGCAGATTAATAAATAACTGAAGATTTGATAAGAAATTCGAAAAATCAACTGACCTATATGTCGTTTTCCATGGAAGTAACTGTTTCTTAATAAACATTTATGATTTATAAGCTTACATTTGCTAAAACATGTAAAAAAACAAATTAATTACAATAACTTGACTGTATTTTAAAGAACAATACTTATCTGTCTAGAAAGAGATTGAACCCTCAACTTATAAGAAATTTAATAAAAGAGTTTTACGATTTATCATTTATTTGAATAAAAAATAAAATACAACACAAATCAACAGCTTTATCATTAGGTTATGATACTTTATATAATTTTTTTTGACCAAGAATTAATACAAAGTAACCATCTGGCTGACTCATCACTTAACCTATTTCTATGTTTTCTAATTACTAATGATGCTTTAGAAAATAACCTCTCAGCAGGTACTGAAGTTGCAGGTATTGAGAGAAAATCACGGGCCATTTTCGATAAAATCGGATACTCTGTCTCATGCGTCCTCCACCAATCTAAAATGTCTTCCGAGCTGGCAGTTCTTGGTTTTCTTAGGTACTCCTCCAACTCGTCTATCACCAAGCCTTGAAGACAAGATCCAGATGACGTCGAGGGACATTCATAGAGTTTATCAAAGTCTATTACGTCTTCATCTTCATCACATACTTTATTTTCTTTTTCTGGTAATTCCAGAGATTTGTTCAGTGAGTGTAGACTTTTATATTCTTCATAAAGTTCATTGAACTTGCGCAGACTTTCTGTTTTAAGTTGCTTCCCCCACATTGTCAGGTCAAAAGTCTGAGCCTTATGCCTTGGGTCTAAAATTAAAGAAGTACAATAAATCCAGTTGCTCTTCTTGTAATGTTTAAGCATTTTGTCTCGAGCTGCTTGGAAAGCTAGAATGAGCCTTTCATCCACTTCAGATCGATTAGGTTTCTCATCTAACTGTTTTACCATGGATTCAATTTTATCTAGCAAGAGATTGAATGATACAATGACTAGCGGTAATGTAACATATTTGTCTCCACCAAGTTTTGTACTTAAAAGTTTAAAGTTTATTAGAAATTTATGTAATTTTTCGAGTACCTGCCATTCATTAGCTGTGATTTGAAAATCATTTAATTCGGTGACAGAACTGCACAATATGTCAATGCCCGCTCTCACTTTTAAACCAAATCCAATCATATCATGTGTGGAATTCCATCTCGTTGGACAGTCAAGAATGGCATTTAGATTTGATGGCACGCCAGCTGCTTCACAAGCAGACTGAAACTTCTTCTTCACTATCTCACTTCTTTTTATTTTACTGGAAATACTGCGTAACTTTGTTACAGATGTACGCGAGTCAGCAATATTTGGTGCAGATTCTTCATCTTCCTCATCCTCAGTTTCGTCTGCATAGTCTTCGTACTGCTGATCTTGCGCGTTAGTGTCAGACTCACAGTGTAATGCTAAGGTCTTTAATAAATCTTGTACACCAAGGTTTAAAATGTGAGCTAAGCACCGGAAATGTTGATTGTCTGAATCAAAGTGTGGCGGCAGCTGTTTGCCCAGTTCATACATAAATTTGGTATTTGCAGTTGCGTTGTCGACCGTGATACCTTGTATTTTATCAATTATGCCATATACCAATAAACATTCATGGAAAATCGTTGCAATATCTTCCCCAGTATGTCGACCGCGTGATGGTATAAAATCAAGAACTACAGATTGATACTTCCATTCGTTGTCTATATAATGAATAGTAACCCCGTAGTAACTCCTACCAGCAATTGACGTCCACCCATCAATGGTAAAAGACATTTTAGATGATATTTTATTAGTAGGTAAGTACCTACGCTTTTTATATTATTTTATTAGTTTCGTAGAATTTTTTTACACGTTTCAAGGATATTTAAAAGTGGCTACAATATTTATTAAACGGGTGATATTTGAACACTTTTTTGTTATTTTTTCTTGTAAAAACTTAAGAAATATAATGACTAAATGTACAACAATAGTACCTAAGTAATTAGTTTAAAACCATATAAGTAATCAATATTATAATATATACTTACTATAATGAATTAATATGACATCTACTACCTATCCTTACAATTTTATCCTAATCATAATACTACTTGCGTGATCAGTATAATGTATTCATTTTCATTCTAAGCACTCTGAAACTTATTTATTCTTTGGAACACCTGTAGGTACTCTACTAGGAAATTATTTTGCATGAGTATACCTACGCCCTATGGCGGCAATCAAATAGTGTCAAATGTTATGATTTCGGCGTGGCGGCAACGATTGTTTTAGATTTCAAAAGAAGCCGCCGGCGCGTGTATCATAACCATGTACTTCCGAAAATAGTAGGTAAGTACCTACGCTTTTTATATTATTTTATTAGTTTCGTAGAATTTTTTTACACGTTTCAAGGATATTTAAAAGTGGCTACAATATTTATTAAACGGGTGATATTTGAACACTTTTTTGCTATTTTTTCTTGTAAAAACTTAAGAAATATAATGACTAAATGTACAACAATAGTACCTAAGTAATTAGTTTAAAACCATATAAGTAATCAATATTATAATATATACTTACTATAATGAATTAATATGACATCTACTACCTATCCTTACAATTTTATCCTAATCATAATACTACTTGCGTGATCAGTATAATGTATTCATTTTCATTCTAAGCACTCTGAAACTTATTTATTCTTTGGAACACCTGTAGGTACTCTACTAGGAAATTATTTTGCATGAGTATACCTACGCCCTATGGCGGCAATCAAATAGTGTCAAATGTTATGATTTCGGCGTGGCGGCAACGATTGTTTTAGATTTCAAAAGAAGCCGCCGGCGCGTGTATCATAACCATGTACTTCCGAAAAGCGGCAAATTTCTTTGAGAAGTAAGTACAAAACCTTTGACGCCGCATTATCAAAGTGCCGATGGTTAAAACATAACTATGCATGCACTCAGTTTGATTTTAATAGATATTTTTTTATTCGCTATGTTTATGGTATTAGTCGTAATGCGCATAGGTCCAGTTTTTCATATTCTTTGATACAGTTTTTTGCGTCTCATAGAATTCCTAAGCGTACCTACCTATACACCGAACTGTTACACCTAACTACTCAGTGAAATAGCGCTAAGTCCTAGCTGCAAGACGCAAGAGTCTTGCAGGCTATGTCTTGTTCTTGCTCAAGTCTTGCACGGTCAGTCTTGGTCTTGGTCTTGCTAAAAATACGCGGTCTTGTTCTTGGTCTTGGTCTTGTAAAAACGCAAGAACAAGACCAAGACTGCAAGACCAAGACTGAATTTGGGCAACACTACTCTTGTCCGTCTGTCCGTGTGTCACCACCGATTTTCTCAGAAACGGGTGGACCTAACAAGTTGAAATTTATACCAGATACTGAAGTCTATAGTTCCTATTATGTGTATAAAAATCAATGTCCTGATTCAACACGATAAAAAGATATGGGCAAAAGATTTTCGCGAAAAATTGTAATTACCAAAATTTATCTTAATTTTTAACTTTTTTTATTTTACGGAATTTTCTTTTTGATTGTGCTGTTTGCTTTTAACCAAACCTGACAATTCTAGGTCAACCGGAAGTACCCTATAGGTTTTGGGTCGAAAACCTACATGGTAGTTTCCGTTGACCCAGAATCACGAACAAATAAAGGAAAAATTACAAAAAATAAAAAAATTGAAAATTAAATTAAAGGGTGTCCCCATACATACATAGTTGACGCCAATTAAGATAGTCCTCTGAGTTGTATGGGCGCTCATACAATTTAGAGGACTAGCTTAATCGACACCATCCTCAAATAAGGTAAATAAATAAAATTGTGCAATTAAATAAAATAAATATTTAAGTAGGCTCCCACGCAACAGACATGATTTTTTTGCCGTTTTTATAGATAACGGTACGGAACCCCCGGCATAATTCGGATACAAAAAGATTTGCTTCCAATTCATTTAAAATGGTTGTCCACTTTACGGATATCACCTAATTTTTGCTTCCATTTGATTAGTTTGACCTAAGTGGGCACCTAAGACCTCCCAGGTTTTTAATATCTTACCAAAAACTCTACCGAATAATAACCAAGGGTCTTACTATAAAAAAAGTTACACACTGCTTAGCGCATGTTTAATATAATCCTATATAAAAGTTGGTAAGGAATGTATTATATGAAGCAAGGCAAGTGTTTATCTCACGGACTGTTTATACCTAGTCAGGTCATAAGTATTGTCACACAGTAAAAACTTTTCTTTTAGAATGCTGGCCACAAAAAAGTTTATTGAATTCGAATTTCGAATTGTTCATGAAAATAAAAATGTATACTTTTTAGAATTTTACTCATTTTTAAATATGGAGTGGACGCTTAAAGAAGACCGTGTTGCAGTTATTGCGTTGCATCGTTGCGGTTACGCGCCAATTCAAATTTTTGACATACTGAAAAATTTGAATATAACCAAAAGATTCGTTTATCGCACCATCAAACGATACAATGAAGACTCTAGTGTAGATGACAGGTCAAGAAGTGGTCGCCCTCGGTCTGTTAGGACTCCAGCAGTGATAAAAGCTGTGAAGGCGCGAATTCAAAGAAATCCCAAACGTAAGCAGAAACTGTTGGCCCTTCAGATGGGGTTAAGCAGAACCACGGTAAAAGGGTGTTAAATGAAGACTTAGGGCTTCGGGCATATCGCAGAAAAACAGGACATCGTTTGAATGCTCGTCTAATGGACCTGAGACTGAAGAGATGCCGCGCTTTGTTGAAGCGGTACGCGGGAAAAAAATATCGGGAAATTCTTTTTTCGGATGAAAAATTTTTTACCGTAGAAGAGATCTACAACAAACAAAATGATAAGGTGTACGCACACAGTAGTGAAGAAGCGAGCAACCGTATTCCGCGTGTCCAACGAGGTCATTTTCCATCCTCGCTCATGGTATGGTTTGGAGTTTCTTATTGGGGCTTAACAGAGGTACATTTTTGTGAGAAAGGTGCAAAAACGAATGCAGTTGTGTATCAAAATACAGTCCTGACGAACCTTGTGGAACCTGTTTCTCATACTATGTTCAATAACAGGCACTGGGTATTCCAACAAGATTCGGCGCCAGCTCATAGAGCGAAGAGCACACAATACTGGCTGGCGGCGCGTGAAATCGACTTCATCCGGCACGAAGACTGGCCCTCCTCCAGTCCAGATTTGAATCCGTTAGATTACAAGATATGGCAACACTTGGAGGAAAAGGCGTGCTCAAAGTCTCATCCCAATTTGGAGTCACTCACGACATCCTTGATTAAGGCAGCCGCCGATATTGACATGGACCTCGTTCGTGCTGCGATAGACGACTGGCCGCGCAGATTGAAGGCCTGTATTCAAAATCACGGAGGTAATTTTGAATAAACTTTAGTGTCATAGAATCTATGTTTTGTTAAGTTCATTTTGGTATATAAATGGTTACATAATGAATAAACTTGTTTCAATTGTTTTATATTAAACATGTGACAGAATTTATGACCTGACTAGGTATATAAAAATGAATCCCTATTTCCCTTGGTCACGTCATCACGCGTGAACGGCTGGACCGATTTCGCTAATTCTTTTTTTGTTGTATTTCTTATTGTCAGGAGAAGGTTCTTATGAAAGAAAATATTAAGAAAATTGCGCTCAAAATTAAAAAATTTAAGAATACTTAACCATCATATAAAATTATTTATAATCTAACATTAGCGCTTTTATAATGTAACCTTATGACGTTTGACATAGAATTGACAAAATGCGTACTGAAAATATCGTCAAAGAGGATTTAAAAAAATGAATATCGTTTGAAACAGATGCTTCGATCGGATTTATCCCGAGATATTGTCTATATATATAAAAATGAATTGCTGTTCGTTAGTCTCGCTAAAACTCGAGAACGGGTAGAGCGATTTGGCTAATTTTGGTATTGAATTATTTGTGGAAGTCATTCATTTTCTCATACATAATGATGGCCGGGGACAACAATTGACAATTCTACCAGGGTGACGTATATTGACAGCCCGCGTTATATGCATGTCAAGGCGGTACGAAGTTCGGCGGGTCCACTAGTCCTATATAAAAATTGGTAAGGAATTTAATATGAAGCAAGGCAAGTGTTAATTCAATCAAAATAATCAGATTTCGAAAAGTAGCACAACAATAATTATTCTTGTAAGTACGGCCAATGCACCTTTTTTGATAAACACATCTTCCAAAGCACCCTGTATAATAAAGAAAAAGTATCATACATAAATAATAATGATCTCGAAAATTTAAAATAATGTACTAAAGTCATGGACTGTACTAAAGTACATTATTTGCTAATATAATTCTTTTGAAAGTGAACAAGGTTAGTGAATTTTCACGCGAAGTAAAACTCACTTATTTTAATATGCACATATCTACATAGAGATAGTGAAATAAAATGCAAGTTTTTAGGTACCGAGTTATACCTAATTACTGGCATTCTTCAAGTAATATAATATTTGACTTTCCCACGCATATCTAACTTTCTACACCATAGACTAAATATTAACACAATGACCAAAATTAATACATATTTACAATGTTTTTATCGCACTAATGTCTAAGGACGATAATAAAGAATTGTAAGATATTATTGTTCCCCAGTACATGTGTATAATTTGTTTTAAATAAAATCTCATCATCATCATAATTTAAGATAAGACGTCCACTACTGAACAATATAAAGATTGAGAAGAGAAAATAAGAAAATAAATTATTTTTGCCTAATCATACTAATATTATAAATTTTAATGCGAAAGTTTGGATGTTTGTTTGTTTGTATTTGGTACACACAAAATGACACATGAAACAAATAGAAAGAAAAATAGGTGGGGTAACCTGGTCTAGGAGTACGCATCCGATAAGAGTACACACGGATACACATCTACGAAAAGCCTACACAATGAGAGGTCAGCTTATACTGGAAATGTATAGCTTGATGTGTAGCCGTGTGTACCTACGCAACACCAGAAGCCGTGAAGTTGTTTACGATGCGCGGCTAACTTCCGTTCCGTCGCATTACGATGTCAATCACGCCGTAACGGCTGAACCGATTTCGACGAAATTTGGTAGGTATATACGTAGATTATAACCTGGATCACCATAGGCTACCATTTATCCCATAAATCAGTTCTCGTGTGATAAAAATGGGGTGTCAAGTCAAGTTGCAACAGCGAGTTTAGCTTTATTTCTAGGTTACCGACACATTTGGTAGTGTAACGCGTACGAAGTCGCGGGCGACAGCAAGTTAAAAATAAATTAAAAAATCACATCAACATCTTGATATTGTTACCCAATTACGTAAATGTATCTAGAACAAAAAAATATAACTGGAAGCCGCCGTTTCATTTACCTACTTCTTGTATCATATTGTCTTAAGAACATAAGGATTCAGGGCGAATCCCACTCTATACTGATACTAATGTTAAGAGTTCTCACAAACAGATAATCTTGAAAAAGAGAAAGAAAGTATAACTGTTAAGTGTTAATCGCCAAAAACGGCGCGAAAGTCGGCAACAATAATATCGTATTTACAAAAATAATCGTTTTTATGAGAAACCGATTAAAAAAGAACGGTCCAAATGCTTTTACCACCATTTCGGTTTGTCGTGTGCATTCAATGCGAGTTTATTCTTATCATCTGTGTTTGAAATAATTACACCAGGTATATGTATTATAAACTAGCTTCCGCCAGCGGCTTCGCACGCGTTGCTTGTTAACAAAAGGTAGCCTTTGTGTTAATCCAGGTTATAATCTACAGGTACAGGTATAACATACAAATTTCATCGAAGTCGGTTCATACTTTACGACGTGATTGAGTAACAAACAAATAAACAAACATCAAAACTTTCGCATATATAATATTAGTGTGACAACCTCCGCCCACGGCTTCGCGCGCGTGGTTTGTCGATAAAACATTAACATCCTTTTTTTAAACGACCTGGAGGTGGAACAGGCATATTGCCTACCCGATGTTAAGTGGTAACCATCGCCTATAACAAAGTACTGTCTCGTAGGACACGAACTTTAGATATGCACCCTACGATGCAATGCTCCGCGTCCATCTATGTGCCGGCAACCATACCCTTCAAACCGAAACACAGCAATGCTACTTGGCGGCAGAAATAGGTATGGGGGTAGTTTTTTCCCCGGACGAGCCCTTTCGCAAGGAACTCCACTACTCTTACCTACTGCGCAGTTTTTTTTTATTATGATAGCCAAGCGCTTGACCACTACCTCACCTGATGGTAAGTGAAGGTGTGATCGAAGATGGAGCACGCTTGCCTAGAAAGAACCTATTCACTCTGGATTCTGGAACGCAACCGCAAAATTTCATTGCCGATTTCAATAAAATTTGCCTACAGATAGATTCTTTTTCTTCCTGCCCTTTTCACACACTACGTGGGGTCGGCACAACATGTATTTTTCTTCCATACCTTTCTATCAGCCGTCATCTCCGTTGTCACTTCTTTCCTACCCATATCATTCTTCACACAGTCCATCCATCTCTTCTTCGGCGTTCCTCTATTTCTATATCCATCCACACTCGTATCTAACACTCTTTTAGTCACATGTTATTCTTCCCTCGTCACATACCACGGTAGCCTATTACTACTCAACTTTTCTATCACGGGCGCTACTTTCAAACTTCCTCTAATATACTCATTCCTTACCTTATCCGTTCTCGTTACCCCACACATCAATTTCAACATTCGCATTTCCGCCGCGTGCACTCTACAGATACATAGATTAAGAGCTGGATTGAGACATTAGGCTACTTTCAATGACAAACAACGCGTGCGAAGCCCCGAGCAGTAGCTTTACATATAATTTTTCCATGTTGTTATTTAAGTCAGAATAGCTAGGTATTATATAGGCTGTTGGTTAATATGCGCACAACAATGATAAAAACAAACACTTTATTAAACTTACGTTGTGCTATAGCATAATGCTTACCATCTAACCACAGATACTGTATTGGTGACGTCTCGAGATATCTCTTGTTGTCCTTTTCTAACCCAAAACCCGCAGCCGTTTCCAAAAGAGATATCAAATCGGCCTTTATATTTGGATGTCGATTGCAAGAGTAGGCAATAAGTTTTATATTGAATTAACCACCTAAACTTAGTCGATTTTCTTTAAAATTTGTTATTATAACTAGTAGTTTTTTTATTCGAGAAGACTTTATTTTATGTTTTGAGAAACCGTCACTTGAATATCGTCAATAAATCAGTCGTCACCAAATACCCTGTAGATGTTCCGACTAGCTATATAGCTGTTCCGAAATAAGATCCATATGGATCCTATTTCGGGAGGAGCCAGCTTGCATCTGGCAGAGATGCGAACGACATAAACAAAATTATTATTAAATTAACTGGAGAATAGATAGATTGCTGTTAATTTTGAAGCTTTATAAAGGAATCCAATATGCAGTTCATCATCATCATCATATCAGCCGTAGGACGTCCACTGCTGGACAAAGGCGTCCCTCATTGATCTCCAGGAACTGCGGTTGGAAGCGGCCTGCATCCAACGCCGACCTGCGGTTTTTACCAAGTCGTCTGCCCATCCTGTAGGTGGACGTCCTACGCTGCGCTTGCCGGTCCGTGACCTCCATTCGAGAACATACAGTTGATACATGAAACAGTTGAACTATGCAGTTGATACATTTTAAAATATTTTTATAGGTTTGAAAATATATTTGTGGACTGGACTTGGCTGTATAAGGATTGTTAAAAAACATATAACTGACTATAATAAAACTTTAGTTTGGATGTAGGGGGTAATCTCAGGAACTACTAATCCAGAGTCTGTGTTTCCTGATAGCTACAACCTGGGTATCTTTAAGTCGCGAGTGAATAGGTTTCTTCTAGTCAAGCGTGTACCATCGTAGACTGCATCATCGTTTACCATCAGTCGAGATCGTAGTCAAACGCAAGCCTATAATATATATGAAAAAAAAAGATTTGGAAAATTAAGCTACATTATTCCTGAGTGCTATAGGCTATACTAGTGGTTCGCCCCGAGCTGAGATCTCGCGAGTCTCCTATTAAAACAAAAAAATTATATTTGTAACCTTTGACTATCAAAATAGTGCCACGAAAAAAATAATCACATAACTTGACCTACAGTTTCATTCAAATTACAGGTAACGGGAGTTCATGTAAACTGGTCTTATTTTTTGGGGTACAAATAGCATTTATTCTGGATTTCAGACTTTTTGCCTATATTTGGACCACTAAAGCTACACGCATACCAAGTTTCAGCACTGTGGGGGTCACTGGTGTACCCTGTGAATTTTGTCAACTTCAGCTTTTGTTATGGCTATCATCTTAAAAACAAAAACGAGGTCGAAATGTACTTACAAAGACATTTTATTAGACATGCCTATTGCCAGGATAGTCCCATTTTGGTTTTTTTACCCCTCTTGAACCCAATATCTCAACCCCCCCCCCCCCCCCCATCCCACATTATTAGCTCATTACACCTAAATTGTGCCAACACTAGCTCCCTATGTACCAAATTTCACGATGATCGGATAAACGCTTCGAAAGTTATCCTCGGACAAACAAACATACATACGACGCCAATTTGCCCGAGTTGATTTATCCCATAAATCAGGTCACATGAGACAAAAATGGGGCGCCAGTCAAGTTGCAACAGCGAGTTTATATTTATTTTTAGGTTATGTATATAATGTATATACTAAATGTGTAGGACATTTAGTAGTGTAACGCGTACGAAGTCTGAAATCCAGAATAACTGCAATTTCTACCCATAAAAAGAGTAACTACAAACATGAACTCATGTTACTTGTAATTTGAATGAAACTGTAGGTGAAGTATTTTGGTTATGCATTTCGTGACACTAGATTATAATACCCTTTATTGCACACCAACAAAATTAAAAATACAAAGACATACACAAAAACCAAGGTATGTACAATGGGCGGTCTTATCGCTAAAAGCGATCTCTCTCAGACAACCTTTGGATGGACAGGACAAAACAAAATCAAAAAGACGGCGGTGTATCTATGTTCATAAACCTACATAAACTACCTATACCTACTAATAAACTAAAAATGTATACAAATATAATATATAAACTATATATATGTATAAACTACAACAAAGGAGATAAACATAGCGATAAACTAGCAGTGCGTAGATAAAGAAAGGAAATGATTGTATACCTTGGCTTTAAAGATAGGAAGAGATTTTGATGATCTGATAGTGAAAAAAAAACTTAAAAACACTATTTTTAGTCAATGATTATAAATAATATTATTTGATTTATGTGTGATCCGCGAGACCTCAGTTCGGGGCGAACCACTAGTAATGTAATTTAGCTACATACATCCGTACATATCAACAAACATAAGTGCAAGACTGTGCATCTTAAAGTATAAGTGTCGCTATGCGCTCAAGTGCGTTATTTATTCAACGCACGAACTCAGTTCGTTCACACCGCTACGCTTGTGCCACTCTTTATCTATACTCTATAGCAGGGTTTCTTAACCTGGGGTCCATGGACCCCTAAGGGATCCGTGGAAGGAGTGCTGGGGGTCCATCCATATCATTATTAATTTAGAAATTTTTATAATTTATTAGTGCATGATATATACGAGTATATCCCAGTCAGTAGTTCGTTTGATTATTTTTCGTAATTTCATTTCGTTATTGAACAATTTTGTTAATTAATATTTTGATAAAGAAGTTTTACTCAAGTCGTGTGGTCTCGTCACATTCGTTTTTTTCTATATAAGTAGTATATAATTAAGAAACTTTTTCCCCGACCTAATGTCGTGGAAAAAGTTTCTTCGCATTTTTTAAGAAAATTCAAACCATTGTTTAATATAGTTTATTTAAATTTAACTAAAGTATGTAGGTACCATTTTGTTCGATAACTTTTTGCCATCTTGTAGGTAGGGACATGATCCCATTGCTATATAAATTTTGGGGCTTCTGATCAAAATACCGCGACAAGTAGTTTTGGCAGTCCTCTCGTGATGTTAACCTGACACTGCCTAAAGAATTCTGAAGAGACCGAAACAGGTGGAAATCTGAAGGTGCAAGGTCAGGACTATACGGCTGATGCATTAACACCTCCCAGCCAAACTCTCGTAATTTTTGCTGAGTGGCTAAAGGATGTGTGAGGTCTAGCGTTATCATGATGAAAAACCACACCCCTTCTGTTGATTAATTCCGGCCGCTTTCTCTCAACTTCTTGCTTTAATCTCATCAGTTGTTCGCAGTAGAGTTTAGAATCGATGGTCCTGCTTGGTGGTAACAGCTCATAATGAATAATGCCCTTCCAATCCCACCACACACACAGCATCACCTTGTTGCGAGTTAACCCGGGTTTCGCCACAGTCTGTGAAGCCTGACCGGCCTTTGACCACAGCCTTTTTCGCACGTTCTTGTCGTACGTGATCCACTTTTCATCACCAGTTATCAGCTTCTTCAAAAAAGGTTCGGTTTCATTACGTCGTAATAAAGAATCACAAATGAGTACACGGTTCATTAGGTTTCTTTCAGTGAGCTCGTGGGGTACCCAAATATCGAGCTTTTTGTGTACCCAGTTTTTTCAAATGCGCCAAAACTGTTTTGTGGTCAATTCCCAGACATTCAGCTACGTCGTAACTACTGATATGCCGATCTTGCTCCACTTTTTCAAAAATGGCATCAATTTTATCCGTAATAGGGCGACCAGAGCGACGTGCATCTTTGACATCAAAATTTCCGGATTGAAAACGCTTAAACCAAATTTGTGCTACTCTCACAGACACTGCACTAGGTCCATAAACATCGCAAATTTTTTTCGCGGCTTGCGTTGCATTTTTCCTTTTTTGTAGTAAAATGTTTAAATGTATCGAATTTCTTCATTAGATTCACTTATCTTTACAGTAAGAAAAACAAATAAAAATCACACATTTTCCTAATATGAATTTGGAATTATCTTCTTTAAAATTTAAACTTTGAATGATATCAAACCCAGCCAGATACAAGTAGTATAGGCAAAGAGATTTTATTACAAGTTCATACATACTATAATGCGAAAAGACTTTTCCCCCAACCTATTATATCGAATATATAGATGATAAGGGGTCCACCAGATTTTCTAAATGTTGCTAGTGATCCGTCACTTTAGAAAGGTTAAGAAATCCTGATGTGCAGTAGGTACTAATAATAGTATAAACAGGTAAAGATTGTCGTTTGTTAGTATGTATATTTGTATGGGAAATCACAGAAACTACTGAACCAATTCTGAAAATACTAGGAACGGTATTTATTCTAACAAATGTTTCAATGTTTGTTTTGCCCTTTCTAGGCCTATTTTTAAAACCTGATTTAGGCAAATCTAGCCATTTTTAGCTTCGTAAGTAGCTCATTTTCAAAAAGTAAGGTGGCGAGGTGGCAACTCTGGAACCAACCAGTAAGTGAAATATCCATACAGACTGCGTCCCTACTATCATTAGTTCTGTGTCATACGACAGAATGTACACTTGTTTACATGATGGTAGACGGCGAGTGCGGCCTCCTGACTAGTGGTCATGGTAGATTCCTGCATATTAGGCTATTGTGGTTCAAGAAGAGGCCCGTGTCATCTCCGAGTTGGGACGAATCGACACACATATCATGTAGATATGTATCCATTTAAAGATATACCAACAGTACCTACTTACACATATAGGTATTTTATTTCATGTATTCCTTGTAAATCTAGGCACAATGTTAGGTGGTAGGGGATTTATATAAGCGCTAGATATTGCCTTGCGGCAAGGTCAAAATCAGTCCAGCCGTTCTTGAGTTATAAGTGTTCGAACAATCCCGACTATTTTATATATATTATTTATATGTATATATAAAAGAAAGTCGTGTTAGTTACACTATTTATAACTCAAGAACGGCTGAACCGATTTGGCTGAAAATTGGTAGGGAGGTAGCTCAGAACCAGGAGATGGACATAGGATACTTTTTATCCCGTTCCCGTCGTTCCCGTGGGACGTGACATAAAACGTCAAAGAGAATACAAGTCACTATAAAACGTCGTATAACAAAAACGCATCTGCCATGGAATAACAAAACAGCTATGACAGCAAATGACAGCTAAACGTAATTTTGTCTATGGTTAAGTATGGTTGTATAATGATGGCCGGGGACAACAATTGACAATTCTACCAGGGTGACGTTTAATGACAGCCCGCGTTATATACATGTTGTTAAAATGCCCAGTTGTTAAAAATAAACCGCAGTGAACGTCCTTTTGCTGATATGACGGATGCATTGATATGATATTGGCGATCTCCGTGACACAGTGGGCGAATAGCCGGCTGAGACGCAGGAGGTAGCGGGTTCGATTCCCGCTGCGGAACAAATGTTGGCATGATCTACAGATATTTGTATATATCGGGTCTGGATGTTTTTCTATATAATATGTATTTACAAAAAAAATATTCTATCAGTTATCTGGTTCCCATAGTACAAGCTCTGCTTAGTTTGGGGCTAGATAGCGCTGTGTGAAATGTCCAGCAATATTTATTTATTTATTCATATTATTATTATCTATGTGATTTCACATGGGTTTAACGTACACGTAAGTGTAACTCTTCGAATATTATTTAATTAACTGAAAAATCAAGAGGCAAGTTCTTTTCAGAAATGGCAGTATAATATGGCTATAGTTATAGCACTATAGCCATCATATCCGTTCGACTTGCCCTTGCCTGCTCGATATGGCGCGAAGAGGGTTTCGCATTTCAAACGGTTATTTAATATCCTGCGACAGAAACATTATAGGTGATTGAAGACAATTAAGAATCTACATACTTTTTATATAAAACGTTAGGCTATTACCGGCGAAATGATTTTACGCGTAATTAGCGACTTGGACCCGTTTTGATTTGTCCGAATGGCAACGTTGTCCGAATAGAATACCTAAGAATGAAGGACGTCCGAGCAATCACGATTAGGAACAGTACTTTGGTCGGCATCCTACGCCATCTATAGGTTACAAGTTTACAACTCTACCAACCTATCATTTTACTATCATTTTTTTACATCCCTTCCATTCAAAGGTTATGTGAAGTTTTTCATCGACAAGACCGCCTAGAGTTCATTAAGTGTTTGTTGTATTCTGCATATCTTAAAGCTTGTAATAAGGTGTGCTATTATGAAGCTTAATTAATACATAACTTTAAGAAATAGCCCATGTGACAATTAAGTTAAGGCCACAAATACGCATTTCCCTTTTCTATCAATCCCGTCATCCTTCCAAACATCTACGAGTGAACTGGAGACAAATTCCCACGATAAAAAGATATGATACCTCGCCCAATCTGTTTGCATTCACCCTTTCCAGGCACCTACGTATGTGCATTAGGTACCTACTAGAGGTGGCCGATTGAAAGATCTACGTGCAATTTGCATCGGCAGCTGCGCCGGCGCCGGTGTCAGGCTAAATTAGGGATGGACGATACACATCGATTTAAACGTTTTAAAAACACTCGACGTATAGTAACAATGCATCTGATAATACATTGTTAATACTTTGATATATTCGATGTATCGATATTTTTCATTCGATATATCGATTGGGTAAACCTCATTACCGAGATTATTTATTTGAAATTATTGAAAACTGATTTTTCTGATTTCATTTTATATTATTGGACCGAATGCATCTGTTGTGGTTATATTTAGCTATGCATACTACGGTTAAAGAGACGGTTACTGCGGTTACTAAACATAAAAAACACTCGATGTATTGCAAATATCGATATATTTTTCAATAAGTACATCGTTCTTACATCGAGGTGACCATACGATATTACATCGATGTGTTTAGTGTCCATCCCTAGGCCAATAGCATTCGTAAGTATTTAAAGTGACCAACAAACAATCCAAGAGGACTCGAATCTGCAATTTTCTCTATCATTGGCTAATTTGGGTCATTCTATGATGCATGCATCCAGTTGTTTTAGTCGTAATTCTGAATCATCTCACTAATTTCGACCTATACGTGAATTGCCTGGTTGCACAGATGGTAGTGCGTCCTCGTATCAAGAGGAAGGTCGCGGGTTCAAGTCCCGTCTAGGCTTGAAATTTTTGAGATGATTTTAAAAATCTTGGAATATTCCGCATGTGTTCGGATAACACTGTAAATAAAAATACTAATACGGAATTTATCACGTACCGTCTTATCGGTGTATCGACCGACAATGTTTCGGTTCAATTCGTGAACCGTCATCAGGCCATGTCTTCATGATGCAAGCGACAGAAGCGTGAATGAACCTGGTAGAGACATAGTTTGTGTAGTGTGTTTGCCTGTACCGAGAGCTACCGAAGAGAGCAGCAGTGATGATGATGATGACGCAGCCTGTCCGCACGCTGGGCCATCGTTGACGCAATCCCCACCGCGCCCGTCGACTCGCGCGCAGAGGGCAGCGGCGCGCAGTGCGAGGCAAGACGTTATTCGGAACGGTTCACGAATTGAACCGAAACATTGTCGGTCGATACACCATTAAGACGTACATGATAAATCCCGTAATTTATTATAATGATTAAAATACATCACGAAAGTTTTCTAAGTAAAATATACAGTTTGATATTTTTTAAGGTACAAAAACATTAATCTTAAGGCATTTTTAAGTAGATATGACAAATTAAAATAAACTTTATAAGTACATTAACACCTAACCATTTAACCAGTAACATGAAACGAGTTGTTAGCTAAAAGTGAAAGTACTACCTAACCTAGGTAACTTGAATAAACTCAGTCAGTAAATAGAGAATCAGAAACTCTATATCGGTTTAACTTTTGAAACTATCATGGTTACGAACACTATTTATACTAAAAACGGGATATTTACCATGATTTGTGAGTATTTGAATATCGGGATACTCAAATACTCACAAATCATGGTAAATATCCCGTTTCTATATCGGTTTATTATGGAATCAATGACATGACATGTTTTGTGGTGTTGATTCCCAATGGATTCTCAATTAATCTTTATTATTATACTCTATTTTTCATTTTTCATTTCATTTATTTATTCATAAACAATTATATAATTGTGTTTGAAATCACATCCTAAATACAAGTTACAATATTTTAAAATTATCACATACATGTCAAAAATAATAAAATAGAACAAAACAAATGTCTACTTACCTATATATAAAGATGTCAAAAAAGCCAAGAAAAGTCAAATGGAAAATAGACATCAAAGAATATAAAATAAAAATGATTTAGAATAATATTACTAAGGAATTAATAATACAAACATGTCACAAATTAATTAAATTGACCATTAAATCAAAATCTATATAAAAAAAAAGAAAACGACTATTCAATATTATTACCGGTCATAAAATCATTAACTGAATAGAAACACCCTTTCAACAATTACATATCTATATTGTGATGATAGGGAAATCTTAAGGTGCGTGCACCTAATATTTCCCTTATTTCTAAGCCCTTTACATCTTATAATTGAAGATGTTTACCAGGGACAGGATTAAACGAAGTATGACTAATATGGGTCTAATATAAAGGCTTGCGCTTCTCTTCACTTTTAAGGACACATTAAAGATTACCAAACCACATTAGTGTAATACCAACCCAAACATTTGTCTCTCCCTCTTCTCTTTCTGAAAATCTCTCATTGACCAACTCAATTGACAATGAGGAGTTTTCAGAAGTCATTTTTATACGACCTAGTGTTGTCGAAGACATATGGCCCACCTGATGATTAAAGGTAACCATCGCCTACAACAAAGTATTCCCTCGTAGGTCACGCTTCACGCACCAAATTGAGAATTTATCTAGACTCTAGATAAATAGCCCTGACACTCAAGCTAGTATAATATCATTACTTCTTTTAATTTAATGTGGGGAAGAGATCAGCTGGACTTAAGTGGGAATGGGCGAGCCACGTTGCCCATATTGCGGTAAGCGATGATGCAGTCTCCGATGGATCACGCTTGCCTAGAAGAAACCTATTCACTCGCGCGCGAATTGAAGACACCCAGGTTGTAGTTATCAGGAAACACAGACTAAGGCAAGGCGTTCCACTATTTGGCGGATTTTGGTCAAACCAAATACCAGTAGGTATCACTAAATACAGTAACAACGTTTCCTTCAACTAGTCAGCCAGGTACTCCCACACCAAAACACTAGTCTCACACTTGCCCAATTCCAACAATGGTAATTACAGGTCCTTAATCAACCCACGCAATACTGAGATGTCCAAGCTCGTACTATTTAAGATTAGCCCACGTCCACCCACAATAATCACATTCTTGCCTTAAAAGTAAGCAAATTCTAAGAAGGCAAGAGAAGACAATTTAGGATTTAGGAGGTTTTTGTGCTACTATACTAAAGGAAATCTAATACTTAGGTTCGATTCGACGTGTATCATTTTATATACCGTGAAGAATGTCTAGAAAGCAAAAATCAATCACATAATGCCAAAAAATTGATCAAGCGAAACGATATCTCTAAATCAACTTGGGCAAATCGGTGTTATATGTAAGTATGACTATGTACCTATGTTTGTTCGTCCGAAGAAGCGTTTATCCGATCATCGTGAAATTTCATATATACCTAGTCAGGTCATAAGTATTGTCACACAGTAAAAACTTTTCTTTTAGAATGCTGGCCACAAAAAAGTTTATAGAATTCGAATTGTTCATGAAAATAAAACTGTATACTTTTTAGAATTTTACTCATTTTTAAATATGGAGTGAACGCTTAAAGAAGACCGTGTTGCAGTTATTGCGTTGCATCGTTGCGGTTACGCGCCAATTCATATTTTTGACATACTGTAAAATTTGAATATAACCAAAAGATTCGTTTATCGCACCATCAAACGATACAATAAAGACTCTAGTGTAGATGACAGGTCTAAGAAGAGGTCGCCCTCAGTCTGTTAGGACTCCAGCAGTGATAAAAGCTGTGAAGGCGCGAATTCAAAGAAATCCCAAACGTAAGCAGAAACTGTTGGCCCTTCAGATGGGGTTAAGCAGAACCACGGTGAAAAGGGTGTTAAATGAAGACTTAGGGCTTCGGGCATATCGAAGAAAAACAGGACATCGTTTGAATGCTCGTCTAATGGACCTGAGACTGAAGAGATGCCGCGCTTTGTTGAAGCGGTACGCGGGAAAAAAATATCGGGAAATTCTTTTTTCGGATGAAAATTTTTTTATCGTAGAAGAGAGCTACAACAAACAAAATGATAAGGTGTACGCACACAGTAATGAAGAAGCGAGCAACCGTATTCCGCGTGTCCAACGAGGTCATTTTCCATCCTCGCTCATGGTATGGTTGGGAGTTTCTTATTGGGGCTTAACAGAGGTACATTTTTGTGAGAAAGGTGTAAAAACGAATACAGTTGTGTATCAAACTACAGTCCTGACGAACCTTGTGGAACCTGTTTCTCATACCATGTTCAATAACAGGCACTGGGTATTCTAACAAGATTCGGCGCCAGCTCATAGAGCGAAGAGCACACAAGACTGGCTGGCGGCGCGTGAAATCGACTTCATCTGGCACGAAGACTGGCCCTCCTCCAGTCCAAATTTGAATCCGTTAGATTACAAGATATGGCAACACTGAGGAAAAGGCGTGCTCAAAGCCTCATCCCAATTTGGAGTCACTCAAGACATCCTTGATTAAGGCAGCCGCTGATATTGACATGGACCTCGTTCGTGCTGCGATAGACGACTGGCCGCGCAGATTGAAGGCCTGTATTCAAAATCACGGAGGTCATTTAGAATAAACTTTAGTGTCATAAGAATCTATGTTTTGTTAAGTTCATTTTGGTATATAAATGGTTACATAATGAATAAACTTGTTTCAATTATTTTATATTAAACATGTGACAGAATTTATGACCTGACTAGGTAGGTAGGTAGTGATGCCACAACTGTGGTTGAGATTATTGGGGTTCAAGAGGGGTAACAAAAAACAAAATGGGACTATCAGGTCAAATGGCACGTCTAATAAAAGGTCTTTGAGAGTACATTTTGACTCCGTTTTTATTTTTAGTTTAAACCATGTTAGTTTTTAAGTTTTTAAGCCATAATATAAGCTGAACTTTTACCAAATTCACAGGGTACACCAGTGAAATTGAGTTTTGCTGAAATTTGGTATGCATGTAGCTTTAGTGACACAAATATAGGCAAAAGTCTGAAATTTAGAACAACTGCAATTTCTACCCAAAAATGAAAACCAATTAACATGAACTCCCGTTACCTGTAATTTGAATGAAACTGTAGGTCACGTTTTATGGTTATACATTTCATGGCACTATTTTATTAAAAGCTCCTTAAATCATATTTAGCCACTAAATACGTTTAGGCATCGTTGCGCAAGACGCGCTAAGATTTTATTTTGTTTTGGGATACTCGCGAGATTTCAGTTCGCGGCGAACCACTAGTTACAGAATAGACTGAGTTAGAGAAAATAATGTTTAACTGTTCGTTAATAAAGTTCAAAATTATTCAGTTCAAAGCTGTTTGACTATTTATCTTGTCAAAAAGAATTAATTGATTCTTGCATTACTGGTGCAAGCGAAAATCGACTCTAAGGTGACGAACCTTTTCATTTCGTCACTGTAGGTACTATAGGCATAACCGATTTTACCGTTAACCGTTTAGATAAGATAAGATAACTCTTCATTGTACACCAAAATAAAATGCAGAACATAATTTTTACAAATAGATTTAGTACAATGGGCGGTCTTATCGCTAAAAGCGGTCTCTTCCAGACATCCTTTATATGAACAGGATGATAATTGATCACATGACGGCGGTGTATATCTATATAATATTAAAAACATACTTACATACTATAAACCTAAAATAATAATATTAACACACATTTAATAGAAGCAGAAATGAGGAGATACGTAGGAGAACTCAAGTCACCGACATAGCCCGACGGATTAGCACGTTGAAGTGGCAATGGGCAGGCCATATAACGCGCAGAACAGATGGCCGATGGGGCCGGAAGGTTCTCGAGTGGAGGCCACGGACCGGCAAGCGCAGCGTAGGACGTCCATCTACAAGATGGGCAGACGACTTGGTAAGAGAACCGCAGGTCGGCGTTGGATACAGGCCGCTTCCAACCGCAGTTCCTGGAGATCAATGAGGGAGGCCTTTGTCCAGCAGTGGACGTCCTACGGCTGATATGATGATGATGAATAGAAGCAAACATAAGAATGGTTCACTCACGCAAGATGATTAAAAAAGTCTGAAAAGTCGTAAGAGTTTTCAGCGTTCCATCTGTTCCTAACCAAATCCATCTGTTGCTAGACGCGCACTGATAGTAACCCCCCACCACCTGACTTCATATCCCCTCAAGAACAGCTTCCACCAGGGCACGACCTGCCGTGTGGAAGTCCTTAAATAGGCTTCGACACAGGTTGGTCGCCGCAGAGTCAATATGTGCAAATGGGGGGTTCAGGGATCCCAGACAAACGCAATGCGACTGTGGTGATCCCGCACAGTCGATGAAACACATGCTAATGTGCCCTCTGTGCCCGAACACCTGCACAATGGTTGACTTAAAAATGGCTTCTCCTGACGCCACCAATGTAGCCAAGTACCTATCTAACACAATATAAGTAGAACTATTGACACGCTAAGAAGAAGAAGAAGATTAAAAAGTGTAAGTAGGTAAGTTACAAACTAACAAAATGTATTCTCTTTTATTACATTTTGTAGAATAAACCAAATAAAATGGGTGATAGTGCCCACGCAACTGAACGAATCTGTCCATCTGTTCAAGCATCATCTAAGAAAACTGAACAACGCCTCATTCCACGGCACGGCTCCGTGCCATCCTTGGCACGGAGCTCCAAAATACCAATTGCTTCGTTTTGACTCCTTTCAAAGAAGAGCCATTAGAATCATCGGTGATCCCAAACTCGCCGACAGGCTGGAACCGCTGAGTCAAAACGCCGTGACATCGGATCGCTCAGTGTATTCTACCGCCTGTATAATGGGGAATGTTCTGAGGAGCTATTTGATCTCATCCCGTTGTCGAGATTTTACCACTGTCGAGATGTTATTACGTTGTTGATAGATATCATCGACAATTGGGTATCACGCACCACACGCTTCACGCGATCTTTTCTACCCCATACTTGCAAGATGTGGAATGAGCTACCATCTGAGGTTTTCCCATTAGACTACGACATGGCACGCTTCATGAGAAATGTAAAGAGGTTACTACAGTGTAGGGAACGCATCGACAATACATAACAAAAAAGAACCATCATAAATAAATAAATATTGCTGGACATTTCACACAGCCCCAAACTAAGCAGAGCTTGTACCATGGGAAACAGATAACTAATAGAATACTTACATACTTTTTCATGTAAATACATACTTAAAATATGTATATAGAAAACATTTGCTATAGAAAATCTTCCGTGTCTCAGCTTCAATTACTACGCCACGGTGATCGTCAATCATAAAAGTAAGTTTCTATGTGAGTAAAACTATCTTGCTATGCAAGTAACATGATATCAACTACGAACACAGAACAAGATTTAGAAGATAATGGTCCAAGCACATGTTCCGTCGTAAAACTGAAGTGGTCTAGTGGCATAGTCAGTGGTCCGCCCCGGTCACTGACCTACCCACACACTCAACTAAATAATTTACGATAGCGATTCAAGTGCCGAAGGTAAACATCTTCCAGACTAAAATTGCGCACACCTCTGCCACTGCGTCTAACTGTTTCTAAACCTACTCCTAAACAAGATAAGATAAAATCACGTTTATTTGCTAGAAACATTACACTAATATTATAAATGCGAATATGAAATGCGTACCTACTAGTATAGAAAAACACCCAGAACCTTCTGAACACCCTAAACTAGAAACCTCATCCGTCTCAGTCGTCTATTCGCCCACTACACCACGGATGTCGTTTAATCAGGGTTTTCTCATTTCTATTATAATCACACTATTATCATAAATGTGAAAGTTTGGATGTTTGTTTATTTATTTGTTTGTGTGTTACTCAATCATGTCTAGGGAATGCAATCCCGACTCGAGATTGCAAATTCGAGATCCCGCGGGATTAGAAATATCAATCCCGCGGGATCCCGGAATTTTCGGGATCCCGTCTAGTTTAAAAAAAAATGTTAAATTCGGATGACTGAAAAAGCTAATAACTGCTTGTTTGTGATAGTGAGGTTAACTAAAATAACATATTACTCGAAAGAATATAAAAATCTTTATTCTTTAATCTTACCAACTAAATAATTATCGTCACCTGTCGCTAATATTCGGAAATAGTCGGAATAGTTTTCTAACGCTGTTTGTCGTTCCTGCCGCTCGCGGCTGTCAGTCAGCGCGCCGCTTGCGCCCCGAGTGGACGTGTGTAGCGTCGCTGACCACTGCCGCCCAATCCCGTCAATCTCGAACGGGATCTCGTCATATGATGCGTCGGGATAGATCCCGAAAAATTAAACGAGCTCTCGCGAGATCGGGATTGCATTCCCTAATCATGTCGTAACGGATAAACCGAATCGATGAAATTTAGTATGAACATATAGGTTAATTTTTATCCCATAAATCAGGTCCCATGGGATAAAAATGGGGCGTCAAGTTGCAACAGCGAATTTAGCTTTATTTCTAGGTTACCTACACATTTAGTAGTGTAACGCGTACGGAGTCGCGGGCAACAGCTAGTAGTAAATACATTAGTAGGTATTAAGTCTAAAAGTCAAGCACATTTATGTTCTACCCACATTTATGTAAGGTATGCAAATGTTAAAATCAAATACAAAATAATTAAATTAGAACAATTGAATATAGATTAAATTATATAACATCAAATAACAAGTAGGTACATAACAGTTTCAAATCAAGGCAAAATAATGTACCCAGACATTATCAACAGATTGGTCCTCTTTGATCATACAATAAAACTAACCAGTTTAAAATAAAACTGGTAAAGTGCCAGTCGGACTCGCGTACGAACGGTTCCGTACCATTATCTATAAAAACAGCAAAAATATCACGTTTGTTTTATGGGTGCCCACCCTTAAATATTTGTTTTATTTAGTTATTTATTTTTAAAGTGAATATATAACTAAATATTCTGTGAATATTTCAAGCGTCTACCTGTTGCCGCTATCAATATCGAACTAAAACGAGCCACATTTGTCGTATGGGAGCCCCCCTTAAATATTTATTTTATTCTGTTTTTAGTATTTGTTGTTATGACAACAGAAATACATGATCTGTGAAAATTTCAACTGTCTTAGTATCACGGTTCATGAGATACAGCATGGTGACAGACGGACAGACAGACAGCGGAGCCTCAGTTGCCGTTTTATCCCTTGGGTACGGAACCCTTAAAATCTATAAATTCAAACCAATAGTTCTCATTAGAAATGTTTTTTTATAAATTATAGGCTCGCCTTTGTCCGCGATCTCGCCTTATGGTAAGCGATGATTCAGTCTTGCGCTGTACCACGCTTGCCTAGAAGAAAACTCACCCGCGTCGCGACTTGACGACACCAGATATTTGGATAAAATCCAATTTTTCCCCAGCTTATTATGAATCCCCAGGCTTACTTAGCCTCCGCTACAGCAAAACGAAATGATTTCGTCAGCCTTTCTTATTGAAATCTCTACGTGACTTGAATTGCGATGCTCTGACATTGATTTTATTATATTCTTTGGTGTAAAATTACATTTTATGCCACTGTATCAGACAACCACACACTGAGGTTTTAAAGCGATAATACCCAAAGTAGTCTACATCGACGATCTGGTGATAGGATCCATGAGATTATCATCAAACTCTTCATTTTGCAAAGGGGACGTCAATTAACTACGTGGGGGAGAGGGGGATCTCAGCAAATACCTAATAAGTATTTTTTTTACGTCGCAAACAGTGGCATTGCGAGAAAATTGAATTAACACCTGTCGAATACAAAAAAAAAGTGTAACGCATTTATACCTACCCTATGATTACAAATTTTGAAAAATATCACGTGGGTAAAGGGTAGTGGGGAGAGGGGGTCGTACCAAATCTCTCGACATCTCACCAGTGGGGAACGGAGGAAATGAGGGGGGGGGGGGGGTTGATGGAGGGGGGGGGGGGTAAAAAAAACGTCACAAACGCCTCACGTAATTAATAGGTAGACGCCTCCAAAGGCATAGGTATGCATATTTATTAGATTCTTTGTTTCCTGAAGTCAGTTAGGTATATTTTTTTTCAAAAAGTTACTTGTACCTACTATAGAGGAGTCATAAATAAATAAATATTGCTGGACATTTCACACCGCGTTATGTAGCCCCAAACTAAGCTTGTATTATGGGAATACTAGTTTACATTTTTTTTGTAAATACATACTTATAATATATAGAGAAACAACCAGACCCGGAACAAATATCTGTAGATCACGCAAACATAGTTTTCATTCAACGATGCTCGAGGTACTCCAAAATATACGAGAGGCTATCCCAGACGCTACCTAATAGGCCACAATTCACTTTTTCATTCACTCACTATTGATCGTGCAGCGGGAGAGTTCAATGCACCCTGATTAATCTGTTAGGTAATTCCGTGATTTCAACTGACAAAAGCGTTGATCGAATTCGTGATTATTTTTGGGAAATTGGTTGATTTGCTTTGCATGATTTGTTGTAGTCGGTTTGTTTGTCTAAAGCTACCTAGCTATATTCAACGACCTCCGCGGCGCAGTGGCCGAATGGCTGAGGCGCAGGATACTTCAAAGTCTAAACTACAAACTATAAATAACTAATGGTTCGCCCCGAACTGAGATCTCGCGAGAATCTTTGACTAATGCCACGAAATGCACAACCAAGTTACTTGACCTACGGTTTCATTCAAATTACAAGTAACGAGAGTTCATGCAATTATGTTACACTTTTTAAGGGTAGAAATTTCACTTATTCTGAATTTCAAACTTTTGCCTATATTGGTGTCACTAAAGCTACACGCATACCAAATTCCAGCACTGTGGGGTCACTGGTGTACCCTGTGAATTTCGTTAAAGATCCTTTTTTTATTATGGCTAATAACTTAAAAACTACAAGGTTTAAACTAAAAATAAAAACGGGGCCGAAATGTACTAATAAAGACCTTTCATTAAACGCCCCATTTGACCTAATAGTTATATTTTTGTTTTACTCCTCTTAAACATCAATACTCAACAACCTCCGCCCATTTTCAGCTCACACCAGGATTGTGCCAATGCTACCTACCTATACATATATATCAAATTTCACGATGATCGGATCAACGCTTCGAAAGTTATCCTCGGACAAACAAACATACATACAACGCCGATTTACCCAAGTTGGAGATCTCGCTTCGCTCCAACATCTAAACGCTAATACTCACAAGCTACAAGCACAATATATTTTAGTGTAGAGTGTAGACAACTAGGTCAACGAAGTCAACATCTTACACTACTCAAGATGTCCATTCCGACAATTAAAATACGTCCTTGTCAATTGATACAGAGTTGACAATCAGTGGCCCTTGTCTTGACAATAAAATTGACCTCGGGGAAAAGAAACGGTTTAAGGTTATTTTTGGACGGATATGGATGGTTCATGGCTTCGAAATTTGGCTTTGGTCATTGTATGAATACTAAGTTGACCTAGTTATAATAAAAAAATCTGAATTAAGTACGAATGAAAATAATTGATTGTACACCTTAGTATAGTACAAACAACAAGACATAATTAACGATAGAACAACCACTAAATGCACAATGGGCGGTCCTAGCTTAAAAAAGCTTTCAAGATTAATGTGTAGAGATCGAATATGTATAATATAATAATAGAATATAAATAAATAAATAAATAAATATTGCTGGACATTTCACACAGCGCTATCTAGTCCCAAACTAAGCATAGCTTGTACTATGGGAACCAGATAACTGATAGAATACTTATCTTACTTTTTTTTTGTAAATACATAGAGAAACAACCAGACCCGGAACAAATATCTGTAGATCATGCAAACATTTGTTACGCAGCGGGAATCGAACCCGCTACCTCCTGCGTCTCAGCCGGCTATTCGCCCACTGTGCCACGGAGGTCGTCATGTATATGTATAAGTGTTTTATTTATTGTATAAATGACGACCTCCGTGATGCAGTGGGCGAACAGCCGGCTGAGACTCAGAAGGTAGCGGGTTCGATTCCCGCCGCGGAACAAAATGTTTGCATGATAGATACTTGTTCCGGGTCTGGTTGTTTTTCTATATATTATAAGTATTTGCAAAAAAAAGTATAATTAAGTATTCTATCAGTTATCTGGTTCCCATAGTACAAGCTCTGCTTAGTTTGGGGCTAGATAGCGCTGTGTGAAATATCCAGCAATATTTATTTATTTATATAGTTATTATAGTATATTTATTATATAATAGTATTTTACTCCAATATCCTTTTCTGTGCACGTACCCACCACTATAATCTAATATCTCTATCTTCAAAGGTTTGCCGGAAGAAAACTCTTATTAGGGTTAAGCTCGCCTTTGTACATGTCCATTTTGTAAGCTATTTTTGTCTGTAAATCTATTTATTTACAATAAAGAATAAAGGATAAACTTTGGAAGGAGAGAATGATAAAGAATGAAAGATTAGTCAATCAAGGTCAACACAATCATTGCCAATCACGGCAATGTGGGCAACGTCTATTATTGTCTCACTTTAGGATATAAACAGGTACCTATAACCATTACCATGGCGTGAGATAACAATTGATGTGGCATGTTATTCTTTTTGTCGTGTCTATAAATCTTAATCTACAGAATTTAATTAATTTATAGCAAAAGGTACCTCTACAGCCTCATCAGGTGCCATATTAAGGTGTTCCCGAGTGCAGGCTAAACCGATCGCTTCACTACGACAATGGTATCGTCACAATATGGCCACTATAGATGCCTTTTGATATTCTACTAACACAATCTTTTTTTAAATCAACTCTTTACACGTTTAACCCAAGAAAGATGCGAATGGAAAGGGTTGGAGGAGGCCTTTACTCAAAGATGGGTATCCCTAGAATAAATAATAAATTATATACTAATACAAGGACAAATAAATAAAAATAAACAAATAAATATGTATATGTATAAAACAAAATAGAAAAAAAATTAACAATAAATAAATGTCCTTGGAAATTAATGAATGTAAAATTATATTAATGTAAATAATAATTAATCTTAGAATTAATCTTGTTGAGAAAGGAAAAGGCTTAAATTAAATATTAGTATCTATGGATTACTAACATAGTTTAAAGATTTTATTTTTTACTAACAAATTATTGACGTAAATATCAGAAATAAATAAATTGAATAAATGTTTCTGGGAGCCGTTGGGTGCAGTTCCTATGGCTGTTAAGATGATAGTGATGACTTCTACAACGCCTTTTAATGTTCATCTAAAAGTTCATTAACAGACTGTTTATAAGGGTCAATTCACACGTACCACAACCACACCACGTCGCAGCGACAAAATGTGGTGAAGCTGTGGTTACGTGTGAATAGTGTCGCAGCGGCTTTTTGCAGTTGCGTTGTGGTACCGACAAAATGTCGATGTGGTTGCGTTGTCGCTGTCGTTGCGATGTGGTAACCACGTGGTCATGTGCAGTTATACTCCGGCTTTCGTAGAGGAAACACGGCTTGACTGAACGTAGTCATGGAGGAAAGATTGTTGTTGCTATACTTGTTTTCGCACAACCACGCGGCAACTCAGTACCAACCACGCGGCAATTCAGTACAACGCAGAGTGAAAGGGGGGAGCGCAGGCGCCAGCTAGGCGCGCGCTGTTGATGACGTCATGTCGTGGCGATGTGGCCACGGTGCCGCCGCCGGTGGTGGCGTTGCCGTCGCGATGTGGTTGCGATGTGGTCGTATTACACAGGTGGTCGATAACAACGGCAAAATGTGGTACGTGTAAATTGTAATATTCCTTTTTAATACAAAATATACGCCCGACCACATGGCGTCGTTGTGGTGTGGTTGTGGCTGTGGTGTGGTTGTGGCTGTGGTGTGGTTGTGGTACGTGTGAATTGACCCTAAATCTCTCAACGAGTCGTTATGTATAGGAGATATCGTTCGCACATGCCATTAAGGACGGAAATGATGCGTTGATTTATTTATGAGATTGGGAATCCATTGATGTTCGTCTAGAATTAATCTATGAGAGTACTTATTAGAGGAAACTGCTTTTCGTATCCAGGATGCACTATATTTTACGATGCCTGTAAAGTCCCGCGGCCGTTTGAGAAACTAACGATTATAGATGAAAATATGGTTGAGAATTTATGTTTTCGATCTCTATGGAATAGACAGTAGCGTCTAGACTAAATGAAATAGGACTTCATTAATGAAACGGAACATCTATTTATCTAACCCACCCAATGCTGGGTACTTAAATAGGCCTCCTCATTAGCACCACAGCCTATAAGACACACAGTTCGGGAACTCCAAATCCTAAGTACTCCGGATGCCTGTTAAGCATAAGGATATTTTCCTCGCTTCTGATTTCTGGCCCGCAGGAATTGTGTTTCGGGCTTGCAATCGAATATTTGGCAGATTTTTGTATTCGAATATTTGTAATACCTTCTTCATCTTCCTGCCCTTTTCCCACATTACGCGGGGTCGGCACAACATGTATTCCTCCTCCACATCTCTCTATCAGCCGTCATCTCCGTTGTCACTTCCTTCCTACTCATATCATTCTTCACACAGTCCATCCATCTCTTCTTCGGCGTTCCTCTACTTCTATATCCATCCACACTCATATCTAACACTCTTTTAGTGACATGATTTTCTTTCCTACGCATGACATGCCTATACCTCTTACTCCTCAATTTTTCTATCACTGGAGCTGCTTTTAAACTTCCTCTAAACTTATTCCTTATCTTATCCATTCTCGTTACCGCGCACATCCATCTCAACATTCGCATTTCCGCCGCGTGCTCTCTTCTTTCATCTGTCCCTTCCGTGGCCCAACACTCAGAATCATACCTCACGATAGATCATAAGATCGTCTTGTAAATTTTCCCCTTAAATTTAATATTTGTAATAGCGTTATTCGAATTTGCCGACGTCTGTTTTTCCTAAAGAATACAATCCGGGTCTCTTTATGGTAAGAGCGAATAGGTTTCTTCTAGACCTTCGTGTTTCATCTTAGACCACATCATCGCTTACCATCAGGTGAGATTGTGGTCAAACGAAGATCGAGATGAAAGAATTTTAAATTCATTTTAGAGAATTGACCGTTCATTTATTAAGTTGTGAAATAGTAAGTTAAATGATACCTTTGGTTCCGGTTTGAAGGGCGGTCTGAAGGTTTACCCAGATATCAGTTACGAAATGCTGCATTGCATACCCAATAGGTATCTTATTTTTATAATATAATATGTATACTCACTCACATACACTCAATCCAGAGGAGTACCTACAGGCTTCTGGCGTTTGTGACGACACCATCATCGTTTGAGGTCAGCAGAAAACCAGCGTTAAGTAGGTACGCTTTTGACCTACCTAGTTAGCACATGCTGAGCTAGCGCCATTTTGGCGCGACTTTTTTTTATTAGGTAGTCAAAAGTTGCGTGGGATGTTCCTGTTATCTAAGCATTTACATTATTTGAATTTCTTGACTTCTGGCAGTTTTGTCTTATTTTTCTGTACGAATTAATGAAATTAGCCAGAAGTCAAGGTATCCCACCGTCTGTTAATGGTCTGTTACTTTGTTACTTGTGTATGTCATGTCGTGCCAAATAAATGTTTTCATTTTATTTCATCTGTCCATTTGCATGAACTAACCAGACTCATATGGTTTAATCATCAATAATAGTAATAATTACTGCAAAAAACATTACTTGTATTTTTTGACGACCTCCGATGGCACATTGGGCGAATAGTCGGCTGCGATGCAGGAGGTTGCGGGTTCGATTCCCGCCGCGGAACAAATGTTTGCATGATCTACATATATTTGTTCCGCGTTTGGTTATTTCTCTATATATGATAAGTATGTATTTAAAAAAAAGTATTTAAGTATTGTATCAGTTATCTGGTTCCCATAGTTCAAGCTTTGCTTGGTTTGGGGCTAGATGGCGGTGTGTGAAATGTCCAGCATTATTATAATTTTATTTTTCTTCTTCAATTATTCAAATTCTGTTTCAGTTCTCTCTAACAGAGGGTCAAAATTCCGGACAGGTCAGGAAAATTCCTGTCGGTTACTCTACTCGCGGCTGTACTGATGATGTCATTTTGCAGTTTCGGAGATTTGCCACAACAAAGAGCTGTATGTACTCTAAGTAGGAATTACAATATCGCATCTTGCCGTCTGGTGGTCACCACTCCGTGACGGTTGCACCACGACTAGTTATTATAAAACAGGGTCGCCATTATTTATGAAAACTTTACGAATTTCGAATTAGAAATGCAGCTCTTATAAACTAGGATAGGTAGATCTGATATTTTTACACTCGTGTTTGTTTTCGTTTTTATGGGAGCCTCGCGAAATCTCAGTTCAGTGCGAACCACCAGTATTATATATTCAAAAGTAAATCAGTCTATCTCTCTGTTAACTGTTAACGGCTGGACCGAATTCGATGTAATTTAGTATAAAAATAGTTTATAAATGAATTATTAACTCATTTATTTCAGATTAAAATCCATAATTAAATTAATAGATTATGACAAGGATTGAGACATAGGCTACGTTTTACCTGAAGAAGTGTAATGTTTTTATTGAAAAGCCACGCGTGCGAAGCCGCTGGCGGAAACTTGATAATATCAAACAAATATTAAAATGAATGTAGGTAATAATAAAAAGATATACACTTTTAAATCAAAAGTATGGCAGAGATATGACAGAAGCGCTCGTCATGAAAATATAATTAGCGGTCACCTATCCAAATGGCCGCGCGGAACGTTACGTAATCTTAGTTGATCGGCTAAGAAGCCACACTAAAGATCATATTACTTACCTAGGTTATTAGGTGCACACATATTTATCAACTCGGTAAGGGATCGTCGCCGTATCACCTCGAGCCGTTCAGTATTCTTTGTATGAAACTCCCTACTGCAACGCACACTAATCGGAATCGTAACGTAATCGCTTCGCCTCGGGACAAGCTCACAACCGCGGTGCGGTGCGCTTACGGCTCTCCGTACTCGCGCTTACGTCTCAGTACCCGCGCAGTGAAACTGGTGCCGCCTAGCCGTCAACCAGCGGGCGGCGAGCCGTAGCCAAGGAGCTGCTGATCAGCTTTCATTACGTGCTTACGTTTGACGACGAGGCGAAAGGCGATACGGTGCCGATCCCTTTCAGAGTTGATATGTCTGCTATGACCTTATGAGAGCTAGCTCCGCACCCAGGTTGGCCGCTGCAGACTGAATATGTGCAAATGGGGATTCAGGGAGCCTAACTTGACGCAGTGCGACTGCGGTGATCCCGCGCAGTCAATGCAGCACTTGCTAATATGCCCGATGGAGGACCTAATAACCGCCTCACCTAATGCTACTGTTGTGGCCAAACACCTGTCCAACATACTATAAATGAAAACGTACAACTCTTGACACGCTAAGAATAAGAAGAGAGCTAATAAACGAGTGAAGCCGTGAAAAGAAACCAGTAAAATCTTTAACCACAATGGATGTTCACCCTACGTACCACGGTCTGGTGCTCGGCAGTTTGTGGTCATAACACCTGGCCTTTGAGGCTAGGCACCATATGGACTACTTTATAAGCATACTTATTTTGTGATAGACTTCATAATACACCTTCTTTTGTGGTAGACAACAGAGCAATTTTAGATAACACTGTGATGTCGCTAAGTTTGGTAATGTAACGCTTTCTGAATAAGGCTTGGAGCAAACAAACTGAGCCAGGTTTCTTCTACACATTTTATTTTGTCGTGAAAAACTACGGTTGATTCGTGTTGATCAGTTGATTTATGTAATAACTGTTTTTTAAAAAAAGGTGGTAGATTTTTGATCGAGCGTAGTTAGATTTACAAACCAACTTGTGCAAATCGGCGTCATATGTATGTATGTTTGTTTGAGCGAGGATAACTTTCAAAGCGTTGACCCGATAATCGTGAAATGTGATATAAAGGTAATGATGGCACAATTCATGCACAATTCTGATGTGAGCTAAAAATGTTCGGAGGTTGTTTAGACATTGGGGTTCAAAAGGGGTAAAAAAAAATGACACTATTCGGTCAAATGGGACGTCTAATAAAGGGTATTTATTGGTACATTTCGACCCCGTTTTTATTTTTAGTTTAATCTTTGTGGTTTCTGAATTATTATTAGCCATAATAAAAACAGAACTTTGACGAAATTCGCTGGGTACACCAGTGACCCCACAGTGCTGAAATTTGATATACGTATAGCTTTAATGTTACAAATATAGTGAAAAGTCTAAAATCCAGAATAACTCCAATTTCTACCCCTGAAACGAACAACCAATTAACATGAACACCCGTTACATGCAATTTGAATGCAACTGTAGGTCAAGTTTTTTTGGCCGTGCACTATTTTGTTAATCAAAGTATGTATATAAATAATATTTTTTTTAGTTCAACGTAAAATAAAAACAATGTAAAATACATGTATTTCATTTGTCCCGGGGAAAAAAAATTAATCTTGTATTTTTTGCCAAAATGAGCATTTTTTTCATAATTCATTTATTCATTCGCAAACATGGGTAAATATGTATAAATACAGGTGACAAATATTACAACATAGGTTCCAGGCATGTTTTACCATATTAGTTGGCATGCAAATGCAGTTAATATATCTACTTAGTGTATTAGAAACATTTCTAGAATTCAATTTAATTAAGGTCAAAGTTTAAAAATAATAACAATAATAAAGATTAGGAAATTAAATTAAAAAAGTAATTATGCATATAAAAAAAAGTGAAAAAATAAATTGCCATGCATTTGTCCCTTACAGGATCAAAAAAAAACTAGCAACCCTAATGTGCGGCGTCATCAGGCTCGATAAAATCCGTAACGAGTACGTGCGACGATGCCTGGGGGTGCGCGACATGGCTGACAAGATGCAGGAGAGTCGGCTGCGATGGTACGGTCACCTGACTACGTTGGGAATTTGGCACTACGACTTTCCATCCCCGGTTGAAGATCTAGAGGTAGACCCAAGAGAAGGTTGAGGGATGTAGTGTCAGACGACATGAGTGCCAAGTTTCTAATGACGACGTCGAGGATAGAGCGAAGTGGAGAAGAACGACCAGGTAAGCTGACCCCACCACCATGTGGGATTCATAACTGGGAAGACAGAGAAATGGATAACAAAAGAAGTACATACCTACGCGGTAAATACCCATTTAAATCAGTAATTACTCACGGCAAAAACAACGTGTGTACAAACAAAGGCCTGACTCTGTTTATTGCTCGTAACTTATAAAATGTCAGTTGCACCACAAAATAAATAACGCAATCTATTATTCATATCAATACTAATTGCATATTAAATTAACTAATCTTTCAACTGATTTTCTAAAATAGGTCGCTATGTTTTTTTTTATAAACGATTTTTTATTGACGAGGCAAACAATATAATTAATGTTGCTGGTATGCAAATATTAAAATGCACACCAGCATTCAGATATATTGCTTGACGCATAAAATATTTGATTACACTGGGATTGAATATTTTGATGTGCAAATATGTAGTGTTTTAGATAGGTAACTAATATATTTTGTTGAAAAAAAACCTGAATCTAGGTACCCTGTTTGTCCGACGATAACTTTCAAATGGTTAATCCGATCTTTATCATTCAAATGCGTCACTTTTCTATCTTCAAAATAAAACATGTTCCTATCCTTTTCCCACATTACGTGGGGTCGGCCGCAACATGTATTTTTCTAGCGTTCAAACTAAAAGAATATTTAAAAATAATGAGTTACAAATACAATTTGATTGACGTGAGGTTTTTTAAATGGGTAGTTTTTACATATTACTAGCTTCCGCCAGCGGCTTCGCACGCGTGGTTTGTCAATAAATAGTAGCCTATGCTTGGGCATTGGATAAAAACATATTTACAACGCAGAGTCACCATAAATGGACCAAAGAAACAGTGAATATGTAAAGAGAAATACTCTGAAGAACTGCCACAGTAAGCGAGCGATCTAGAATCCATTGCAATTGTGTTGCTTTCAACTGTGTCAGCAGTTGGAGCAGAACAATGCCACAGATAATACCTACCAGCATACAGTTACAAGAAATGGCTACACAACTACACAACCCAAGTGATCAAATTCAGCTTAACATCATCATCATATCACTACCTCCGTGGGCGAATAGCCGGCTGAGATGCAGGAGGTAGCGGGATCGATTCCCGGCGCGGAACAAATGTTTGCATGATCTACAGATATTTGTTCCAGGTCCGGATTTCTATATATTCTATGTGTGCTGTTTTTACAAAAAAAAAGTATATAAGTATTCTATCAGTTATCAGAGGGCTTAGCCAAGTTACATTCGATTAGCGATGACGCTAGTCGATAAGTCCGAAAATGGGATTTGACACATGCTATGGAAATATCACGTGATATTCACAAACCTATGTAGAAATCGAATCGATTCGAAGCGAATGTAACTTGGCTACGGGCCCTGGTCACCATAGTACAAGCTCTGCTTAGCTTGGGGCTAGATAGCGCTGTGTGAAATGTCCAGCAATATTTATTTATTATTATATCAGGACGTCCACTGCTGAACATAGGCCTCCTCCATAGATTTACAGAGCGACCGATCTTGTGTGGCCTGCACCCAACGGCTCCCAGCAACCTTTATCAGGTCATCTTTCCATCTAGTACGGGCCGTCCTACGCTGCGCTTTCATGCAAAATAATAATTTGCTAGAGACAATAATCAGGAATATGTCATAGGAATATTGAGATCGGCAGAACCGATCGGGTGAGGAATACCAGCCTTCGTTCATTAACTGGCATTGCCGATGTGGGAGACAAAACCGCGAAGCTCAAGTGGGATTGGGCTAGGCACGTAAGTCGAATGTTTCCGGAGAAATGGACCAACATCATAACACACTGGGTACCGGAGGATGGACAGCGACGTCGGGGTCGGCCGCGAAAGCGTTGGCGCGACGACATCAGTGGATTCGAGAAGCAATGGTGGGAATCTGTCAAGGATCGCGATAGGTGGAAGGAGTTGGGGTAGGCGTTTGGCTAGCAGTGGGAAAATTTAGGCTAGCTAAAAAAAAGAGAAAATAAATTTTATCTTTACTAAATTGTGCGCCCTCCGTTGCGTCTACTTAAAATTTTACATTATTTAAGGATAAGTTTGAAAATACAGCCTTGATAACCGCTTAGTCTGAGTGTAAAGCTATATCTGGACACTTAGTTGTTCAGATACTTGCGATAGCCGACTGTACACCACATGGTATCATTAGAGACGATATAAGAAATTTATAATTTCACGGCAGTTGAGGCGCGCTGGTGATTGAGTCCACTTTGCGGCACGATCCATCATAAAAGTTTCGATCGTGCACGATTCTATCGAAATAAATAACACCCAACACCATATGCCTTTTTTAGTAGTGTTTCGCCCCGAACTGAGATCTCGCGAATCTCCCAAAAAACAAAAAAAATATTATTCATAATCTTTGACTCACAAAATAAATAAAGCCTTTATTTCCAAAATTGTCCTAGAATCTAAGTTTACGTGCTCTATTTCGTACACTTTGGCGCCCAAAGTCGGGTGTAGGCCTCCTCCATACGGTTCCATTGTAATCGATCTTGTGGCTAGACGAGTCCAAGTCCATCTCGCTGCTCCTTCTCCTCGGCCTGCCTCTTGCTCGTCTAGCATCTCGTGGGTACCAGTGCAAGATCCGCTCACTCCAGCGCTCATCTATAAGTGCTCTGGCAATGGGACCAGCCCACTTCCATTAAGTTAACAGAGCATACCGGCTGCATCAGTAACCTTAGTGCTATTTCTTATGCATTCGCACCTGACTCTATCTTTTAATTTAAGGTTCAGCGTTGATCTCTCTGTTGCTCTTTGGAAAGAAGGTTTTCTCTGGTCAAAGGCCAACTTTGACAACCATACAGTAGTGATGATAGTATGGTATTGTCTATCAGTTTTTTTTAAAGTGGATTGACTCACAAAACAGTGCCACTAATGCAACTTGACCTACAGTTTCATTCAAATTATAAGTAACGGGAGTTGATGTTAATTAGTTATTCTTTTTAAGGGCAGTAATTGCAGTTATTCTGGATTTCACAACTCTTTCCCATATTTGTGTCACTAAAGCTAAATGAACACCAAATTTCAGAACTGTGGGAAAAACATAAAATTTTGTAAACTCTTCCTATAGGTAAGGCAAGCTCAAGTATTTTATCATAAAATTACTAAAGCGTTTAAATGTATCGTCTCAGCACTTTAATTCTCAACTCCTTTTTCGGCACATGGCTCATAGTGACTGGGTTACGTATCTTTTGTTTTAACTTTATTTAATTATTTATGTTAACGTGTTTTTGATTGTCTGTCTTTAATTATCCACTGTATGTTAGTTTCTGTGTGTTTGTTACTTGTTTCGAAATAAATGTCTATATCTATCTATCTAACTCAATAAACCAATGAGTCATCAGATCAAATGTAATTTTTTTTTGCACGATTAGGTATTTACTTTTCCTCTCAAAATGTTACAAGATTGTATGCGCAAATATGTGGTTAATAATCTCTTGCAACACAAATTTGACGCATGGAAAAATTGTCCCTAGGTAGTTGTGTATAATGCTTTGTGAACCAGCTACAATAAAACAAAGCTAGTATTGTACCTTCAAATCGATAGCATCACGTGCAGCAAAAACTTTTGCAGTTTTTGCTGCGGTGTCGTAACTCCGCAACGTTTCATCATTGTATCGGCCAAAAAACGTCCACGCTTAAAATAGGCCCCCGTAGATTTCCAGAGCGACCTTTATAAGGACTTCTTTCCATCTGGAAAGCCGTCCTACGCTATGCTTTCCAGTGCACGGTCTATTCTAGAACCTTTCTGCCCCAATGGACGTCAGTTCTTCAAGCTATGTGCCCCGCCAACTGCCACTTCAGCTTGCTAACCCTCTTGGCTATGCCTGTGACCTTCGTTTGTCTACAGATCTTCTCATTGCTGGTTCCATCTCGTAGAGAAACACCACGCTGAGCGACATGAGCCTTCTTATGAGACCCACAGTGCGAGACCACGTTTATGTGCCATTATGTCATCATTGGTAACACACACTGATCAAAGACTTTTGTCTTAAGAAACTGAGGTATTTTGGACGAGAATACGTCACGGAGTTTCCCTAGCGCTGCCCAGCCGACTTGAATTCGTCGACTGACCTCTTTCTCAAAGTTGGGCCTACCTAAGGCGCGGGACAAATACAAGAGGCGTCGGGCGGAGGAGAGGCGCGGGCGCGGCGCCGGTGCAGCGCAGAACAGGCGCGCTATCGGCGTCGGAAAGGCGAGGTGGGGGCGAACACAGTGGATGCATTTGGAACATTCTAGTGTTTGATTTTATCACGACAACATGACGTCTTCTTCGTCAGATGAAGAGGATCTGCAAGCTCTGGTGCATTTGGAGAACTTACAAAAGATCTGAAGATATGCGGTCCACCCTGAGTGGCAACCAGGACAGGAGCATGCCTCTGCTAACTATACGGGTGCGCCGAGGGCGAGGAAGCGGAGCCCGCGCCTCGCCCGCGCTACGCCGTCTCAGTATGTCTCGCGCCCCACCTCTTCTATACATTTTGCATGAAATATCTATCAAAGAAGTGGCGCTGCGCCCGCGCCTCACCTCCGCCCGATGCCTCTTGTATTTATCCTGCACCTAACTGGACTGTTTGTCCTATGTAGACGTAATCGTCAACAACTTCGAGAGTTGAGTTCCCAACTGATACCGAAGGGCGCCATAGACATTTTCGCAGCATTTTATAGTCATAGTTTATTTATTACGCTTGAATTGGCAGTTTCAATTCTTTTTGACCCATTTTTAGGATCCTGCTAATCAACTAGAACCCATGACCGTCTGTATATACATTTAACTTTGTTCTAATGTGCGTAGTCCGACACTCGCTTGGCCAATTATTTATTCCTTTTATAAATTTCTAAATCCACTCATGCTCTTGGTAAGTTCTCCATCTTTGCATAAAATATTGAAAAAAGGATACGAGCAGGGTCAACTTTATCGCTTATCGTAACAGGACGTATCCAGAATAACAATCCAACTCTGTTCGAAAACGTTCCACAAGAAAAAAGTTACTGAGTATTTCTAATAAAAAAACGAACAGGTTTGTCAATAAAAACATTACCCCTTTTCTGCACAATCGGGTAAAAAGTAGCAGATGTCCCAACTCCGTTCAAAATCATACACCAAATTTCATCGAAATCGGTAAATTCGTGAAAACCGATAGGCATAGTTACTTTCGAATTTTTAATATTAATATGGATTCCTCAGCCAGCAACCGATACATACAACCCTATAGATACAGATATGTATGTTATCAAAATCGATTACACATTTATCACTGGTAGAACGGGGAACGCGCCTTGTGACAGTTTAATTTTAAAAAGTTTCAACGAGATCTGTATCAGATTTATCTGTCCATCCTCGATCGACCCGTTTAAGGCGAGTTACGAGATATATTACGAAACGTATGGGATATGTGGGGAATGCGGACATAAACTACCTATGTTTCGAAATAATGATGATTACCTGCTGACTCCCCCCGTAATGTGTGAATACCTAACTCTTTCGGTGGTATTTATAATTATTTATCTATCTTTATTGTGTTCAGAAGACCTTAAATCTAAAATAGGTATAATAATCATTTTCACACCACCTGCTCGACAATGTCAAATTATGTCATGTAAACTTCACCGAGCAGGTGATTAAATAAAGGTGAGTAAAGATGTGATTTATAAGTAATCAGTTGATGTGATTTGAATTTGGAACCTCATTTGTATTAAAATTTGAACCAAAGAGAACCACACAAATAGATCTTATTCATAAATCGAACTAACCTCTGCACAGAATGCACCAACCTAGATTTGGTTTTTATTGTCTCGCAGTTAGTGTGAAAAGTAGAGTATTCTCCTCATGGATAAAGCTGTTTGCATCTTGGGCGTGCTTAAATCTCTCTCTGCGCTCAGGATTCTAGTATCTAGTAGAATCCGAATGTAGTATTTTTAGAATCCTTCGTTACGTTCGGGATTCAATATAGCGCAAGACACTGCTTTATCCCCTCGTTTACTAATCTACTATTCTTCTCCAAAAGATAATAATTATCACTTACATGAGAATCAGTGCACATAGATTAATATTTATTTATTTATTTTAGAAACAACATCATTACAGGTTTTTTTTAAGCCCTAAGGCGATGCTATGTCTAGGTAACTTATGTTAATTAATATGACAAATACAAATTCAATACAAATACTATAGAAACTAGACATTTGGGTATACATTATATTATACATTTACTTTCAATGACGACCTGTGCCATTTTTAAGAGTTTCGGCAGGTTTTGGTAAAATATGTCCACGCTACTTTCGGACAGGATATTAAGCAAGTTTATAGCGAGTGACATGGGGGCAAACTTAAGTAAGTTGGTCCTACAGTTGGGCACCTCAAGCATAGCGGGGCGGCGGCGCGCGCCCAAGTAGTCGTTGGGGACGCGCAGCCGTAGCGCCGCCAGCACCGCCGGCTGGTGCAGCTCCCCGCGCAGGACACGGACCATGTACTTCACCAGCGCGACGTCTCTGCGCACTGACAGCCTGCAGTACCCTACCATACCTAACACGAACAGACTCGGGTACATCAATGGGTAATATGGATAGACTCCATATTCTTTCAGGTACAAAAAGCGAGTAAATTTATTTTGTATCTTTTCTACCATGAGTTTGTACTTAGCTTCGTTAGGGTTCCAAATTATAGCATTTGTTTCTAGATGACTTCTTACAAGGGCATTATATAAAAGTTTAATAACATTTATGTTTTTAAAATGCACACTCTGTCTCAGAATAAAACCCAGGTTTCTAAAAGATTTGACGCACACATTTACAATATGGCGCCGGAACCTTAAGTCAGGGACCATTTCGAGGCCTAGGTCACGGACGGACGTCTTTCTCGGCAGCACTACCCCCTCCACCTCGTACTGATACTGCAAGGGGGCGCGCGCCCGGCTGTAGCTCATCACGGAGCACTTCGCTACGTTAAACAGTAGCTTGTTGGACCTGCTCCATTGGACCACCCTATCTATGTCGGACTGGAGCCGTTGACAATCGGATGTGTCCGCTACTGTTCGAAACACTTTCAGGTCGTCCGCAAAGAGCAAACAGCCTGCCTCCTTAACAACCCCCACAAGATCATTAATCATAATGACGAATTCAAGAGGACCAAGATTGCTGCCCTGACTTACCCCCGAAAACGTGTAATATGGGGCCGATTGGTACCCCGCGTACTCCACATACTGTCTGCGTTCGCTAAGGTAGCTCGCGAAGAATTTGAGCAAATGCGGCGTGAAACCTATTGCAGAAAACTTCGACAGTAATACATCGTTATCGACAGCATCGAAGGCTTTCTGAAAGTCGAAGTACGCGCAGTCTACCTGCCCACCTGCGTCCACTGCTGGCGTCAGGTGCGTTACGAATGACAGCAAGTTGCTGGCTGTGCTGCGCCCCGGCCGAAAGCCGTGCTGGGCGTCGGTAAGGCGCGCGCTCACTTGCGTATAAATACACTTATGTAAAATTGACTCAAATACCTTAGCGAAGGCCGACAGCACGGCGATCGGACGGTACTTGCTCACATCGGACCCACCTCCTGCTTTTGGGACCGGAATTACTCGTGTCGTTTTCCATCGGTCAGGATAACGGCACTCGTCTAAACATAAATTGAAAATGTGTAAAAGGGGTTTCTCAAAAACAAACCGACAGTCTTTTATTAAATAAGGAGGAATGTTATCGGGCCCTAAAGAGTGCTTAGGCTTCAAAGCACGGAGCGCAGTACGTACGTCACGGGCAGTCAGCTGGGCAACGTGCACCCGGGTGGCGTCCCGATAAGATAAGATAAGATATTGTAGTAAAAGAGACACCAACTAACGACTTAAAATTACAGTAACATGTCCAAATTTTAAAATAAATATGTCCTTGACATTTTTTTATACTGCATATAAATTTTCTCTGGCAATAAAAAGGGTAACGTATATCTTTTTTTATGTTATTTGTGGGGAAACAGGCTTACGGCCCACCTGATGGTAAGCAGTCACCGTCGCCTATTGACACCATCATCACCCGGGGTATTGTCGATGCGTTCCCTACACTGTAGAAACCTCTTTACATTTCTCTTGAAGCGTGCCATCTTGCAAGTATGGGGTAGAAAAGATCGCGTGAAGCGTGTGGTGCGCGATACCCAATTGTCGATTATATGTGGATGAGCTTTATTACGTTGTCGAGAAGTGCGGTGGTAAAATCTCGACGACGGGGTGAGATCAAATAGCTCCTCAGAACATTCCCCATTATACAGGCGGTAGGATACACTGAGCGATCCGATGTCACACTGAAAAAAATATTTTTTTACTACAAACATTAAACTGAAAAACATTAAAAGCAAAGCGGTCTTCAGTAAGATTAACTAGTCATAAATAATAACAACTAATGTTTGAAAAACAGTAAAATACAAAACAATAACTGTAACTGTTAGAACATTACTTTTTACTGAAATCACAATAATAGAAATCAATCGCAACCATTACTTTATTAACAGTTAGTTTTAATGGTTAGAATCGTGTCTCAAAATGAACAAGACAGTAAAATGAACTATTTAACACAGTAAGATTTATTGATATAATTATCAGAAAATAAATTTAATGTAGTAGTGACAACTACTGCTTGAAACAGTATAATCAAATGATTGAAACAGTTAATTTTAATGGTGGCCTAATAGATCTTACTGACCACTATATTTCAAAAATTCATTATGTTAAAGCAGGAAACTCTAATGGTTCGAATGTTATTATCAAGTGAACGAAACAATTAGTTTAATTTACTACAAACATTAAACTGAAAAACATTAAAAGCAAAGCGGTCTTCAGTAAGACTAACTAGTCATAAATAGTAACATTTTAATGTTTGAAAAACAGTAAAATACAAAACAATAACTGTAACTGTTAGAACATTACTTTTTACTGAAATCACAATAATAGAAATCAATCGCAACCATTACTTTATTAACAGTTAGTTTTAATGGTTAGAATCGTGTCTCAAAATGAACAAGACAGTAAAATGAACTATTTAACACAGTAAGATTTATTGATATAATTATCAAAAAATAAATTTAATGTAGTAGTGACAACTACTGCTTGAAACAGTATAATCAAATGATTGAAACAGTTAATTTTAATGGTGGCCTAATAGATCTTACTGACCACTATATTTCAAAAATTCATTATGTTAAAGCAGGAAACTCTAATGGTTCGAATGTTATTATCAAGTGAACGAAACAATTAGTTTAATTTACTACAAACATTAAACTGAAAAACATTAAAAAGCAAAGCAGGTTTCAGTAAGACTAACTAGTCATAAATAGTAACAAGTAATGGTTAAAAAATAGTAAAACACATAACAGTAGGTAAGTTATACCATAAATGCTATTGGTTCGAACATCATTATCAAATAAAAACAAAAAGAAACGAAACAATTAGTTTAAATGATAGCACAGATTTATTAATTGCTTATAATAAACGAAAACCAGATATGTCACCATTTCTCTGTTAACAGTTAGATTAAATGTTAAAAAAGTAGTGCCAAATGACTGAAACAGTTAATTTTCCAATTAAGTAGTACAATACTAATAGAAAAAATAATCGGCAATTTCATATATAATAGGGGTTTAAATTTTCTATTGGAGTTGATACTGTGATCATGGCAAAGTCGATGGAAGAGCTCAGCACGATGCTCGAAGGCCTCAATCGAGTCTTCCAACGGGTAGGGCTTATAATGAACATAGACAAGACAAAAATTATGTCGAATGTCCACGTCGGGCCTACCCCAGTTATGGTTGAGAACTCGGCTCTTGAATATGTCGACGCGTATGTATATCTAGGACAAACAGTCCAATTAGGTAGGTCCAACTTCGAGAAAGAGGTCAATCGTCGAATCTAACTCGGATGGTACCTGTGTGTTACCAGTGATGACATATGGAACCGAGAGGTGGTCCTTCACTTTTGGCTTTATGAATAAAAGTCGCTCAACGAGCTATGGAGAGGGCTATGCTCGCGGTTTCTCTACGGGATCGAATCAGAAATGAGGAGATACGTAGAACTCAAGTCACCGACATAGCCCGACGGATTAGTACGTTGAAGTGGCAATGGGCAGGCCATATAGTGCGCAGAACAGATGGCCGATGGGGCCGGAAGGTTACCGTGGCTTCCACTCGAGAGTGGAGGCACGTCCCGATGACGTGGGTAGTAAAGGTCGCGGGTAGCCGATGGATGCGGGTCGCAGAACAGGACCGTTCATCGTAGACATCTTTGGTGAAGGACGTTTCTTCCGACTGGCATGATGATGATGATTATTATGGCTACATATGCCTACCACAACCACAGAATACCTAAAACCGAAAATAAAATTCTAACTATTTAGCTTACCTAGTTACTGTTTACTTAGGTTATACTTACTGCTTAAATTTGTAAATTCGTCCAAACGATTAAACTTAGCGTTTATAATAACAAAATTGGTTAAAGTTACTGCTTGAACATTAAAAATCAACAGTCGCAAACGGGGTTTTATGTTTGGGAACAGACTTGAAAGAATTCACAAAAATTGAACGAAAAAGGGAATTCCCTGATCATAGACAACTGACAAACTAGGGATGTGCTATACAAAATGATTAAAAAAATGTCGACATCGATAATTAATGATGAAATATTTACCGATGAGAATAAGATGTTAAAATCCCCGCATTTTCCCCACATAATGCCAATCCCCAATAAATCCCCAATCAACTTGAGATTCCCCGCAGTTTGGGGAATTCCCCACAGATTGGCAGTTGAAGTCGATAGAAGGGTCAAGGTGTCCAAAATGAATACCTTAAGGGAAAACGTAAAATATAAAATAGGTAATTTAAGTGCTTATGTACTGATATATTGTTAGTTTTAAGTAAAATATATTTACTTTAATAAAGTTTATATTAATATATCAAGTCGTTTTGCGGTAGGAAAAAATGTATTATTTCGATCTTCTATGGGCTCTACGTTGCTAAGGGACCCTCGATGCTTGAGTCCGACTCGCACTTGGCTGGTTTTTACATGTTAAAAAAATATATACGTACTCGTAGTTGTCTGCATTCCTAGGGTGGATGGTTGATGTGATTGTTTTCCGTGATTTATCGATACTACCTACATGCAAGTGTTGCGCTTGACCACATCTCTAATAAATTGCGCACATCGCATCGGACGAATGGCGGTTCGTCATTCACCCGCCGCGTACGCTTCAGTACGTTTCAGTCGTGTAGTGAATTCCAGTCTGAGTGGATGGTTGGACATAATGTGTGTTTAACGTGAGTTTAAAAACGTAGTGCTTACCAAGAACGTGCGTAACAAGAAATGAGTGACACAGTGGAATCACTACTTTTAAAGTGGGGATTCGAAAAATATATAGATGTGTTTAAAGGTAAGTAAGACTTCTATTAATTTCATCAAAAACATCCAAGTACTTCTAGGTAATCAGTAGAAAACCCTTGAAAACATACCTACCTTCTTATATATAGATAGCCTGTCATTTCAACTCGGCCAAGTCAGTTTATCAAAAAAACTAGCATTTTGCCAGCACCTTCGCCCGATGTTCGCCCGCGTGGTGGGAGACCGTGTCCATAAAAAGTAGTGACATAAAAAATTGCCTATGTCCTTCTCGTAACAGAGTTACTTTCCGTTTATAATATTAGTATGGATGGATGGATTACCAACTTTCATTTTTCTTTTCCATGAACTCAGTGTGACTGATGAGAATCCCTGCCTCGAGTCAGTTCTTGGTCGCTGGCTACAAAATAGGGTGAAGAGCAGCCCGCAGGTATCTGCCTAAGTATAGCTAGGAAGCTGTGTGTGTTTACTTCGTTTAACGTACCCAGTAAAGCAACCCGGGTCGATCGCGACCCATTGGCAAGATGATCGAGTCAAATAGATCCGATCGCGGGACCCGGGTCTTCGGTGAGAAAGTCATGTCGAGCTGCGCAAGCGAGCCGATCAAGATCAATCGTGATGGACTTCCAATCACCTGTCAGCACAAAAAGTGTAAAAAACTGGAGAGTGCTCTCAGGGCAAAAAATTCGCGCGCAAAAAAATAAAAAAAATTCCGCGCTGCGTTTGGACTAAGATTTTTTTCTATCAGCACCGTATAAAATATTATTTTACTAAAATCTAGATAAAATTAGGCTTTCTGATGGTATAACTTTTATGCCATTTTATTAATAAGTTGTAATAAAAATCACAGGTTGAAAACATAAAATATTATGATTTTGTTCGCAAATTTCGGATTAAAATGCTTATGATTTAGAAAATATAACAGTTATATGTGTAAATGTTGTTTGTTTTGATAGCTTAATATATTATTTATAAGGTTCAATCAAAAAAATATGCAAAGCGTTCCCAACTTATAATTACGGAACTCTAAACCATTACGTGCCGACGTCAAGCCGCAAAAAATGCGTGCCTCGTCCCTTTTTTATCCAGGTACCTGAGTTGTAATAGGCGACGATTGATGAGGATCATGTTTTTACAATGGTATAAACATTCTAGTTTCTCATAACAATGACCTCGACACTGTTTTGTTTATAAATACGAGAGTATACAAAGCATTGCTAGACGTGTTCAGACGTTTTCTGAAAGTAAGTCATTAACTCATTCATTATATTGATAAATTTTAACAGATATATAGTTAAGTTACATAATATTCTAGTCCAAAACATTATTTACGAGATTGTATAAGTAAAATAAAGAAAATGAGTAATAAATAGAAAATAAATAACTTTTAACTGCATCCGGTCCCGATTCGCGGTAAAAACGCATGACCTATGTTACCTAATTGTTATAGGTATATATGGTTTATCGTAGAGATTTTTTTATTTTTTATTTATCATTTTTATGGTTTTATTAAGCCTAATAAAATACAAATTAAGATAAGGATTAAGTAATAAATTCAACTAATTAAAATCAAAACAATGTAGCCGCGGCGAACAAACCGTCAAAAAAATAAACGAACAATAATTGTTTTAATCCAAAAACCATTATTTTTTTTTGTTGTCGCAAATACTTATTCCACAAACTAGACACGAAAACCAATAAAACAATAGCAAATGCCACCATATTAATACGTAAGATGAAAACAAAAATAAAAATGAATTTCACTAAAATAAACAAACCGTTAAAAATGGCGGGAAACGTAAAAAACTCTTTAATCTTCGTTTCCTGGAAAATTTTCTTGGAAAAAGTCGAATGAATAAAATCGATCCAGTAGTTTCGATACAACAATCGATTATAAAACCGGAAGTAAAACCGGAAACTCCGTGCCACCGGTGGGGCGCCTAGCAAGATCGACGAAATCGCGCGCACCCCACAGCTAGCAAGTTAAGAGGGCTGTCCAAGCTTTAATCAATGTTTGTGTTCTGAAAGTTCCTAGCCTACTAATCCCTCCCTCCTTTTGTATGCATGCATTGAGCTTAAGTTAGGCATGTTGAACGTGCACGTCTGTAAATAACCTAGATGTATCTTTTTGGGAGATGGTGCCTTCTATCTAATTAGGACTAACAAGACCATACCAGATCATGCTAATTTACCTATAACTACACCATTACCTACTTGACACTGTATTATTTTTATGTGCCATATAGGTTATATTAGGGCCTAACTTTGAAATAGTTCAAGCTGCGAGTGAACCAAGCAGCTCCCTCTGTGCACCCTGACTGCCTCAAGCCTTTACTCCAGCTCTGGTCAACCAAGTTGACTTTCTAACCATTCTGAGTTAAATTTATTTTTCATGTTCATTGCTGTTTTCAGAAAATGAAGTGGACATATGCGCTTTAGAATTATTGGATGATGAGCAAGTGAGGGTACTCATTCCTACAATTGGTCCACAGGCTAAATTTAAAAAAGCCTTGTCTGACTGGAAGGTAAACGTAATGAAGTCACGACTGTCGATTTCGAAAAATCATATCTAGTGGTTTACAAATCTTTATAATCTTTCTTTGCAGGTAGCACATAAGGTGTTGGAGGATCTCATATCAAAAAAAGATGAAGAATTAGAAAACTTCATTTCAAATTATGACTCTTTGAATGAATTGAGTACAAGGAGTCCCAGCACCTCGTCAAGATCAGAGTCCTCCATCTCTCTCTGTTTACAACAAACCCAGTCTGTAAGTAATAAATTATCAAGGTTTTTTTTGTTTGCGCTGGTTAAAGGGTGTCTGAACTATCTTACCCATTTTTTTCAGGATCTCGCCTTGCTCTTGCGTAACACCCCAGATGGTCAATTGCTACTTAAGCATAATCTAGAAAAGCCACTGGGAGAACAATATCGGAAAATATTAGTACGCGCCATTTCTAAAGAGATTGTGAGAAATGACCCAAAGACGCATGTCACTGCGGATATTTACTCAGCTTGGATACAAGAGATAAGTAAGTACCATCTACATAAAGTTTGTCTCGCCACTTGTAACTGATGTAGGTACCTAAGTAATATTTTAGCGAGACTGCATCGAGTGTGTTTAGTAATGCCCTTTTCCTCAGTCTGATGTTTGGCCACCAGGCGGGACTCAATTTAAACAGTTAATTTTAACTATTTAAATATATGAAATACAGGTGAATTATTTCCAGTTTGAGACTCGGGACCTCTCGGTTTTAATCTTAACGGTTCGTATTTTCACATACAGTATATAAAATACTAGAAATTACTCACATAAAATACTCAAATCTATTTAATGTAATCTTCTATACTTATATATAAAAACAGCGGCCAAGTGCGATTCGAACTCATCCATGAAGGGTTCCGAAGCAGCAAGTAACATAATATAAAAGTTCTTGTAGTTCGTTGAAACTTTTTTATATTTGAGTTGATTGAATGAAAGGTAAATGGCGGTTTACGATTTATGACGTATTAAAAAAAACTACTTACTAGATCTCGTTCAAACCAATTTTCGGTGGAAGTTTTCATGGTACATCGTATATTTTTCTTAGTTTTATTATTCTCTTATTTTAGAAGTAACAGGGGGGGGGGGCACATTTTACCACTTTGGAAGTGTTTCTCGCGCAAACTATTCGGTTTAGAAAAAAATGATATTAGAAACCTCAATACCATTTTTAAAGACCTATCCATAGATACCCCACACGTATGGGTTTGATGAAAAAACATTTTCAATAAAAAAAAAATCAGGGAATCCTGCCACAGATTACATATTAGTTACCACCTTTACAATCATGTTTTTGATGATTTTTTGTTTTAGAACGGTTGTTTCCGTCAGAAAATCTTGAATGTTATTATACCAAACCGATAACAGGGGTACACCGAGCTCACGGCCGACTCTTCGACGCAGTCGTTAATTTAAAAGCTAAGTACCGAAGACACAAAATGTACCAACCGCGAGCACGACGCTCTCTAGACAAGACCTTGACTCCAGAACCGTCGACATCTACATGTAACCAGAGCGTTGAAGAAACTACCACGCAAGAGGAAAAGGAGTGCATGGAGTGGTTACGTTGCTCTTCTGACGATTACGCTTTGTGTGCCGAAAAGTGGGAAAAAACCAATAAGCTACGCAAGCAACGAGTGCACTCCAACGAAAAGGCGTCGTATCTCCAAGAGTTCCCTTGTCTGAAGCGCTCCTTTGGATACGAATTGGTAATTTTGAGGTTTTTTAGTGTTACTCAAGTCGTAAACTATTACGATTTTTCAACTACGACTTTTGTTTCCAGCTCATTGCAGATTTCGATGCCTGGTATCCCGAACATAAATACTCATTGGAAAATAAACTTCCACTACTAAAGAGCAAACTACTGTCGGCATCTGAATCCACATCAAGACGATCGCCATTTGTAGAGGAACTGAAGCAACTTGCGCAAGGTACATATTGGCAAAGAATTTTGATTATTAGGGTTCCAACCAAATTGATACAAAAAAATCCAACAGCTTAAAAATCTTTCTATGTATGTATGTAGACCAAATACGTGGGCTGATTTTGATAATCCATACATCAAATTCTTACGATTTGTCTTAATCTTGCGAGTGTCACTAATGACATGACGGTAATTAAAATTCAATATGGCGACGACCAGACGGCATATTGTAAAAAATGAAAAAAATAAAGTTGAACTACATTATGTGGGGTAGCGTTGAATAGGTATTTTAAAATCATTATTAGGTTACTTATATCATTTTTCGTTTAGATTGACCTTTTAGGATATATTACGGCTTAAAGTCCTAAAGGAGTTGGTTTAACTTCCACAGAGACTTGATCTAAAGGAATGATTTTATAATCCCTACAATATCAACTCTTTCGATGTAATTACAAGATTTTAAAATTTACCATCTTATAAGGCTAACTAATAAGTATGAAAGAAAGTAATAATAAAATCATAAAACCCGACGACAACACAATCTTTCAAAAAAACTAAAAAGAAAAATACAAGCGTAGTAGCCTGGAACACACATAATAAATTCTACTGCGGAATATAGCGAGTTCATTGGTCAGGACCCATTAAAAATCGTAATCGGCTCAAAAATTCCCAGTACCGAACACACATATGTACATACATACATAGGCTGATAAACACATTAGATTAGATTAGATTAGATAATTTCTTTATTGCACACCATTAAATACAAACATATAAAAGAAAATACAATTTCAAATCATAGGTACAATGGGCGGCCTTATCGCTAAAAGCGATCTCTTCCAGGCAACCTTTGGATGGACAGAATCTATATGAACAAATAAGGACGGCGGCATAAGATTTTTTAGAATCAGTTTTTTTTTAAAAAAACAAGCATATATTACAATTTATAAAAAATATAGTTAATATAAAATAAAATGCTTAATTATATTACCATTACCATTACCCACCTTTACGTCGCGCAGTCGGGTAAAAAGGAACCCTTATGGTGCGATTTTATGTGACTGTCTGTCCGTCTGTCACAGCTGGATATATCTGTAATCACTTTAACTATCAACTTGAAATTTGGAGCAGTAATAAATAATGCCGACCCGCTTCTACCGCATTTGAAATAAATATTAAATATCTTTTAGTTTCTTCGTAAACGGGATCCAAATTGAGGGTCAAACAAAATATTAGTGTTTTATTTGGGCATATGTCTCTCCTAACGCGCGTTACCAATTTCGATCGTCCTAAAAATATCATTTCACCATTTATCTAGATCCTAGGCCACTAATATTTCGTTCTTATTGCTTGACAGATAAAGATCCCGAAACAAGTAACCTCGCAGCTGTACTACTTATTCCGCACATGATTGGACCGGTTCACATGAAAAGGAAGAGACACTCCGCAGCGGAAGTGCGTCAAAGCTTCATTTTACATATTGCAGAGGAAAGGCAGCTGCTGGAGGAAAGAAACAAGAGACAAGATCAGTATAAAGCTTTAGGAATAACCATCCAACCATATATAGTAGTGGCAGGTCCTCTGAAAAAAATAACTGCACGTTACGTTGTTGTCGATGACGTTATCTATGAATTGCCGAATATCAGCAAGACTGTAGATACATGTTTTAAGATCGTATGGGCTCTGAACTTGGAATATCCTGGTGAATGTTTACCTGTGTGGCAATTTCTCGAAAGAGCTATTTACAATTTTCCTGTTAATGCTGGTTCAAACAACAGACTTACACCATCAGTTTCAAGTTTATTAAGTGACTGTGGTATATTGACTAAGTAAAAAAATGGTTACCCAAATGTTCCCATGTACGATCCGTTACTAAATTTACCATACATCCAGACTCAATAAGTAAATCCAGTTTTACACCTCCTATTTTAAATTATATTGTTCTGTTCTCACACTTATTCTCAAATTGATTTGTTAAAAATAAATCGAATTATCGCTTGAACTATCGGATTGATTTTTAGTAAGTTTATTTTAGTATTTTTACTTTAGTTTATTTCGCATCAAGTTAAAATTAAGTTTAGTCCCTTCTTTCTGTCTAAAGCCAAGAACTGTCAAACTTAAATAACTAATAATTAGAGGTACTGACAGAATTGTAAGTAGTTTGCCAATGTAAGTGGTTAGTCCTTAAGTATTTTGTGGCGAATATTAAGAAACGCTTTACAAATATAATTGTAAAATTAAACATAAAACAAATTTAAACTACAAAATATTTAAATAAAATTTTATTTTTTAAGTATAATTTATGTGTCAGTGAAAACTTCACTGATGTATGTACAATAATAATTATTTAAGAATTGTTATAATGATTATATGTTTCCCAAATAGTATAAAATAAATGTAAAAAGAACTTACTATGTAAAATAAAAAAATCTAATGTACAATTTTTGTATTTATTTTAGGCTTGCTACGGATTACCATATTTTCACACCTATACAGTATCTGATACTCTGGAAACTTACTGTGGCAAGATGCACAGTTAGATGCAGGTACAATTCATTTTGCGGGCTTATTTCTCCGAAGACAACTGAACCTTCTACAAAAGTTCTATATTCTTCAGTATTGTATATTGTTGTAAGTCCAATACAGTAGCAGGTACTGCGTTGACAAGTGGTCAACAGGTCCTTTTCAATAGCTGTTACTAGTAGCACGTACTGTATGTGCACAGTTAAAGGTATTGTGAAGGACAGTACGTTTTCATGTGCATACAACTGCTCAGTAAAACTCACTGTCCTTTACAATACTCGTTACTGTGCGCATTAAACTATACAGCCATTCACAGTACCTCTTACTGTTCACTTACTGTACCAACTACTGTATTTGCACATTAAACAATACTATCATTCGCTGTACCTCTTACTGTGCTCTTACAGTACCAACCACTGTGTTTGCACATTAAACAATACTATCATTCACAGTACCTCTTACTGTGCTCTTACAGTACCAACTACTGTGTTTGCACATTAAACAATACTATCATTCAAAGTACCTCTTACTGTGCTCTTACAGTACCAACTACTGTGTTTGCACATTAAACAATACTATCATTTACAGTACCTCTTACTGTGCTCTTACAGTACCAACTACTGTGTTTGCACATTAAACAATACTATCATTCACAGTACCTCTTACTGTGCTCTTACAGTACCAACCACTGTGTTTGCACATTAAACAATACTATCATTCACAGTACCTCTTACCGTGCTCTTACGGTACCAACTACTGCGTTTGCACATTAAACAATACTATCATTCACAGTACCTCTTACTGTGCTCTTACGGTACCAACTACTGCGTTTGCACATTAAACAATACTATCATTCACAGTACCTCTTACTGTGCTCTTACAGTACTAACTACTGTGTTTGCACATTAAACAATACTATCATTCAAAGTACCTCTTACTGTGCTCTTACAGTACTAACTACTGTGTTTGCACATTAAACAATACTATCATTCACAGTACCCCTTACTGTGCTCTTACAGTACCAACTACTGTGTTTACACATTAAACAATACTATCATTCACAGTACCTCTTACTGTGCTCTTACAGTACCAACTACTATGTTTGCACATTAAAGTGTTTAAGGTTTTAAACAATAAACTACATATTTTAATGTTTTAAACATTGAACTTTTTTAATGTTTTAAACATTAAACTATTTTAATGTTTTAAACATTGAACTATTGTAATGTTTTTAAACATTAAAATAGTTTATTGTTTAAAACATTAAACTTTTGTTTCTATGTAAACCAAATTTTTATACTGTTTTGAACAGTACAAATTTTTACTGTTATAAACAGTTTAGTTTACTGTCAAAGCGGTAAGATATTTTACTGTTTTCGGACCAGTAGAAATTATTGTTTCGGTTAGTTGGCTCATATAGTATTGCGCAAAGCAGTAAACATCAACGTTTTTTCAATTTTATTTAATGTATTTTTTTTTCAGTGCACGGCGTTGACTCAGCGGTTCCAGCCTGTCGGCGAATTTGGGATCACCGATGATTCTAATGGCTCTTCTCTGAAGGGAGTCAAAACGAAGCAATTGGTACTTAACCAATTGGTATATCTTAACCTAACCCTTCACATTTTCTAAATGGCAGGCTATATCTAACTGAACTGATGTGCGCGCCCTTTCGACATTTCCCTCCCAATGCGGACTACCTACTTTATTTTTTATTAAGAATAGATCTTCGTTTGGCCACTTGATGGTAAGCGATGATGTGGTCTAAGATGGAGGTAAGCAGTTAATTGATGCTTTATAAAACTTAATTTTTGCCAATAAGTGAAACCCCACTTCAATCCCACTGCGTCTGTGGCTCTGTTTAGGACATTTCTCAACAAAGAGAAAGTGCTTTTTGGCGTGACTGTAGAATATCCTCATCGATTGTTTAGAGCACTTCTTTTAGTTTATCTAGTAGTTAGGTTAGATGATACGGTATATAAGCACAGATAGCTTAAAAATAATGTTATTTCTACATTTCTAACAGTACTTACGTGGTACTCAATTCAGTGTAATGATAAGTGGGCTATGGGAATCACATTCACGCGTGAGATTTTTATGGATAGTATCGGATTTATATACGGTATCTGTGTTTTTAGATTATAAACGCAGATGTTGATACTTGTTAAAATTATAAGTATCTATGTCAAAAATACTTATTATTACATAATTAGATGAGACTTGGCAGATATATCATGGGATAGTGATTTATAGAAAAGATTGGGCCCTTTAGGCACTCACCGCCGGCGAGTAAGCGATTAGCTAGAAAAAAGTTCTATAAACTATTTTCTCGCTCAAGAAACGAACAAAAGTTATAGATTCCGTGTCAGTAAAAGAGACACGCATATTAATAGTTGATCGCTGGCCGTTCACACTGCCGGCGAGAACTCGCTCTCCACTATTTTGTCGCAGCGACTACAGCACTGGCTCAGCGATGCTCGCTCAGCGATACGCGCTCAGCGATGCTCGCTTGGCTCAGAACACACGCCGTAAGATTATGAGTGTCGCCCGCCGCACTCGCTCACTCGCTTTATAGCCCCGCGAGACAACTATAGGAACTACACACTCGCTTCTCGCTGCTCACCAACTCGTTTCTAGTTTCTAGCTGTACTCGCATCTCGCTCATCGCCGGCGGTGAGACAGGTGCCTTACTCAGGGTTAGCAAAATTATTAGTAAAACACGTACTATTACAAATGAATGAAATAATTTCAATACTTCTAGCGCCCAACCATGCACAACACCTACCCGTGTATCACTATTTATACACCTTATGTAAAGATGATAATCAGTAGGTAATGAATGGCACTCACAAACTGATGCAACGCAAACTTCTATATAGTTCTCTATTTGTTTTTAAAAGGTCTTTATTGAACATAAATGTAAATAGCGTATTACAACTAAACACAGTTTAGCCTAATAGTATCTTAAATTAGTATAACTCAGCAGGCTACAGCACCTTTATAAGTTTTATGATAAAATTAGTATTTATGAGACTACTTACTTTGTACCTAAATCAGATTTCTTAATTTTATTAAGCCAAAATTTTTCCAGAAGTAGGTACCTATTAAAAAGTTGCTATGCGCACTTTGTATAGCGCGCATTTTTAAGGTCACTGAATATACTGATGATGATCAAAGAGGGACCTCCAAAAGACAAACGTTAAAAAAAACTTAATCTTTATTTTGGAATATCTGTAATATTCTTTAAGTATCTCCATTTCTCATTAATCAAGCTGCTGATAATCCAAATAGTTTAGGAGTTTTTTAAATCTTCAACTTCTTTCCGTCCGCCAAGTTTGGCCTGGTTTCCTTTCCAACAATGTCTTATGAAACCGATAGATTATCTCATTACTGTTAACCCGCTAATAAACTAGGATTAATGCGCGTAATTAACTATAGTTTAGTTCCACCAGATTATTATTAAACAAGCTAGGGACGGGCTATAAAAATTGTATTTTAGAAGAAATGTAGATTGGTGTTAATTCGCGCATTTCGCGCTCGTCAATCGTGCCGTCGCGCGTCGAAATACTCGCAGATGAGCCAACATGAGCGACCGTCTTTGAAATCAACTTTAAGGCGCTAACCGTAGCCGATGACCTTGAGCGAATGCGCGTGGCTATATAGTTTCGGCCCCGCACCAACCGCACCTTCCGACACACGCATGCCGGCGCCGCCCGGGAAATAGTTATCGCGCGTAACGTAAACCGCAATTGAAGCCATCCATGGAATGGTAAACGAATAAACGGCTGAGACGCGAGATGCGGGTTCGATTCCCACTACGGGATCATAAATTTTTACATGATCTGCAAATATTTGTACCTGGTCTAGGATTTGTGGTAAGTACCTACCTAACTACCGTACCATGGTGGTAAGTAACCTACCTAAACGTAATTCTTGATACCCATGCTGCCGTTTTTGCGAAGAGTGCAGTAGGGTGAATTTTCAAAATAGCAAGTTATTCGTGTTCTTCAACTTTCCGTCTCGAAATAAAGACAAATACTACTCGCAATGGAATTTATCGCAATATTTATATTGAACCTTTAGCTTGTTGGCATAAAATAACAGAAAAATTATGTTTAAATATTGATAAGTACAAAAACAATGCTCTAAATGTCATTTTCCTCGTGTTACTTTACAAATTCATCAACATACTTACGCGATACTTAAAATGTGTTCCTAAATTATGATTTATAATTTCCGTTATACTATAATTACTGTCTAAAGTATGTAAAATCAAGTTATTTTTGACCATATGATCACTCTTACAATATTATTTGACCATTTGAAACTTTGTCACAAGATTTTCGTCATTGACTTCCATGAATCTGTTTATAAAAATTTTGTTGAAAAAAATGCTAGATCAGCGCATTCATAGCGGCTTCCTTGCAAACCACCCCGCTTTTCTCTCAGTTGTGAACAAGATATCAACGAGACTGCGCGTGTTCGCAGTGAAAGTCCGCTTTTAAGCAAAATTGTGTCATTTTGTCATCAAATCACGTCATTAATCGACTAGACATATTTTTGGTAAGTATTTTTTTATTAATTACGCGATATGAAAGCTGCATATTACTTAGATAGTATTATATGAATAATTTAAAGCCATTTATTTTTCGCTGAATTTGAACAGGTTACGACAGGTTTTAAATTATTTCGTCATTTATCTCAACATCATTCCCCGCATAATCCTAGAAGAGGTGAATGATTTTTTCTGAGGTAAATGATATTTCTGTTGTGATTAACGATGTGTGGTTGAAGCTAATGATTTCGGTGTTAAAATTGATTATTTCTATTCTATAATAGGTATAATATAAGTTATTTATTTGAATATTATCATATCTGCCCATGGTAATAAGATGTTATTAAGACATAGGTATATCCTATACCTACTTAAAACTTTATACTTGTAACCCTATGAGAGACTGGTGCCTGAAGTAGATTTATGCAATTTAATATGAGTATAAGTTAGTGATAACTGTTTTTTCAAACTAGATTTCAAACGCATAATTTCAGTACCAATTTGATTTGACGACCTCCGTAGCCCAGAGTCGAGCAGGCCGGACATTGGCGTCGCGCCATTTCTGTGTTCCCGAGTTCGATTCCTAGTCGGGCTAATGTGGAAAACTAACTTTTCTATATTGTCTTGGGTCTGGGTGTTATGGTACCGTCATTGTTTCTGATTTTAGTAACACAATTGCATTAGCTATTTACCACATAACCAGAGCAATGTATGTGATGTTGTTCAATATTTATTATATTTATATTTAATTATTTGTAACTTACCTATTTAAAACCATATTTTCTGCATTGACAACTTGCCTAATCGCACTCCTAACACATGTTTTTTTTTCTTAACAGCATATTACGAGAGTTCGTATTTTGTTTTGTTACGCAGGTGTTGACATGGCTAAAACATAAGCAGAGCGTTTAGCTCAACAACGGCTATGCAAAAGACGCAAGTATTTAGAAATAAAAAACGATCCCCAATTGTATGCATTAGAAAAAGAAAAGCAACGTGCAAAATATGCAAAACGTAAAAGAGAAAAGAAACAGACACCTATCTCGGGAAAAAAACCCTCGTTAAAAGAGAAAAGTGCGTAAACAACAGAAGAAAAATTCAAAGATATATAGGCAGCGTCAGAAGGAACAGACATCAGTAGTAAATGTTCAAGATGAAGACGAATTTCCTCAGGAATCGAACAACTGTACTGAAGATACAATTGGTTTATTCACAAAAGAAGATTTACAGAAAGTAGTAAGAAGAATAGGATATAGGGAATTGAAGACAAGAGTAAAATTGATAGGCGTTGTAAAAAACCAACAAAAGACGATTAACAATCAGAAAATGACTATACTAAGATTAAAATCACTTCTTAACAAGAGTAGTGTACCTAATGAACAAACCGAAAGCCAAAAAGATGCCAAAACCTTAAAAAAACTACCGAAAAAAGAGATAAATACCAATCTTAATGCTTTGCGCAATTTGAAATCAAGAAAAGACACGAAGTTCCGCTTGATTCGCCAAAAAGTGATAGAAGCTATTGAAAATTTTTATAACGATGATGTTGTTAGTACAAATTGGTTTAAAATAAAAAGTATTGACTGCCAGAATGTCTTTTATTCCTACATCATTTTCTGTTACACCTTATCATTTACCTCAACACGTTTTATCATTTATCTCTACATATTATCATTCACTGCAACACAAAAAATGTATATAATGGAATAAATCATTTATTTACCATTTAAATTTTAGTTTCAATATATCACAGTAGTAGTACTTAAGTACTAAATAACAAATAATATCTAAATAACGATGTTTGTTTAAACAAACATCGTTATTTAGATGTTTTTACTTGATTTTATTAATAAAATAAAAAATAACACAAAATCAGTTAAAATAATTGATTCCATAAAATGAAAATTCACCCAGTAACTATGTCAAACACGTTTTCGAGGAAAACGCAGCTAAAGAAAATAAGATTGTTTTTGTTGTAGCTCGCTAACTATGATAGTTATAGTGACGTAACATACGTCAAAAGAATGAAAAAAAAGTAGGTATTTTGTGATTTTAACAATCTGTTTATTTATGTAGTTATTTTATGATATTATTTAAAAAATATATTTATGTTAAGTAACTGCTATGGTGTCAAAGCTGATCTTCCTAACAATCATTGCAGCAAGTAACTTAGTTACTGCACTTTAACAAATATATAACCAACTTCAGATAACAATAAAAACGAAACTACTCTACCAATTTTAGTGAAATTTCCATGGGATCAATCTAAATGTATATCCTTTCAAATAAAAAAGTAATTTTCCAAATTGGTTGATCTCTAACGGAGTTCTGAGCTAACAAACATAACGTATTATAAAAATTAAACAAATTTAAGACATAATATATGGTTTTCTCATGGATGTCATTGTTGACCAAATCGAAATAGGACCACACGGGAAGCACCAGCTTTTAAATAAAAAAAGAATCATCAAAATCGGATGACACAGTCAAAAGTTAACAAATAAAAAAATACAGTCGAATAAGAACCTCCTCCTTTTTTGAAGTCGGTTGAAAAAGGAGGAAGTTTTTAATTCGTTTGTATAAAAGGTTTTCTTATTTTTTTGTTTGTTTGTTAGCTCAGACAGAATGGCTTAGACAGAACTCTCATTTGTCAACCGATTTAGAAAGTTTTTTTTTTATGTGAAAGGATATACTTTCAGATTGGTCCCATATCAATTTCATAAAAATCGGTTCAGTGGTTTGGTTAAATCAGTTATATTTTTGTTAAAAAATTACTTGTACAACATGAAGATGGAACAAGCTGATGACCCTCCGGATGTTAAGTGGTGACCATCGCCTGTATCGCATTACCTCGTAGGTCACGCATCTTAAAACGTGCACTGCCCCGCGACCGTCAATTCCTCGCTGTTCTGACTAATGGCGGGTTCCTATATCCATCGGTAACCGTCTACGCCTCGTATCTCCTTGAAAAAGTGTCAAACTAGTGTTTGTGTGTTTGTGAACAAACTTTTGACAGGTTTGTCAAAAGGAGAAACGAGTCGTAGCTGGTTACTGACGAATATAAGAACCCGTCATAAGTGACGTAACCGACATTTTGGCGTAACTAACATTTGTAATGTTACTTTTATCTACTTTTGAAGACGAACCGATCTGTCTAATCGGCGTATCTTCTATCTATGTCTGTCTATATATATCTGTCTATGTATATCTATGTATGTTTGACGTATCTATATATCTTAAAATTATAAATCATTCGAAGTGTCCTAAGTACACTTACGACTTTTAGTAATATTTTCTAAAATGTCGGTTACGTCACATAGAACAGCGACGAATTGAGGCATACAGGTGTAAAGCATGTGCCTGTAATTTCACCGGGACGCATACCTTCCATGCCGAAACAGCAGTGTTGTTTGGCGAACTCAAAAAGAGTTTTATTTTCCTACTACTGAGTTATACTGCACTTACACATCCACATTTAGTACTATTAGTTCACCAGAGAGACAAATTACTGTTTCGAGCATACTGTTAACACATGAGCGCTCGCTATTCGGCTAGCCAGCCACTCGCCTTGTCGCTCGCGCGAATGAGTAAACTTAGTCCCTAAGTTTACTGTAACGAAGCGAACGTAAAAGACGAAGATGCGGTCAAAAAGTCACAAACGCAGTCTCTACGGTACTTAAAGCACAAGTTTGTTCTTATTTTAGATCTCCGTATTCTGTTTTGTTAATAAAAGCCGTCCGCGAAGCAATAAACACCAACTATAAATAGATAATGCTCAAGCTCTTGCTTTAAATTCTAGTAGCTCCACGTTAATCCTTTCATTATATTGTGGCCACTAAATTAATAGGCCTTTTAATGGTCTTCGTCACATACCTTTAAGTTGCGTAATGGCATTTTCATTAGCTTCCTGGTCGGACTGCTAATTCAGTTAATTTGCTTTTGGGAAATTAAAAGATGTTTGCACCGTTTTACGAGGTCCTTCGAGCCGGAAATAAAAGTACCGGAAGTAAAGTATTTATTTTGAGAATTACAATATTTGTATCATCAGTTATTATATTAGGTACTTTAAATCCGTTCTTCCTTTAGTTTGACAGTAATTTAAATTCTTCATCATTATCTGGTAGAATGTTAATTTAGCTTAGGTATATTGTTTAAATTAAATTAAAACTAGTGGTTCGCCCCGAACTGAGATCTCGCAAGACTCCCATAAAAACAAAAAATAATATTTCTAATCTTTGACTATCAAAATAGTTACACGAAATGCATTACCAACGAACTTAACCTACAGTTTCATTAAAATTACAGGTAACGACTGTTCATGTTTTTTTTTAGCTTTTGTGGGGTAGAAATTGCAGTTATTCTGGATTTCAGACTTTCCCTATTTTTGTGTCACTAAAGCTACACGCATACCAAATTTCAGCACTGTGGGGTCACTGGTGTACCCTGTGAATATTGTCAAAGTTCAGTTTTTATTTAGACAAGTTGATTTACAACCAGTGTAAATTGGAACTTACATTCTGCGAACAAATGGTCTTTAAAATTCAAACACTTATCTAGAAATTAAAGAAAATATATTTAACACTAGCCTATTAGCTTTAAAATAAAGTAACGCGTGCCAACGATGTCAAATCTAATTTATCATAACAGGATCATAATAGATCCCGGGGTTGGTTGGGTAAAAATAAGGCCACGGTCGTTACATCCCTCAGCTGGGCTTACCCCGAACTGGGGGCAAAAAATGGTAAAAGAAATTGGACGTCGTATCGTGTTGAAATGTTTGATTAGGGGTTGATAAGCAAGGGTTTGTTGGTTTAGGGAGATTACGAACTGTTGATATTTACTTTGGCTTCCTATCAGTTATACTCTCGACATGATATTGAGTCTACTGGAGTTTTTTACGAAGTTTTTTGTTGATAAATTAGATATTGTTTGTAAGTTTTTGATTGAATCTTATTTCAAAGGTTTAATTTGCCATACATAAAAGTTTCCATACCTAGTGCATATCTTAAATAGAAATGTCTAGTTTGATCAACCTTAGTTATCCTAGCTTTGGTAGGTTGTTAATTCACTAGGATAATAAGTTTATAACTCTAGGTAAGTATATTTAGTTTTTTAGGGTTCCGTACCTAAAGGGTAAAACGGGACCCTATTACTAAGACTCCGCAGTCTGTCTGTCTGTCGGTACGTCTGTCACCAGGCTGTATCTCATGAACCGTGATAGTTAGACAGTTGAAATGTTTACAGATGATGTATTTCTGTTACCGCTATAACAACAAAGACTAAAAACAGAATAAAATAAATATTTAGGGGGACTGCCCCTTTTTGATCGATATTGATAACGGCAACAGGTAGGCGCTTGAAATATTCACAGAATATTTAGTTACATTCACTTGAAAAATAAATAATTAAATTAAAATTTATAAAACAAATATTTAAGGGGGGCTCTCCCATACAACAGACATGATTATATTGCCTCTTTTATAGATAATAGTACGCGACCCTTCGTGCGCGAGTCCAACTCGCACTTAGCAGGTTTTTAATGAAATTATACTTAATTTAATAAATATCATTTCAAGCGATTTATGTAGATGGAAAGTGGACCATATAGAACAACTTGATTCTTAATAAGAATGGCCGCCCAGTTTGATTAGCTAATGATTTCGAAACAAAACAAAAACCAGACAGAACAAACACAGAAAACATAAAACCAGAACGAAATAAAAATAATTTAGATGAATAATTTCGACACGAAGGTTTTATCTAATGAGGTTTACAAAAGTCCGACGGAGGCCTTCAGCGTCATACAGTTTCCAAATCTTTACAAAGCAGAATAAACTAACTTTATTAGCAAACTAGACTAACAAAGCCCATTGGAAGTCCTCCGCCGTACAACGTCGACGCGTGCGTACTTCGTTCCCAGTTATGAATAAAGGTAGGCCATATCAAGGTCTTTTCTTTCAGAATTTCCTCAGGGATGCCTTTTGGAAATAGGCCAAGGGCACTACGAGTCTGCAGAGGCGAACCCGCAGAGGGTCGTTGCGAAAATGTAATGCTTTGCACCTAGTGTTATCTTATTTGGGATATTTTATAACTCGGGCGGGACTTGCAAAGTCGTTTAGGTGTACCGGTAATAGTAAAGTAATCCGTAGGTTATGGGTATCGAAAAAGTTCCAAGTGTAGAGAAAATTGAATACAGCAAAATCACACTATTATTCTAAATGTGAAAGTATGTTTGTTTATTTGCACCTAGTGTTATCTTATTTGGGATATTTTATAACTCGGGCGGGACTTGCAAAGTCGTTTAGGTGTACCGGTAATAGTAAAGTAATCCGTAGGTTATGGGTATAAAAAAAGTTCCAAATGTAGAGAAAATTGAATACAGCAAAATCACACTATTATTCTAAATGTGAAAGTATGTTTGTTTATTTGCACCTAGTGTTATCTTATTTGGGATATTTTATAACTCGGGCGGGACTTGCAAAGTCGTTTAGGTGTACCGGTAATAGTAAAGTAATCCGTAGGTTATGGGTATAAAAAAAGTTCCAAGGGTAGAGAAAATTGAATACAGCAAAATCACACTATTATTCTAAATGTGAAAGTATGTTTGTTTATTTGCACCTAGTGTTATCTTATTTGGGATATTTTATAACTCGGGCGGGACTTGCAAAGTCGTTTAGGTGTACCGGTAATAGTAAAGTAATCCGTAGGTTATGGGTATAAAAAAAGTTCCAAATGTAGAGAAAATTGAATACAGCAAAATCACACTATTATTCTAAATGTGAAAGTATGTTTGTTTATTTACACCTAGTGTTATCTTATTTGGGATATTTTATAACTCGGGCGGGACTTGCAAAGTCGTTTAGGTGTACCGGTAATAGTAAAGTAATCCGTAGGTTATGGGTATAAAAAAAGTTCCAAATGTAGAGAAAATTTAATACAGCAAAATCACACTATTATTCTAAATGTGAAAGTATGTTTGTTTATTTGCACCTAGTGTTATCTTATTTGGGATATTTTATAACTCGGGCGGGACTTGCAAAGTCGTTTAGGTGTACCGGTAATAGTAAAGTAATCCGTAGGTTATGGGTATAAAAAAAGTTCCAAATGTAGAGAAAATTGAATACAGCAAAATCACACTATTATTCTAAATGTGAAAGTATGTTTGTTTATTTGCACCTAGTGTTATCTTATTTGGGATATTTTATAACTCGGGCGGGACTTGCAAAGTCGTTTAGGTGTACCGGTAATAGTAAAGTAATCCGTAGGTTATGGGTATCGAAAAAGTTCCAAGTGTAGAGAAAATTGAATACAGCAAAATCACACTATTATTCTAAATGTGAAAGTATGTTTGTTTATTTGCACCTAGTGTTATCTTATTTGGGATATTTTATAACTCGGGCGGGACTTGCAAAGTCGTTTAGGTGTACCGGTAATAGTAAAGTAATCCGTAGGTTATGGGTATCGAAAAAGTTCCAAGTGTAGAGAAAATTGAATACAGCAAAATCACACTATTATTCTAAATGTGAAAGTATGTTTGTTTATTTGCACCTAGTGTTATCTTATTTGGGATATTTTATAACTCGGGCGGGACTTGCAAAGTCGTTTAGGTGTACCGGTAATAGTAAAGTAATCCGTAGGTTATGGGTATCGAAAAAGTTCCAAGTGTAGAGAAAATTGAATACAGCAAAATCACACTATTATTCTAAATGTGAAAGTATGTTTGTTTATTTGCATCTAGTGTTATCTTATTTGGGATATTTTATAACTCGGGCGGGACTTGCAAAGTCGTTTAGGTGTACCGGTAATAGTAAAGTAATCCGTAGGTTATGGGTATCGAAAAAGTTCCAAGTGTAGAGAAAATTGAATACAGCAAAATCACACTATTATTCTAAATGTGAAAGTATGTTTATTTATTTGCACCTAGTGTTATCTTATTTGGGATATTTTATAACTCGGGCGGGACTTGCAAAGTCGTTTAGGTGTACCGGTAATAGTAAAGTAATCCGTAGGTTATGGGTATAAAAAAGTTCCAAATGTAGAGAAAATTGAATACAGCAAAATCACACTATTATTCTAAATGTGAAAGTATGTTTGTTTATTTGCACCTAGTGTTATCTTATTTGGGATATTTTATAACTCGGGCGGGACTTGCAAAGTCGTTTAGGTGTACCGGTAATAGTAAAGTAATCCGTAGGTTATGGGTATAAAAAAAGTTCCAAATGTAGAGAAAATTGAATACAGCAAAATCACACTATTATTCTAAATGTGAAAGTATGTTTGTTTATTTGCACCTAGTGTTATCTTATTTGGGATATTTTATAACTCGGGCGGGACTTGCAAAGTCGTTTAGGTGTACCGGTAATAGTAATGTAATCCGTAGGTTATGGGTATCGAAAAAGTTCCAAGGGTAGAGAAAATTGAATACAGCAAAATCACACTAATAATCACGTCGTATAATATTAGTGTGATAACTGATATCCGATGGCTGATACGAAATATAGTGTTGCTGACGAGACGGACAAAATTTATTAGGACACAGTGTCCCGACTGACATTTTTGATTTTAATATATTTTTACTGTCGATTCGGACACCATCAAAGTATTGAAGCTGTTGAGTACAGTCAGGTAAACAAATTTTAAGCAAAATATAATATAATGTGATAAAGCTAATCAAATTGCTTTGCAAGCACTAATGACTGACTTACGTTAATGTTAAAAAAAACGCAAGTTTCATTCATAGCGTATATTTGGTATAAATCAATATCTTGTATACTTAGGCATAATGATCACTTAAACATATCTCAAATAAAGAGATAGAGAGAGTGTGACCTTGCTATGCATCTATTTCGTCATCTTGCTGTGCCGCCGCCGCGCCTCGATAAAAACCTGTTTTTTTAACTGACTGTACAATGCAGCTATTTTTAATGGTGTCCAAACCGACAGTAGCATTGGGACATTACGTCCCAATATATTTTGTCCGAATCGACAGCAAGTCGAAATATAAAGGAAATCAAAAAGTACTACTTGACAAAAACGAGTATCTCTACAGACCAAATTAGTGTGAAGTTTAGAGGCGCAGTGCGATCAGAATTAGATTAACAACTGACCTCAGGTTATATCATTTACGGTCCCTCCCTAAATCCTATCAAATCACAGATCTTCGATCAACCTTGATAAAGCTGAATTCATTCGTTCAATTCACGACCGAACTAATAGCTATTTAAACGAACATACCCTAACTAATAACGGTAAATTTGGATATTAAGGTCAGTCTGAATAACGTTGAACATGATAGTTCAGTACACACGTACCAACATCTACCAACTCAATGCTAAGGGGAATTGCAAATGAAGCAACTGTTATGCTGTAAGTTATATTTGCTGATTAGCGTACATTTCTGTATCTAGGTTTGGAAATAAATGCATGTTACGAAATAAGCAAAAGCATATATGCACACATGTAATCTGGTATTAGGTATAAGGTATATCTATGTGCAAAAGTAGAATATACCCGATTTAGCAGAATTAGAGTATATAAGCAAGTTCGTATGAGGTAGTTGTTAAACTGTTTGCAAGGAACAATAATTACAATACCTTTTTTTTTATGTTATTTGTGGGGAAACAGGGTTACGGCCCACCTGATGGTAAGCGGTCACCGTCGCCTATTGACACCGGCAACACCCGGGGTATTGTCGATGCGTTCCCTAAACTGTAGAAACCTCTTTACATTTCTCTTGAAGCTTGCCATGTCGTAGTCTAATGGGAAAACCTCAGATGGTAGTTCATTCCACATCTTGCAAGTATGGGATAGAAAAGTTTGCGTGAACTACTACCAAAAGCAAGCGTATATTAAGCATTAGTAAAGCAATAAGCGTTGGTCGATAGTGAGTTCATCTTGCATCTACATTGTTATTCAGCCGCCACCTGTGATATAAAGCAGAAACAAAGTACATACAAAAATTATCATGATTAGTAGAGCAATGCAGGATACCACGTAGATATATGATAAGGGATTTTAGTTATCAACATAAATCGGAATGATAACCTGCTAACCCACAAAGATATTATGCATTGACTTTATCAGAAAAGATCTAAGACTGACTGCAATGAATTTACACACAATAGTCAAGATTGTGAATGTATGAATAATAATGATAGGATGGAACTGAGATCTTGCGAGTCTCCGATCAAAACAAAAAAATATTATTTGTAATCTTTGACTATAGTGTGAACATTAGTGCTGTGCACTCCCTGAGGTATGCGCGCGGCGAGACTGGGGGGGAGAATCGGCTGCTGCGCTCTGTGAGTTCGCCGTCAACGCTCGTGGCGGCAGGTAGTGTTATTTGTATCGGACTGTCTATATCAGACGCACATGAGATAAATATTCAAAGATGGGTCGTGCGTTATCTCGTGATATGAAATGGAAGATGAAGTTGAAACAGAATCTATGTCAGAATAACTTTCGTTAGAATATATAATTGTTTGTAAATATAAAAAATGTTCAATAAAACAAGTCCTTTGAATTATAAGTTTAGTTCTTATTTATCACCTGCATATTTTTAATAAAATATGAGTATATTTAAGTTACATTTTAATCAACTAAGTAAGTATAATATATTACAGATATATAGCCTCCGACCATCGTCCCGCCACAAGTCTTGCCTTAGAAATTGATCTCATGTGAACTCATGCAGTTTTTTCTTTGCCTCCCACCTCGCCGCGCATACCTCAGGGAGTGCACAGCACTAATGGTCACACTATATCAAAATAGTGCCACGAAATAAATAACCAGATAACTTGACCTATAGTTTAATTCAAATTACAGGTAACGGGAGTTCATGTTGTGTGGTTATTTTTTTTTTGGGGGTACAAATTGGTGTTATTCTGGATTTCAGACTTTTGCCTATATTTGTGTCACATAAGCTACACGCATACCAAATTACAGCACTGTGGGGTCAATGGTGTACCCTGTGAACTTTGTCAAAGTTCAGTTTTTTTTATGGCTAATAACTCAAAAACTATAGACTTTATTAAAAATGAAAACGGAGTCTAAATGTACTAATGAAGACGACATTTGACGTCTCACTTGACCTAATAATCTCATTTTTATTTTTTTTACCCCTCCTGAACCCCAATATCTCAACAACTCTCTAACATTTTTAGCTCATTTAGTCACACCAAAATTGTGCCACCACTACCTACCTATGTATCAATTTTTACGATGATCGGATCAACGCTTCAAAAGTTATCCTCGGACAAACAAACTTACCTACATATATACAACGCCGCTTTGCTCAAGTTGATTTATTGATCTCTGAGTTATTTATTAGCCATAATAAAAACTGAACTTAGACAATATTCACAGGGTACACCAATGACCCCACAGTGCTGTAATTTTGTATGCGTGTAGCTTAAGTGAGACAAATAAAGGCACAAGTCTGAAATTCAGAATAACTGCAATTTGTACCCCAAAAAGGAGTAAGTAACCAATTGACATGAACTGCCGTTACCTGTAATTTGAATGAAACTGTTGGTCAAGTTAGCTGGTTATGCATTTCATGGCACTATTTTGATACCTAGTCAAATATTACAAATATTTTTTTTTATATTAATCTGAGACTCGCGAGATCTTAGTTCGGGGCGAACCACTAGTAGGTATATAGAGAAACATCCAGACCCTATAATAGGAATACAGACATAGATAGTTACGACGATACTGAAATGAATTACCTTCCTACCTACCTAGGTATTTAAGAACGAGACAATTAGAAGATATGAGTACCTACCTAGAACAATTCTACAATATCCACCCAAATAATGGCGATCACTAAAGTTACCTTATTGTTTTATAAGACGAACAAAATAATGTTATTCTAACTTACCTATTATAACAAACTGAGAAACAATAGATGCATAACAATCGAAGATAATAATCAATTTAGAGAATATAGATGAACTCAATACTACCATCAACTTTGTAGGTAGGTACCTAGTAAATAAATCAACATTGCTTCAATTGAATCAGCACAGAACACCGATGTGACAAAGTACGTAAGTAAGAACGATCTTGCATAACTATAAATATCGCATGTGACCACTCTATTGAGGAATTCACTTACCTTTGAGAAGCGATGACTTGTCAGACCATAGAACCTGCACCGGATTGCAGCATCACTAACGGACCGCGCGCCGTACAATCACTCGCGAAACGTATGTCCGTACACAACACAAACAAATATACAGAACACAAAAAATCCAACGGTCACATCACAGCAAACCAGTTCCCGTACACCGGCCACGACTAGCGAACGCACTTGTTGCAAAACTAAAGATGGTACAAAGAGATAAATAGAAAAAGAACACTCGTTTAAAATCGATTTTTTTTATTATTTATATTGTAGACACTTCGGTACACGGTTGATGGCAATAGGTACATAAATGCACTTTACGTTTATAAAAGCCCAAGTTGTAAGATTAGTTTGTTGTAAAACTATATTTTGATTAGATAAATCATAAAATTATTGTCGGTTCATTGAGCTAGCTCACAGCTGGGCGCACATACGTCGCGACCGGCAGCGACGCCCTCTTCTCGACTGCGCAAGCCTAACTGCCAGTTACCGGGTGACGGACGGCCAGCCGTGCTGCGGGTCTGTGATACCGCTACTAAAATATATTCGATGCTGCCATACCCAAGCTTTATTTTCTACCAATGGTAGAAAATGATACCTATCCGAGTCTTTTTTAATGTCTTTTTCTTTTTTTCTCTAGAAAGAGACGTACTGTCTTTGTCTTCCCAAGCGAATAGCGTTTTCTACTTCGATCACTTCGATGTCCAAATTTTATAACTGAAGCTCCTATTTCATCTGCACCACAGAATAGAGGGCGTAAAGCTTGAACTAATACCTTTTTAGAGGAGTGAACCATAAAGTTAAATAATCTATAAATAAGGTAACATCCAGCCGAGCGAAGTAGGTACCATGACAATTTCATTTGAATCAGGATACGAAATTCAAAAAGCCATTTGAAGTTGATGTAAAAAGAAAAAAAATTATATCTATCAAAAAGAGTAAAATTTTGTTATTGTAGATTTGACCAATGTTTATCAAATTGTCGTCGTTTTTACTACATATTTTACCGTTAATCTTTCTGTTGGAACTTCGTTATTTATAATTTATTTCGTTATTGATACAGATAGTTAATACCTATACGTGTACGATGTCTCATTGAATGAGCTCCGACGTAGATCGGTCTTCGTGGGCACATATCGCCCTCTGTGCGGATCTCACGTGGGCTACAGAACCACCTGATGAATTCATCGTAGCAAACCAGGTCAGGTCATACGTATGTCTACTTACACAGGTACCTTTTGGGTAGATTTACAGACTTTAGAATCATTTACCTTTTCAATATTCCTGTACCTATAAAAGTAGTCATCTAGTATAAAAGACGAATTGAATGAGATAATAAACTGATCACAATGTACAGTCACCTAGGGTCATCTCTAGTTCTACACATTCGTTAATCCATAGGACTTATCGTCTCGTATCGTCATTAGAAACAATCTTCGCATTATAGTCAGAGCCCTAACTGGACACTGTCGACTTAAATGTTGAAACTAAGGCAATGCGATACGCACACCTGCACATTCTGATGAGGCGGCAGTATCGCCCATAAAACTGTAAGGCGAGTGTGGTCCACTAATGCGCAAACGAAGTATTCATCTGGGCAATCACATTCTTAGCCCGGTGGAGCAAACAGTTATCCCTAAGAATATCCTACAGTTTCTAAAAGCTGTAGAGGTCAGTAGTGAACTTTGAACGCCCCCGTCAACTAGGGACGATCACAATAGACCTCGTGAAAAAAATATATCGTCATTTAGTTATCTATTAGATTGCAACTGCGTAAATAAACGAAATAAATCTTCTATTTCAGCGCCTTTGGGCACAACATTGTTGTGTTCAACAAATGTTACGGGAATCTCCGTCAGGGTCACAAGATCTTCAAGCAGGTTATAAAAAACTCGGTTTCTTGGTTAATTTCTTTGCTGTATCTAGCCAGACTTTCAGTTTTTTACAAAATTCATTTTGGTGAATGTGCGCAAGATCTTCATGACCTTATCCCTCCTTCCCCCTTCCACTACCGGAGAAGCAGACGTACCGAGAAGTACCACCCATACCTGGTCGGCATACCTACCACCTTGCTGTACCAAACAATTTGCTTCAACTTTTCTTGTTAGCACAAGTAAGGAGTGGAACTCACTTCCGGCGTATGTTTTTCCAACCCAGTATAATCTTGGGGTCTTCGAGCCCAGAGTGAATAGGTTCTTTCTAGGCAAGCGTGCTCCATCTTCTATCACACTTTCACTTACCATTAGGTGAGGTAGTGTTCAAGCGTTTGGATATCATCAATAAAAAAAATTCCAGGCACCAACTTTGTTCATAGTTTTCTACTTGTAGGTAGGTTTTGCTAATTGATTTTATTCCCACCTTTTCAGATAACAAACGTTCAGCTCCGAGCCAAAACCAAGAGAACAGTAGTGGCAGGAGAAGCGTCAAAGACGTTATACCACAATCAAGACTAGCAAAATTCTATGGAAATGTATATTACGACGAGCACAGGTTCGCTGTTCGGTTACAAGTTATTTTTTTATTAAAAACTTTCGCTCTGAACACCATTTTCAATCACTGACTTCCCGCCAAAAGTAAAACGATACTGACGTCACTTCTAACCAGTGCTGCCAATGTAAAATTCATGATTCCCCGAAATTCCCCACTTTCGACTGATGCATTCCCGCAATGGTATTATTTCTCTCTTTCGCTCTAAGCATAAACCGGTTCGATTCGAATTTTATCAGTTCCCCCGTTTTGGCTATCCCTTATTCGGTATGCATTAAAGCCACAATGGATTAATTGGAACATTAGTGAGGCATCCACAGCGCAGCGCAAAAAGCAGTCGGCCTCGATTCTCCGAAATTACCCGCGCTAGCTACTGATTCCCCGCAAATCTGGGAAATTCCCCGCAATTTAGCAGCACTCCTAAAGCAACACTCGTTTCTTTTATTCACCCCCGCCATATTGATTTCACGTCTAATAAAAACTTTTTGTTTCAAGGGAAAAATGCTACTCAAATCCGAACGAAAGAATTAATTGTCGAGGTTACAACGGTCCGGAATGTGAAAACAATAATTTGACGGAATGCTGGATGTTGCCTGAGGTATGAATGCCTACCTCCATCCAACCCAATGATCATTTAATTTACAGGCACTAGATACGTTTAGGATCCCTATGAGGCCGGTCTACCAAACGCTCTCTTGGGTCTGACAATCGCGACTCTTTATTTTTTTTAATAAGGAACAACAAACAACTACAATAAATGCTTAAATACAATCCATGTAGGTCCATTCTGGGAATGTAAAATTTATTGATAATGTAGCCCACAACGTTATCCACATGCTAAAACAAATACTTTTACAAATTAGGAGCTGTTAGAGTCTAAGAGTACAGTAGTATAGGTCGCGTCATGTAAAAAGAACGCTGGCGGTGAAGCTCCGTATTAGGCGATTTATCGGTCTGTTTGGTGGTATGAGGTGTGGTGCGGGGCGGGCGGGTCCGCGAGGGGGGGGGGCATGCTTGTCGGTGCGCTATTGGTTCGTCAGTCGGCTATTGGCCTAGTACTTTCGTGCGCGAGTGTAGACATGCGCAGACACACCCCCTCCACTTTCTTCCAGCGCTCTTTTTACATGACACGACCTGTACAACGACAGTGTCCAACTCTTTGCTCCAATTTATTTCTAAATTTATCATAGAATCAAAGTTAGGCGCCTCAAATTACGAATTTATAAAAAAACAGCCAAAATGTGTTTTGTCAAACTTGCCACCCTTATCGTTTCGCGATATCATGATTTTTAGGATACTTCACCTATATGGAAGGATTGATTTTTTTCCTCAACTGTACTCTTTTAAGAGTCCGTTTACGAATTATCATTTATTTTATTTATTTTTAACCTGTCTTGTCCCACTGCAGGGCGTAGGCCTCTTTCTTTCTTTATTCTTTATTGCACACAAGATAATACCTGTAAAAATACACAAAAAGAGGTCATGTACAAAGACTAGCTTAACCCTAAGAAGAGTTTTCTTCCAGCAAACCTTTGAGGATAGAGAGAGAAAGATGATTTTAAAGGTAGGTGCGTGTACAAAAACATAAATAAATATATATACCCAAAACTAATATGAACTATAGGTAGGTACCTAAAGCATTATATAATATTATAATTAATTATATGGAATAATAATATATACCTATAATAATATAAAATTACAGAGAAAGATAATGCTCTATAACTTTCCGTTTGAAAATGTTGAGTGATGCCCCCCCTCCCTTCTTTCCAGTTTTTTCTGTCCCCTACTCTAGTGGGCCAGTCTGGTATAGTGTGACCATTCGTATCGGACTGTCTCTATCTCATGTGCGTCTGACATAGACAGTCCGATACAAATAACACTACCTGCCGCCACGAGCGTTGACGGCAAACTGACAGAGCGCAGCAGCCGATCCCCCCCCCCCCCCCCCCCGTCTCGCCGCGCGCATACCTCAGGGAGTGCACAGCACTAATGGTCACACTATAAACCATAAATATCATTTGACCTCATTATTATTTAATTAAAGCATCAATGTGACCATTTTCGTAATAGTCATGTGTTTTTTACTTATCCCATGTTTAAAACGCTTTTTTCGTATGTATTATCATGGTATGTAGTTTATGCTGTGTATGTTTATGTTGATATATTATTATTATTTTTAAATCCGAACATGTATTGTTATCATTATTAGGCACCGTCATAGATAACTCCGTTTAATTTATATAATGGTGACTGCCAATATTTATTTAGTATTATATAGGTACTCGTTTACCAGTGTTCGTGTCCTCACTTAGGCCCTGTCAGAAAACCAGCGCTGCATCGTACCTAACAAGGTTCGAAGCAGCCCATGCTGAGACAGGGACCATTTTGTCCCCACGCAACACCACCATTGTCTGTGTTATTGTATTATTGAACACTGTCTGTGGGAGCAAATAAATATGTTTTCTTTCTTTCTTTCTTTTTAAGAACTTGTTAACTGAACAGCCGGATTGCCCACGATCGATGTTACTACCGCAGTACTGCCCATATACTTCGATCAACAATACAACCCTATACATATATAGTAACAATTGCATCACCTCATGGTATACGTACACCAACTAAGACTTGACCTACATGGTATTGCTTTACGCCCATCTATATGAGGACATAAACTCTTGGACTTGTATTTTTTTACCACTAAGGCGACAATAAACAAAAAACGAGTGTGCTTTAGACCACACGACTGAAGTAAAACTTATTTTTAAAAATATTTAATTTATAAAATTGTTCAATTGCAAAATTGTCCACACATCTATAGATCGATCAGTCTATGTTCATTCTGGACAAACGCAACTCGCACTCGCACATTAACGTTTAAAAATATACGAACTCTCTCTCTCTTTCTATCTTCACTAACTTATACCTCCCTCTCGACTTCCATTAGCACTTTTCGTAATCAGCTTACTCCCCAAGTCAAGCGTGCGTAAAGAAGTTTTACTTAAAAAAATCCGATGTCTTTATTACGTTTTTTAAATATTTTATTTGTCAATTTTTATGGCGAACTATGAACGTTTGTAACACCAAGAGTATTACAAGCGCGTTGCGGACACTTACATTTTTATAAAGCCCTTTTTGAAGAGCCCATTAGTTAGACCATATGGTGTCTGCAGGTTCCTTCTATCATCGCACTGCTTGCCATCGGCAGGGAATCCCTCCTCACTCCTTGGAGACAACGTGGTCGCGCACCGTGAGGTTCCTGTGGAATTTCCTCCCGCGGACACTTAGCTTGTGGAATGGTCTCCCTGCCGTGGTTTTCCCCAGAGACCTTGTCTCCATGGAGTGAGGATGGATTCCCTGCCGATGGCAAGCAGTGCGATGATAGAAGGAATCTGCAGGCACCATATCTCACAACTGCTCAGAACACAACCCATTATATAAGCGGTAGAACACACACACAGATTAGAAAAGTTTCCTAAGACTCAAAAGTAATTAACCTAGTAATTTGATTTCCCAGGTGGATTACTGGTTTCGAAGACTTTTAGACACCGCTTCGGATCAGATCATGTCCCCGCGTCGGCGACGTCAACATCGGATGCTACCGAATGACGATTTGTGCGTACATATTTTGACGTTTGTGAAAAGTGATATCAAAGTGCTTTTAGTGCGATAATATAATATCAACATGGTTTTTGTAATGCGCAAACTGGTTTAGATATATCTGTGTACCTATCTTTATTTTTGTCCAGCTGTTTTACCGTGATGGCAGAAAAAACCAAACATCTTCCCTAAAAGCGGTAAAGAATTATCGAGATGGCATAGATCTTCTTTAACAGTACCATTTGCGACTATAACTGACACTGATCGGCAGCTAGCGAGCGCTGGGGCCCGATCGGGGCGCGGAGCGAAGAGGCCACCCTCGCGGCCCGCGTAAGCAGCGTCCGGGGACTCTGGGCCAGCACCGCGCGGCGATCGCCACCACGCGCGCCCAGCCCTCCTACTTCGCGGAAGATCAGGGCTAGGAGACGTCAGCCACGGCGCTTGATGGCGTTGCCTTCTCCTCCACCGGCATACTGCTTGGAGATGCCAGCGCAACTGTTCTGTGATCCTACTTGTAAAGTGAGTGTTTTAACACCGTGGTTCGGAGGTATATTAGCGTAAAAGTCAATGTTTGTTCTCAGAATCAACTCTCTTCGGGTTAACGTACATATTCCGAAGCTTCCTGTATAAGTACTTACAGTAACAAACCAATAACAAAGAGTCTGAAATAAAAATATTTTGAGAAAGCGTCACGGATGGACTCTCCACTCACCAGTACCCACTGCCTTGCCCAGCTTGTAGTCTCCTGTTCAATCCAGACGCCAGTGACCAGTCTTTTCTAGCTTGATTTTTAGCTGAGAACTAGTTCTTACCTGCGTTCCTTCGATTATGAGGAATAGTTAGTAAAATTCGTGATTTTAATATGCAAATTAATATTGTCTTTGATTTGAAGCGTACTGTCAGAGCTTTTACACGGGAAGTCTGTGGGTGCGACATACCAAAAGATCATTAGATGTCCTACGCATCCAATAAAATAACATCTTTCAGATGATGTTGCGGCTGCCCCGATACTGCAGTGCATCGGGGATGTTTGCCCATTATCACACAAACTTTCACGTCATCATGCGCAAAAAAACGGCATCCCTGATGAGTAGAGTTCGGGACGGTCGCAACAACATCCTGAGGACGGTGGCTGAGTGCTGCACATCTCCGCTTTGGAAGTGCCGCGTGCGAAGGGTGTTTAATGAAGGAAATAATTTCCTCAATTAGTCACCCTTGGCACAAAATGACAGTTTATATTTTTCACCCAGTCCCTATTTTATTCTTGTATTTATAATTATTCTTGTTTTTATTTTCTGTGTGTTTTAGATATGGGCTGTATTTGTTGCCTGAAATAAAATATTATTATTTTATTTATTTTTTGACTACCATAGCATAAATAAAACATAAACAACAGATTTCTGAAGAAAATCTTCCTGATCTACTTTAAATGTACCCTTTCCAGTTCCAGTTCGATTCACCACGACCACCCCAGCCGGCTGAATACCAGCGAGCAATGGGCCGTCTAACAGCCACCGTCACTGCCGCTATTCGGGCTTCGACAGCACGCTGTCCTCCCTACCGAGGCACCAACGTCAGCCGGTATGCACCCACCGGCCAGCGACCAACGAGATGCCAGGATAAACGGTACATCTGGTGGACCAAAGACCATCCCTCCCCCCGCCTGGACCATAGGTTCCAACTCATGCAGAACATAACCAAACCTACAATAAAAACAAAAACAGAGGAAAATATTGCTACTGAAACTGAAGAAATGTCTACAAAGGAAACATCGGAAAAAGAAGAAGCACCGCAGGCTTCCACCTCTCCTCAAAAGTTAGAAACGCCTAAAAGTCCTAAAGAGGTACTGCTGGTAGACGGACAGCTGCCGTCAACCAGCGCCGCGGAGATCGAATCAGGGCTTCTGAAAAAACGCTTGTACAGCACAGTTTTGAGCACGAGCGTCCCAGCTCAAATAAACCTAACCCCAGTGGGGTGCATAAGACTGGCACCAAAACTGGCCCCTGGTATTATAAAAATAAATCCAAAGGTGGTTCTGCCCAAAATTCGTCCAAACGTCGATAACAAGTTTGAAGAGTTGGAAAAGGAGGCATTAGAGCAGTACAAAGCTTCTGACGAGAGCATAGATACGAAGTTTAAAGAGCTAGAGAAGCAAGCCGAAGAGCAATACAGCAATAGCAACAGCAACACCAGCTGCACCTACCATTCTGCTTCAACAGACAAGAAGATACCGGAAAAAAATCTTAAAGAAAAACCTGTGGATAGCGTCATCATTTACTCCCAGAACTTTCCCGATTTGATTACAAAACAGACGTCAAGTGATATGAATCTAAAAAACTTCCATGGCCCCCCGTGGGGGGGAAAAAGGGGAAAATCTAGGAACTTGAAAAGCGAAACGCAGCGTGCCGCTTCGGACACGGACTATGAAGCAAAAGAAGTCGCTGTGAAGACGCACAAAGGTCCCATGCGGTGGTCTCTACACGTCCCACCAAAGAGGCGGCACCTAACCGTCTTCGTGACTGATTACTCTTCAGACGATGAAACTGCTTCCATCAAAGATCAGGGACCGAGGACTAAAGCTGGGAAGGTGAAAATGTCTGCACACGGTGGAGGAGACTTACATCCAATAATGAGAAAAACGTAAATAAGGCACAGTTCCCAACTTTTTCTGAACATTTCTGGTGACAATATACCTACGTTTATGGCTGATATTACTGGAAACACCTAATTAAAATTTGTGAGTGCAGTGTACATTTTAGTAACGCCGATTTTGTGTGGTCCTAGCGAGATTTTTTTGAATAGTTTTTGTGAGATCCCGAAGATATATTTGTGTATAGAACTGATGTGACCGGCCTGTCCCGATCAAGTTGTTTTAGCAATGTGCTTATTTTTACTAGTCATAAATAACTTGTATACTTGTTTATATGTTTTCATTTGATTTTTTGGCATGAGTTAGGCGGTTCTATTTTTTTGACATAATTTTTATGATACAGCAAACAGAGAGTCCAAACTTTAAGTTGTAGCTTTAAGACCTTGTCCAGAAGGGGAGAATTCGCGCGTTGGCGATATACTTGGCGCCAATACACTGCGTCCACAAGCATCGCGCGAATTTAAATCGCGTGCACTTCGCCAGACTCGACTCGCGCGTTATACGCGCAGACGCCTTGGTGCGTCCAGATTACGCGCGAACTTCGCGAGTGAGTGCACGTTTCAAGAGAAATGGAGCGCCAACATTTTGATACTAAATTGCGCGTTGGCACGCTCCTTCTGGGCGCAACAGTCGCGCGTAATACGCGCGAGAGAACCGCGGCGAATTCGCCCTTTCTGGACAAGCTTTAAGCTAATATAGTCGTCATTGTCACAACATCCCCTCCTCCCCACCCCATCGTGATCAATCGTGATATTCTAGTTCGAACCTCACGCATTAAAGGACGATCCCAGAGCGAAAGAATAAAATTACATTTTAACGTAGATAATAGAACGCCCTTTTTCCTCGTAGTCGAAACTTTAGTCTAGAAAATTTAGTCCAACTGGTTTGAACAAGAATGACGTACGGTCTAGCCTAGCATATAAATGTTTCCGGTGAACGATGATGTTACACGCAGGAGGTTGCGGGTTCGATGCCCGCCTTGGAACAAATGTTTGCTTAAGTATTCTATCAGTTATCAGGTTCACATACTACAAGCTTTGCTTAGCCTGCTGGGGCAAGATGGTGCTGTGTGAAATGTCCAGCATTATTTAACTATTATTTACTCTCTACGCTACAATGTAATTTTACTAAATTATCCCGTAAGAACCGCAGGTCGGCGTTGGATGCAGGCCGCTTCCAACCGCAGTTCCTGGAGATCAATGAGGGAGGCCTTTGTCCAGCAGTGGACGTCCTACGGCTGATATGATGATAATGATGATCCCGTAAGGATACACATTTCTAGAGCGGTCATGGTCATGAACCAGATAAACTAGTGGTTCGCCCCGAACTGAGTCTCCGATTAAAACAAAAAAATTGTAATCTTTGACTATCAAAATCACAATCAAAATAGTGCCACGAAATATATAACCAAAAAACTTGACCTACAGTTTTATTCAAATTACAGGTAACGGGAGTTCATGTAATGTGGTTGCACTTTTTATGGGTACAAATTGCAGTTATTCTGGATTTCAGACTTTTGCCTATATTTGTGTCACTTAAGCCACACGCATACCAAATTACAGCACTGTGGGGTCACTGGTATACCCTGTGAATTTTGTCAAAGTTTAGTTTTTAATATGGCTAATAACTCAAATAAAGAATTTACGTCAAATAAAAACTTGTTCTAAATCTACTAATACTTTTCATTTGACGTCCTGCTTGACCTATTAGCCTCATTTTCATTTTTTTTACCCCTCTTGAACCCCAATATCTTAACAACCCCCCAATATTTTTAACTCATTTAGACACACCAACATTGTGCCATCACTACCTACCTATGTATTAAATTTCACAATGATCGGATCAACGCTTCAACAGTTATCTTCGGACAAACAAACATACATACATACATACAACGCCGATTTGCCCAAATTGATTTACAGATCTCGCTTCGCTTGATCAATAATAGAATACCTCATTATTATATTTTGTATGTAAGTACTTGTATATTAAAGAGAAGCATATATAGGACCCGAACAAATATCTGTAGATTATGCAACATTTCTTAGGATCGTTCAAACGAATTGAAGCCGAATATAATGATGCGGAACCTCCTATTCTAAACAATTAAAATGTAATTCCTATCATTAAAATAAAAGTCATCAATGATCAACAATAATAATTATTAAAATCAACTATAGTCATAATCTAACTTACTCTATCATCACATTCTTCATCAGCTGTCAAGGAACTTCTCCAAGTCTGTTGTATCGTCATTAAGTTGGATTTGTTCTAGAGTCACTTTTGGTGGTGACGTTGGACCTGAAAAAGTCAAAAAGGCGTTTAAAGACTGGCTTGAATAAGGCCGAGGTTACATTACAGCGCACGCGCACGCTACGCACGCGTACATAGCTTATGAAAATGTAGGCGGATCAAACACTGCGGCCCACAGCTCCGTACGGATGTGTGGCTTGATGACGTCACCAACACACGTGGCTTGCTAGAATGCGACACCTACGCAGCTCAACGCGGCGCACACTACACACGCGGCACACAGCGGTGTAGCTTCACAAAGAGAATTGACGTTTGCGGCAACGTGAGTGTAGGTACGAGTATAATATCCGTGCGCCGCAATGGAAAGGTAGACACACGCAGTCAGACAAATGGACACATTCAGAGGCTTCTGCGTGCACATTCTACGCAGCAATGGAACCGCGGCTTAGGCCCGTAAGATCAAATTAGCAGTTTAAACTAAAATTCTAAGCTTAAACCATCACTACCAAAGAAAAGTTTTAGTCTAAGCTTAGAATTTTAGTCTAAACTGCTATCGATCTTACGGGCCTTAATCTATCGTGTGTTGCTCAGTGGCGGTAGAGTCAGCATCAAAAGTAGTTAATGCGCTTCACTAACAGCGCCATCTATCGCTAAACGAATGAACTTCTTCAAAAATTACGAAACTTGTATCACTAAAATCCATTTTAAATGCTTGTTTGCATAATAAAACAGCACCAGGCCACAGTTAGCGCCGTGCTTTTACATGAAAATCATCATCATTACATCAGAAATGTGACGTAACTTTTCAACATTTCTGTTATAGAGTAAAACGGTTAAAGAGAGTCGATATCCAGCCTCTCTCAGATACTAGATAGTGCCGCCCCCTCTCCTCCAGCGGGGAGGATTTTTTGCTAGATGTACCGTACCTACAGTGTTCACTATGTTTAAAAATAAAATTAGAATGTTCAGCAATCAACTAACGACGCGTAAAATCAAATTAATAATCGATATTACAACGTTCGCTGGATGCTAGACTTTTTTTTTCAAACATTAATTTGGCCTCAAATGCCACCCGGGGCTGGTACCCTGGTTTGCCCCCCCACCCCTGATCCGGGGCTGACTACATAAGAGTCACTAGCAGTATACAGTACGAGTTGTGTGACAACAGTGGAGCACAAGTCTCCCAAAACACATTTGCGTATAATCATAATTGACAGACTGAACGCAGAACAAACAAAAAAAACTGCTTTGAAATAGTTGAAATTTATTAACCTGTAGCCACATTCCCGCTGGCCAAGTACTTAGCCACATCACTCTTGAAGGCCACTGAGCTGTTCTCCCTCCTCACTTGCAGTTCTGCCAGTTGCTGCTTTTCCCGCTCGCAGCTCTGCTCGGATGAAAGCTTGTTTCTCACCTCTTCAAGCGCAACTGAAAATATAAAATTTGACACTTGAAAATTTGAGAAAAAGAATTGAGAGGAAATAATAGAAATCGATGAAAGGCATAGAGACTTGCTTTCAGGCAGAGAAACAGGATGGACTGGATAGACTAGTGTAAACATACAATAAAATACAAAAGTTTTTTTTATTTGTGTATTGTAATATACTTGTTCTAGGGATTCTAATAATATCTTACGCCACCGTCCTTATTTGTTCATATAGATCCTGGCCATCCAAAGGTTGCCTGGAAAAGATCGCTTTTAGTGATAAGGCCGCCCATTGTACCTATGATTTAAAAGTGTATTTTCTTTTATATGTTTGTAATTAATGGTGTGCAATAAAGAAATTATCTATGTATCTATTTATAGGCCTTTTCCCTGCAGTGGAAAACATCAGGCTTTTGAACAACAAATAAACAAATAATGTATTTAAACATTTCAGTGAACAATAATACTTAGTTATGAACTACCTTAGATCTAAGACCTTACCCATTTTCTTTTCCTTGTAAAGTGTCAAATGATAGTGATGATCTAGTTTCCAGTTCTCCATCTTACTTCTCTCCACTACATCTTCGTAATCCAACAACTCTTCCTCAACAGTGTTCAAAAGATTTTGCACATTTTTCAAACTGTGCATCACTTCTGCAACGGTCGCAGTCAGGGTCGGAATGCATGCTAGATTCTGGGCTAATTCTTTCGCGCTTTTCAAACGGCGTTCCATCATATGGTTTATTTCTTGAATCAGTTTATCAACTTCCTCAGCTGCCTTTGCATTCTTTTCAGCGTTATCATGAATAGCTACCCAGTCTTCTTGGTATTTCTCCAGTAATTCACCACCAGCTCCATAGTTCACTTCACTGTCGCTTATCGGTATAGCCTCTGGAGGAAGCTTGGTATCTCTATTGAAAATGTTCGTCACTTTTTGGACTTCTTGAAGAGTTTGTCTAAGGTTGCTGTTAGATGATATACCATCTTGTACGACCGATATGAATTCTTTGAGATTTCCCAGCATTTTATCTTGTAATCGTTGGAGATAATGTGATGTTTACAAAACTACTTCTAACTCATTCAATTCTATCTAGGATAAATGGTTATTGCGGTTTGGTTTGGTAAATAAAAGGGCTAGATCATGAAAATATCAAAAAACCATACGTAAAATAGAATTTCTCTCTTCTTTCTACTATTTATTTAGCATGCGTAACGTAGCTGTTTGCTGTTTGGTTTTTATTTTTCCAGGGCAGACTGACGTGACGGTGACGTCTGACTGTGACAGTCAGTACAAGTACAGTATAGGTTTTTTTGGTTTCGACCATTGGCGAATAAAAAATTAGGGTAACAGAATCGACACAAAACCCAGGATATAATGCACTACACTATAATTAAACTAGGAAAGGATCAGGAGAGAAAAGGAATAAAAACAAACAAGTAATGAGATATATAAAAAATTAACATTATGTACATACAAATTTATAATTTTATTAGTATTATTTGTGCAAATATATTATTCAAGACATTATCACTCGGATGGATCTATGGAGGAGAGAAGGATCTAATATTTGAAGGAAGCGGAGCATGGAGTGATGAACTGACTGATGACATGACATTGACATTTATAATCGTTTGTTTATTTTGATTGGTTGCTTTTCTTGCTTTCTTAAAATTTGAATTTTGTTGTTGAACGGACGATCTTCTGTTTTGGGTCACTTTTGCGGTTTGGTTTGTTAGATTTTCGTCGGATTTGCAATTCATTACATCAAAATGAGTAAAGAAAAGCTGACTAGTGAGCTAGTGCCTCTTATGTTTTCGGAATGGCTGCTGGCAATGGGATGTCCACCTGAAGATGTACCGCCTCTGGACAAAATTACTGAGTATATTTTCAAAATAATTCGTTTTTATGGTTCCGTATTCCTAATAAAAACCTCTATAGTTTCCCCTTATCCGTTCGTCTGTCCATACGTAGTTAGAACCGTTTTAACACTTTTACAGTTCAAAATTGTAGCACCTAAACAGACATGAGTAGCTCAACTTTTTAGTCTTAGTAGTTCATCTGCCCTACCTTTTTTGTTCTAGAATGTGCAGAGGAGAATACTACATGGTATGGCGAAGTATGATGGAGTGCATTGAGCCTAAAGACTCCATCATAAACAAGCGACTCCAAGTCTTCAACGATGATGTTAACAAATGCCAGAATATACATGAGGTTTGTAGCTACAGTACAATATAGTTAAACCAGCCAGTTGGAAGATATCAGCACTTCACCCAGCACAGCTGAGATCCCTTAACCTGAAGGAATTCTGGATTAAGGAATCTCAGCTGTGAAATAGAATTTTAATATGGGTTTAAGAGTCGAGTGTTTTTTACATTTTTAGTTTAAGCTTGTTATTTATTTATTTATAGATGAACAGCATTATTGCTGATACTACATCACACAGTGTTTAAAGTCTTATTGTACAATGCTAACTGACAAATCAAGCTAACACTACAGAAGCCACTTGAGGTATTTTGGTGGTTATATCTATTTTAATGTAAAAGGATTTAACCACATCAAAATACCCCAAGTCGCTTTTTTAGACCCCAATTTGTAGATTTTCTAATACTCTGCAACATTATAAAGTAACATTTATGCTTTTTTTTTTTGTTTTATATGAGGTGGTGATGGAGCAGGCATATGGCCCACCTGATGCTAAGTGATTACCATCGCCTATAACAAAGTATCGCCTCGTAGGTAACATACCATAGAAACGTGCCCAATACACTGCCCTGCATCTATCAACTTGAGGCATACGGATGTAAAGCTTCATGTCATTGTTAGGTCGCCCGCGGCTTCGCATGCGTGGTATTTCAATAAAAACATTACCCTCCTTTTGCGCACTCGTAAAAAGTAGGCAATATCCTTCCCCAGGATATAATCTCCTTGCCAAATTTCATCACGATCTGTTCAGCCATTTAGTTATGAAAAGGTAACAAACAAACAGTTACTATGTGTATTATACATATAAACCTTCCTCTTGAATCACTCTATCTATTGCTGAAAACTGCATTAAAATACGTTGAGTAGTTTAAAGATCTAAGCGAACAGACAGAGGAAGCGACGTCATTATTATACTATGTAAAGATTTTGATGTCTCCTATAAGTGTTTGCTTTGTTTGTACCTACTGTTAGTGTTGTCACAAATAAATGTGTTTTGATTTGATTTATAAAATTTTTTTATTTTTCCCAGCTGGATGTAAACATGCCCAAGGAGCTACAACGCTGGGTGCAGCATAAAGAACTAAAGCAACGAGTAGCAGATGCAGAAGCAAGAGTGCAAGCGAAAAAAGATGATCTGAACCAACTAATGAGCAAAGTTTCTAGTAATAGTAAGCACCCAGTTTTTTAATTAGCTTTCTCTCTATGGAGAGGGTCGTGACCTCTCGTGGGGAATCAAACTAGCAACATTCTGCATCTCAACCAGTTCTTTGCCCACTATTTTTTTTCTTCTCTTATTGATGACTAGCTGACCAATCCGCAGCTTCGCACGCGTAGTTTTTCAATAAAAACATTACACTCCTTCTGCGCAGTTGGGTAAAAAGTAGCATATGTCACCTGGGGATAGCGTAGCTTTCCAACAGTGAAAGAATTTTTTAAATTGGTCTAGGAGTTTCGGAGCCTATTCAATACAAACAAATATTTCCTCTTTATAATATTAATATAGATAGTCTAGCGCTTGACCACTATCTCACCTGGTGGTAAGTGATGGTGTTATCGAAGATGGAGCATGCTTGCCTAGAAAGAAGCTATTCACTTTGGACTTCCTCTCCGCCAATGCAACATAAAATTGATTATCTTTTAGTGAAGTGAAAACTTCTTTAGGCGCGTTGGGCATTTTGGGAAAAAACCATTAATTCGCGACACTGTTACCTTTACCGACACCTCTGTATATAAGTATCTCGTAATTGTTCAGGTTCACTTCTGTCGGCACTCCCGGAGTGCCACTTTTTTATTTTACCTGGAGATGGAACAACCATATGGCCCATCTGGTAAGTGGTAACCATCGCCTATATCAAAGTGTTGCCTCGTAGGTCATGCACCTTAGAACTCCCATCAACTTGAGGCAACGGTCCCTCCTATCAAGTATTACGTAAGCACTATAGAGGGGCGATATACCTAGTTAAAATCTAAATTTCTTCCGTCAATCTATTGTTTCGTTTCGGTACGATTGACGATTTGACGTGTTGTAAGCAAAGCAAGTTAAGATTATAATATTTGTTTCTTACTCTGTGATGATTCAACACTGTTGAATATTGTGTCAAGAAAGTTTGTATAGATGAATATTATAAGATAAGATAAGATAACTCTTTATTGTACACCAAAGTAATATACAGAACATAATTCTTACAAATAGATTTAGTACAATGGGCGGTCTTATCGCTAAAAGCGATCTTTTCCAGACAACCTTTGTATGGACAGGATCAAAATGTAACACATGACGGCGGTGCATCTATATAAATTTAAAAACCTATCTACATACTATAAACCTAAATTACCAGTAATAACACCAATTTAATTTAAATAAGCAACTCTAAAAGTGGTTATGATGAATTAACAAGCAGCTACAACTTCAACACAAGGACAGATAATGGGTGTGCAGTTTTGTTTTAAAATTACTAATAGACTTGGATGTTCTTATAGAGAGGGGCAAAGCGTTCCACAATCGTACGGCTGTTACAGTGAAGGATCGACTATAAAACTCTGTCGTATGGACAGGAGTTTTAAGTTGGAGGGAATCTGAAGAACGCAAATTGCGATCATTAGCCTGGTGGAGAAACTCAAAACGCTCCTTAAGATAGAAGGGAGAAGAAGGGTTAAAAAGGATGTTATACAAAAGGGACAGTATGTGTGCATTCCGGCGAAGACGGATGGAGAGCCACTTGAGCTTTGTGCGAAAATCAGAAATATGGTCATACTTGCGCAAGCCAAATATGAACCGAATACAGAGGTTTTGAAGGCGCTCAAGTTTGCTCAGTTGGGCTTCAGTTATGTCATGATAGCAGGCGTCGGCGTAGTCCAGGATTGGAAGTAAAAGGGTCTGTGCAAGCGTAACCTTGGTAGCAGTCAGCAAGAAGTTACGAAGTCTCCGTAAAGATCCAGATGATGCAAATACCCTGCGGCTAATTTCATTGATACAGGGAACCCAGGTTAAACAGGTATCCATCTGTATTCCTAGATTTTTCACTGACTGGGTGATGTCTATAGGGGTTCCGTCAAAAACTATGGGTGGTAGTTGTGCAAAATTGATTTTGGAGATCTGTATGGAGCTACCAATTATAATGGCCTGTGTTTTGTTTGGGTTGACTGTAAGGCCAAAGGATTTACTCCAGTCACATATCCGGTCAAGGTCAGTATTTAGTAAGCTAATGGCTCCGTCAATATTTTCAACTGTAGCTTGAGTATAAATTTGCAAGTCATCTGCGTACAGGTGGTAGGAAGAAGTTAAATTTTGTGAGATAGAATGAATGAACATAGCGAATAGGAGAGGGGATAAAACGCCACCTTGTGGGACACCGGCAGAAAGATTGCACCACGAAGAGTAAGACTCTTCAACACGGATGCGCTGACGGCGCCCAAACAAGTAACTATGAAACCAGTCAATTGACATTGGAGATATGTTAAAGGAGCATAAAATACCCAGAAGTAGGTCGAAGTCCACATTATTGAAAGCGCTGCTGAAGTCAAGGAGTATCATTGCTGTCAGCTTCTGACTGTCCATCCCAGACCGAATGTCGTCTGTAATTTTAACCAGGGCTGTTACGGTGCTATGACCTGGACGGAAACCAGATTGAAAAGAATTTAACAGGGAGTTTTTGGAAAGGAAGGTACTTAACTGTTGATGAATAAGGCGTTCAAGGATTTTAGATAAGTAAGGAAGGATTGATATTGGACGGTAATCAGCAAAAGAGGAAGGATTGGATTTTTTAGGTAAGGGAATAATCTGAGCTTCTTTCCAGGCATCGGGAAATGAGCCAGAATTGATAGAGGAATTTAGGATATGCGTAATAACGTGGATAATTTCATCAAGAATGGGAACAATCATATTTCGACTGATACTGTCATTGCCCACAGCATTTGAAGTAATAGATGCAATGCTCCTTTTAACATCACAATCGTCGAATTGACTAAACTGAAACTGAGGGAAGTCTGGGGTTGGCTGAGAAGAAAGATATTTTAGTGTATTGAGCTTAGTTAATCCATCAATATTTGAGGAATATGAAAAGTGCTGATTGAGTAGATCAATGTCTAAGTTTTTAGGAATAGATTCTTGTTTTGATTTACCAACACCCAGTGTTCTAAGAAATTTCCATACTTTGGATGAATCATTACTTTTATCAACAGAATCGTGAATGAATCGGCGTTGTGCATCCCTACACAACCTGTTGCAGTGATTGCGGCGATCGTGATATTTGGCCTTATTGACCTCCGTAGGCTTGCATGCCATTCTTACTTTTGCCATAGCCGTTTTGTGCATTGCAGTGCGGATTTTGTCCGTAATCCATGGCGCAGGGAGGTGTTTAATTTTGATAGCACGTATGGGTGCATGTATGTCGTAAAGCTTGTTGAGTTGTCTATTGCAAGAAGCTACCATGTCATCGACGTTACAAGCACTCGTGACCTCTGACCAATCAATAATTCGGGCATCCTCACGAACGTTCTCAAGGTTCATTCCACCAAAGTTACGCTGCATGTGGATTTTAGCCTTTGCTTTCGGCGGACGAACTTTGTATGACAAGTAGATCAGATCGTGATAAGAGAAAGCAGCCGCCGAAGTTTGACCATGCTTAGCCACATTGTTTGGCGAAGATACGAAAATTAAGTCAAGAAGAGAAGGAGAACAATCCGGAAAGAAGTGAGTAGCTGTTAGAGGAAGTATGGTCAAGTTGCTAGCCTTAGCGAGATTTTGAAGTGAGAAGGAGCGAGAGTCCTGCTTTAGGAGGCAAGTGTTAAAGTCACCCATAATAATGGTGTGGTTATAAGAAGGAGTAAGGTCTTCGAGAAGCCTTTCAAGAGACAGAAAATAGTTGTTACGAAGGTGATTGCTATAATAGACCCCGAGTAGAATTTTGGTGCGAGAGAGATGAACTTCAGCAAAGAGGTGTTCGCCTGCGCCGGGAGATGGTGGTTGTGGAGACATGTGAATCACGGAGCGTTGAAGTCCTCTATCCTAAGCTTATTTTCTTATTTCTAGAATTATAACTGCTGCTCATGAATCAATAAAAAAACAGAATACTTACATTATAAGAAAAATGCATATACCAATGTTTTACGTAAGCCTGAGAGGAGGTGGGGGGGGGGGGGGGGGGGTAAGAGCTTTGCTTATTTTTGCTGACAAGGGGGAGGGGGGTAAATAATTGTAATAAATATGCTTACGTAATACGTAACCGCCCCATACAGGTAAAGCCTCATAATGCCTGTAATTTCACCAGAAACCGTACCCTTGATTTGTACCGAAACAAAAATGAAACTAAAAATTCACCCTGCATATATTTTTATTTCAGTGGCACGGCGCAACCTGATCAAGAAAAAGCTACAGGACGCCCACCGCCGCTCCTGGATGCTCCAGCAAGCCAGTGCCGAACTTCGCGAGAGGAAAACAGAACTTCAAGAAACCAAGAACATTGCTGAATCTCTGTGCTGCCACGATGAGAGTCAAGATGTTGAGGTATATAACACTTATTACAAACGATTTGCTTCAACGTTTCTTATTAGCACGAACTGGTTCGGATCTCATAGTCTTCAAGTCGAGAGTGAATCTGTATACTCCTATGTCCTTTTCTGTGCACGTACCCAATACTTATAATCAACTAACTTCAAAGGTTTGCTGGAAGAAAACCCTTGTTAGGGGGTTAAGCTCACCTTTATTCATGTCCATTTTGTAAGCTGTTTCTGCCTGTAATCTATTTGTGTCCAATCTATACTAATGTTATAAAGAGGAAAGATTTGTTTGTTTATATTGAATTGGCTCCGAAACTACTGGACCGATTTAAAAAATTCTTTCAATGTTGGGATGCTACACTATCCGCGGGTGACATAGGCTACTTTTTACCCAACTGCGCTGAAGGAGGGTAATGTTTTTATTGAAAAACTACGTGTGCGAAGCTGCGGATTTGTCAGGTACTAAAGAATAAAGTAAACTCCTGTGAGGTCGGTACCGTGCCCTCGGCTAACCGTTTATCGTGTCCTGCCGTCTATTGTTTTTACTGTGGCACGGCTTGTCACAGTTAGGTATTATTAATTTTTATAACTCTGTGACATGCTCAGGCGTAATAACAACGTAACAATATTTCGATGCCTGTAATAAGCCTAAAATACGGGGCCTGCCTGACCTCACCTCATCATACTGTTACGAACTGAGGGTTCGGGATAAAATAATGAAAATCAATCTAACCAAAATAACACTTTTATTCAACACTGATATGGTAAATGAACGATCTTAATCACAAGTAATCACAACACACTAATTCATTTTATTTAAAATTATTTGTACCTAATATGTAGTATATAACTATTTAGGGTTAAGTAATTTTTCATTTTCTATTATTATGTTTATTCTTTTTACACCTTGGCCAATCTTCCATTAACCAATGATCCTCTCCATCCAAAGGTTGTCTGGAAGAGATCGCTTTGTTAAGCGATAAGACCGCCCATCATGCTTACTTTTATTTCTTTATATCTATAAATCTGTTGTGTCTAGCTTGTAAAGAATAATAAGAATAAAGAATTTTGGTATAATAAAGAATTTTCATTCATTCATTCACAACACTGTTGCACAATAAACCACTAAAAGTCACCGAAGTATTCGCACGTATCGCCAAAACCAGACGTCTACGCACTTTTTATACCGCGCACAGTAGGTACATAACTCGCGAACGTTCTCGATGGTTCCACTGGTAACTAGAAAAGTGTATGTATTTCGACGGACTACTATTTCTTATTCTGTGCAACTGTAGGTAAAAACCACGGACTTCACTCCGTGGTAAAAACCCAGTATGTCGGTATATTCCACACCATGTATTACCTATTCTGTGACACAGTAGGTATAACTCCGAGAAGCCGACTACGTATTCTGTAATACGCCTCGGCGTAACAATACTAGTTCCTTCGTTTTAAAGATGTTCAGAAGAGACACATGAAAAGATGCTGTATTGAACCTTCCTCATGGGAATCCGCCGCTGAAATGCGGCTTGAATGAAGGCGACTTGTCCAAGATAAGGTATATGCTTTTGAAGACGAAAGAAGGCGCGTACTAGATACCAAACGTGACCAACTCAAGAATAGACCGTCTGCCAATATATCTTACAACTTCAATAATGGCATTCTGACGTGCGCTTTTTGCGCTAAAACATTCAGCGCAAAAATTGGATACATAACCCACATAAGGGCAAAACACACAAGCTCTATATAAACCATAAGCCCAGTCACCGTAGCCGAAAACGGTTAGGTGGACTTTTATTACTAATTCGCTCAAAAATGTTACAATTTAGACATAATTTATTTTCTTTATTGTTATTTTATTCTAAAAGGATCATAAAAAATAACAACCAGCCTTGTTTCTTGCCTTTCTTTCCTGGAAGAGTCGCGAAAGTACAGGCATTAAAATTGACGTTGCAAAGTAAATAGATTTTGAATATTTCTTATATTTTCAGAGCAAATTAGATAAGTGCTTGTCTGCACTGTCGCGGGCAACGCCAGCGCCTAGTCAAGCGGGCTTGTCGTTGCACTCGGCCGCTAATCCAGTAGCGGGCTCGTCGATGGCTTCCACTGGCGCCAGTGAGGACAATGATACAGGTACTTCTAGCGGCATCTAGCGCCAGATGAAAGAACTACTTAGACAACAAGCTAACCTGCATAGAGAATCTATATCAAAGTCAAAATAATTTATTCATTAAAATCACAAGGATCACTTTGAAACGTCAATTTTACTGCCTGCTCCTTCGCGATCAAGGCAAGAAACAAGGCTGGTTGTTCTTTTTAATGATCATTTTAGAATACATAACAATACAGGAAATAAATTACGTCTAAATTGTAACATTTTGAACGAGTTGCAGCAATTTTAATCAATAGCTTCTCTATCATCTAAATATGTAATCCGATATTTTATAGTACGCTTTTTATAAAGATTTTGTTTAATTGCGTTTTTAAATTTGTTAATTGTCAATTTTTGTACATCACTAGGGAGTTTATTATAAAAGCGAATACCTTGCCCTTAAAACACAATTATGACACTAAGACGGCGACATCTAACGTCGCGCCGCTCGTTAAACATTAACGCTGAATGTGTGTACGTAGAGCCTGAACCGCAGATATTACTCGACGTGTTCGCTCGTTAGAGTAACACCGTATGTGAGTATCCAGCGTAAGACGTCTATCGAATTCATGCCTTAAAAGTAAAACTGTGTTAAATTTCAACAGAAGAGCACATAGCGTCTCTCGTGAAATGCCGAGGTGATATCGTCTTCAAGCAGTTATTAGAGCGGCGTGCGGCGCTGTGCACAATGGCCGCCACGAGCAGCGATAACGAAGCTAAACAAAAAAATAGGTAAGTTCTTATTATATTTCGCTTCAAGTAAAATTTAAAGAGGTTCCAACATCGTAAATAATATCCCGGATGTTGCCGGTGCCAATAGGCGATGGTGACCGCTTACCATTCATCTTCTTAGCGTGTCAAGAGTTGTACGTTTTCATTTATACTATGTTGAACAGGTATTTGGCCACAACAATAGCATTACATTTAATTTCATGTATTTATTCATAAACAGTTATATAATCGTGATTTGAAATTACATCCTAATTACAAGTTACAATATTTTAAAATTATCACACACATGTCAAAATATATAATAAAATAAAACCAAAACAAATGTGTATATACCTAAATATAAAAATGTCAAGAAAAAGTCAAGGAAAGTCAAATGAAAAATAGTAATCAAAGAATATAAAATAAAAATGATTTAGAATAATATTACTAAGGAATTAATACAAACATGTCACAAATTAATTAAATTGACCATTAACTCAAATCTATGTATAAAAAAAAAACGATTATTCAATATTATTATAAGTATTAAAATCATTAACTGCATAGAAACACCCATTCAACAAAAGCTCCCCTAGCTCCCTCCATTAGGTGAGGCGACTATTAGGTCCTCCATCGTGCAGGTATTCGGGCATAAAGGTCACATTAGCAAGTGCTGCATTGACTGCGCGGGATCACCGCAGTCGCACTGCGTCAAGTTAGGGTCCAGTCCAGCTTACCATCAGGGGGCCGATTTCCAAGTCCGTCCATTAATTTACGTGAGGTTTTCGGGGGGTAGGGGGGGGGGGGGGTCTCGGCAAATATCACGTATTTTTTTTTTAATTTTATCACTTTAAATCTAGATTACGAGAGACGCCAATCTTGAAATAATGATGTCAATAGTGTGGGTGGTTTTTAAATTAGTCCAACGCATTTACCCTATGAATCATCATCATCATCATCATATCAGCCGTAGGACGTCCACTGCTGGACAAAGGCCTCCTTCATTGATCTCCAGGAACTGCGGTTGGAAGCGGCCTGCATCCAACGCCGACCTGCGGTTCTTACCAAGTCGTCTGCCCATCTTGTAGGTGGACGTCCTACGCTGCGCTTGCCGGTCCGTGGCCTCCATTCGATAACTTTCCGGCCCCATCGGCCATCTGTTCTGCGCGCTATTTGGCCTGCCCATTGCCACTTCAACGTGCTATTCCGTCGGGCTATGTCGGTGACTTGAGTTATCCTACGCATCTCCTCATTTCTGATTCGATCCCGTAGAGAAACCCCGAGCATAGCCCTTTCCATAGCTCGTTGAGCGACTCTGAGCTTGTTCATAAGGCCAATAGTAAAGGACCACGTCTCGGTTCCATTGATTGAATACTTTCGTCTTAAGGCACTGAGGTATGTTGGACGAAAAGACGTTGCGAAGTTTCCCAAACGCTGCCCATCCGAGTTGGATTCGAAGATTGACCTCTTTCTCGAAGTTGGACCTACCTAATTGGACTGTTTGTCCTAGGTATACATACGCGTCGACAACTTCAAGAGCCGAGTTCTCAACCATAACTGGGGCAGGGACGACATGGACATTCGACATGATTTTCGTCTTGTCCATGTTCATTTTAAGTCCTACCCGTTGGGAGACTCGATTGAGGCCTTCGAGCATCGTGCTGAGCTCTTCCATCGACTTTGCCATGACCACAATATCGTCGGCAAACCGAAAGTGAGTCATGTATTCGCCGTTAATATTGATGCCCAGTCCTTTCCATTCCAGAAGCTTGAAGGCATCTTCCAATGCGGTCGTAAACAGTTTCGGAGAGATGACATCTCCCTGTCTTACGTCTCTTTTTAAGGGAATCGCCTTCGAGTTCTGTTCGTGTACTCGGACTGACATAGTGGCGTTTTTATACAAACACTTCAACACTTCGATGTACCGATAGTCAATACGGCATCGTTGGAGAGACTCAAGCACTGCCCATGTTTCGATCGAATCGAAGGCTTTCTCATAGTCCACAAACGCGAGACATAGCGGCAAGTTATACTCTTCGGTCTTCTGTATGACATGCCGCAGCGTATGTATGTGGTCTATGGTACTGTAGCCTTTACGGAACCCGGCTTGTTCGGGAGGCTGGAAGTCATCAAACCTGCGTTCGAGACGGTTCGCGATGACCCTCGAAAACAGCTTATAAACATGGCTCAAAAGCGAGATGGGTCTGTAATTCTTAAGCAAGGTGTTGTCACCTTTCTTGAAGAACAGAACCACCACGCCCTCGTTCCATGCTTTTGGCGTCGTACCTTCAAGCAAGGCGGAATTAAAGAGCTTCGTAAGGACTTTAAATACCGGTGATCCACCCGCTTTCAGAAGCTCTGAAGTGATTCCGTCCTCACCCGGCGCCTTGTCGTTCTTATCTGTTTCAAGGCCATCCTGATCTCATACAGGCTGATGTCCGGAATATCTTCGGTATAATGTCGGGTCAGTTTGGCTCTTGGGTCGTTACCCTATGAATACAAATTTTGAAAAATCTCACGTGAGATAAAGGGAGGGGGGAGAGGGTCGAAACAAATCTCGCGACATCTCACCAGGGTTGGAGGGGGGGTCAAAACGGCTCACGTAATTAATGGACGTCCCCTAACTTAAAATAGTAAATGTGCCTATCTACTTAGTATCATTGTACCCTATTTCAGTTAGCTAGGGCCCCGAGACAAAATACTAAACCTGTAAGTGCGCCGCGAACTGAAAAGTTCGGGAACCACTGTCCTAAACGGTATTCACGTAACTGACAGTAAAATGGTAAGTATGAGTTGACCGACATGCGATTATACACTTTATTTATATCAAGCTGATACTGTAATATTAATGGAGCAGAATGCCAAAATATATTCAATTCGTAATCCAATCTCGTTTGGGTCAAATTTCGTTTTTAATTTATGTTTTTAAAATTGTACTTATTACGCGAATTGGCCCCCAGGTGGACCGTAAGCCTTGTTACCCAAAAAATATTAGGTCTTTTTAAGGCGCACATATTTTAAAGATTATAGATTTTAGCTAGAGTTTTTTGGGAGAAGGTATATATATAACACAAAAAAAAATGTGTCGTTTAGCTGCTGCTGTGGGGTATCATTTGAAAGGGATTTGAGAAAAAATTTTGGTACCATCCAGTCATACCTTTGTGAGATGATGATTTTTTGTATAAATTATTTTATACTAGCTGACCCGGCCCGCGGCTTCACACGTGTGGTTTGTCAATAACATAATTATCCTCCGGCGCAGCCGGTTAAAAGTAGCCTATGTCTCAATTCCGGTCAAAATCTATTACCAAAGTTTATCGAAATCGGCCCAGCCGTTTAGTCGTGATAAGGTACTAAACAGACAAAGAGAAACTTATTACTTATTAGTACGGATTAACACACTAATATTAGGTCCTTACATATGAAATTGGCGTTTTGTACGGGAGGAATATTAAGTAAATTTTTGTTTTGTAAAATATATTTAATGAATCAAAGTATGCACCGTTGTTATCTATGCACTTTTGCCATCTCATAGGTAGTTCATTGATCCCTCTACTAAAAAAACCATGGGGGCGAGAATCAATAAACTCTTGGAAAGCGGTTTGGACTGCCGCATTGGAGTTGAATTTTTTTCCTTGTAAGAAGTTGTCCAAATTCCGGAAAAAATGGTAATCTGTTGGAGCAAGGGCCGGGGAGTACTGTGGATGTCGCAGGCATTCCAATTGTAGCTCATCTAACTTAGTGGTTGTTTGTTGTGCAGTGTGTGGTCTTGCGTTGTCGTTAAGCAGCAGTGGCCTAGAGCGATAGACCAATCTTGGTTGTTTAGCGGCTAGTTCTTCCTTCATGGTTTGCAGTTGCTGACAATAGATATCTGCCTTAATCGTTTGGCCAGATTTTAGAAAGCTGTAGTGAACGACACCGGCGCTAGTCCACCAAACACTAACAAGTAAATTTTTCTGAGTCAATTTTCGTTTAGGGCAGGATTTGGCTGGGTCTCCAGGGTTCAGCCATTGCGACGAGCGCTTCCGATAATCGTACAGTATCCACTTTTCATCACAAGTAATGATTCGATTTAAAATCCCTTTATTATTGTGTCGGTTGAGCAAAGTAACACAGCAGTCGACGCGTGTTTGCAAGTTCGATTCACTCAATTCATGAGGTACACATCGTTCAAGTTTTTTTTTGTTTCCCGATTCGCTTCAAGTGGATTAATACAGTTTTATCACTTACCCCGACGCCTGCAGCTATCTCTGAAGTGCTTTGTGATGGATCCGCTTCCACAATAGCCTTTAATATTTCATTTTCCACTTTAGTCTTCGGCCGTCCACGGGGTTGGTTCTGAAGGACGAAATTTCCAGAACGAAAACGTTGAAACCAAAAACGTACCGTGCTATCTTTTGCGACACCAGCGCCGTCCACATAATTAATCCTTCGAGCTGTTTCTGCAGCACTGGTGCCACGGTAGAACTCGTACTCGTAAATATACCGATATTTCATGTTTTCCATTGTGCGGTAATAAGCGACGCCAAAAGGTGAGTATAGACTACAACATTTTCTCGAGCATTTCTGTGTAATGTATCGTTCTTATGAATGGTACAATACAGGGAAAAGCTCAGTTTTCAAAGCATTTCCATGTAATGTAACGTTCCTGCGAATGCTCGGCGTTTTTATGTTACGGGTAAATGCTCACAGCGAGTGTGTATTTACCAACATTTCGTTGTACCTTGCTTTCATTCTTCTTTGAAATGTCGGACCTACAAGTTGCGTGTGCTGCGTTTATCTTGATGTATTATATTTAAAGAAAAATAGAAATAGAAATAGAAGATGGTGGCAAATGAACATTTACAATAGAAGACAAACTCTAGGAGGTGTGCAATTAATGTTAGACTTAAAATCGCAGAAATGAAGTGGTCAATATAAGAACTTTACTGCACTATCTTCAAGTGATTTTGAAAGTTTATTGAATTCAATTGGTGCTAAAATATCAAAGCAAAATACACGATTCAGAGTTTCAATTACGGCGTAGGAGAGATTAGCATTAACTTTACGTTATTTAGCTACAGGTGATACCTTCGTTAGTTTACAGTATCTTTTTAGAATATCAAGACAAGTAAAATCACCTTGTGAACTTGAACGCGCGGACCGCGTGCGTCGTTCGTCCCTCTTCCTCCGTGTCACCCCGCACCTGCGCATCGCCCGCACTCGTGCAAAGGCTCGACGAAATGTTACACCAATATGCTCGACGAAATGCTCATCAATAAGCTCATTGTTTTGTACAATAGGCTGTAACAAAGAGGCGAGCGTGCTTGACGTTTAGGATGATACACTAGAACATATCACAGAGCGGCTCGTGGTTCTGTTACAAGTAAATGTTGTAGTCTATACTCACCTAAAGAAAAAAATAATGAAAAAAAAACAAATGAATGACAGTTTTCAAAACTCAAATGTACCAGCTTAATGAATTTATAAATTTGAATTTGTAATTCTTAACTAAAGAGGAGATATTTCAGATCAAAGTGGCCAGTACGACAAAACGCTAACTTCATATGCAAAAGTTTGGATGTTTGTTTGTTACTCAATCACGTCGTAACGGCTAAACCGATTTCGACGAAATTTAGTGCCTATGTACTTAGATTATAACCTGAATTAACACACAGGCTACTTTGTATCCAATAAATCTGGTCCCAGGGATGAAAATGGGGTGTCAAGTCAAGTTGCAACAGCGAGTTTAGCTTTATTTCTAGGTTATCTACACATTTAGTAGTGTCACGCGTACGATGTCGCGGGCAACAGCTAGTTTATAATATATTGTGTATTTTTTTTATAATGTGTGATCTGATGTCGGACCAATGGGCTAAACTGACCACCGAGTGGAACCCCTTCACAGCCCGAAAGCGACGCGGCAGACTAAGGAAAAGATGGAGGGACGAGCTCACTAATTTCCGAGCGGAATGGACCATCTTAGCGTTTGAAAGAAGTGTCTGGAAAGAATGGGGGGAGGTCTTTGCCTAGTAGTAGGATACAGAGGGATGAAACTCATAATAATGGATTACCTACTTGTCAATAGAAAAACTCTGCAATCAGTGCTGGCCCATACCGCAACGCTCCACTGCACTCTCGCACTTGAAGCTGTCAAGAACAGAGCACTCATCAAACAGACCAACAAACAAGTGCTGGCAAAACTCTCTGAATTCAACGTAAGTACCTGCTATTTATAAATAAAAAAAAAATTGGCCGTCTCGGGACGCCCGGTAGATGTGAAACATCTACCGGTATTACTTACAGTATTATTATTACTGATGGTATTATTACGAGCTGAGGGTTCGGAATAAAATAATTAAAAAGAATGTAACCAAAATAACACTTTTATTCAACACTATAATGGTAAATACACGATCTTAATCACAAGAATTCACAACACACTAAATCAGACAACTGTTACACAATAGACCACTAAAAGTCACCGAATTGTTCGCACCTATCGCGAAATCAAGACTGACCCCTCGAGCGTCTCTACGCACTATTTATACCGCGCATTATTTCCAGAACCGTCTCGATGTTTCCACTGCTTACTAGAAAAGTGTAGGTATTTTGCCCGACTACTGTTTCTTATTCTGTGTAACTGTAGGTAAAAACGTGGCATGTAGGTATATTCCACACCAAGTATTACCTAATCTGTGACACAGTAGGTATAACTTCGAGAATCCGACTATTACTTTACTATTACTTATTCTGTAACAGCCTCGGCGTAACAGTATTGAAAGAACTTATAATCAAAGAAAACCGTTTATCGTATCTTATCATACGCAAAACGGCCCAACGGACTTTGGAAAAATAATACGTAACCTCGGGTTACAATCGTAACAACCGGTTTGGGTATTTTTCTATAGATTATAATTATGTATTCACAAAATAAAAAGCATATAAGTATTCTATAAGTTATCTGGTTCCCATAGTACAAGCTTGGCTTAGTTTGGGGCTAGATAGCGTTGTGTGAAGTTTCCAGCATTATTATTATCTAAGTTTAAAAGCATCTCAAAAATTTTCAAGCCAGACGGGACTTGAACCCGCAACCTTCCTCTTGATACGCGGATTCTCTGCCAATTGTGCTGCAGGCTCTTGTCACGTCAGGATTGAAATTAGTGAGATGATTCAGATTACGACTAAGGCGCCGTTAGCTCCATCTACAGGAAAACTTATACAGTTTTCGACCTGCTCAATGTCATACGTTGCAGTTCAGTACATTGACAAGAGATGTCGCATTGCTTATTTCTATTGTATTTTATACTATACTAGCTGGACCCGCCCGCGGCTTCGCACGGGTGGTTTTTCAATAAAACATTACCCTCATTTTGCGCAGTTGGCTTAAGAAGCATATGCCCTTTCCCAGGAGATAATCTATCTCCTTGCAAATTTTCATTACGATCCGTTCAGCCGTTTAGTCGTGTTCAGGTAACAAGCAAACAGAGTTATGTATGTATTTCGTAAACTTAGCAATTTCGGTACGAAACATCTTTCCTTTATTATCTATGTATTTTATTTACCCTACGTACCCTCATTTTTCTACCTGTCACATTTTCCTAAATACCTGGGGGTAGAGAGGATACGGTCCCTTTCAACGTTTGCCTTCGAGTCGAGCGGACACATCACTCCTCGAAAATTATATCCGGAAACTCAGCCAAATCGGCGTCATAATCATCATCAACTTTCAATAAGCGCCCTCCGCCGAAATCATCAACTCAACTGGCTTGGGAGCCGGAGAAAACACCACGCGCCGCACGCATCACCATCGGCGCACAACTACGAAACCCAGATATTCCTTTTCTCTTTTCCCAGCCAGTGTGTATTATACATATAAACCTTCCTCTTGTATCACTCTATTTATTGCTAAAAGCTACATTAAAATCCGTTGAGTAGTTTAAAAGATCTAAGGTTACAGACAACGGAAGCGACTTCATTTTATACTATGTAAAGATATTTATTTTTACTATTCCGGAACACAGTTGTCAGGTGATGCATGCGAACTACTGGTAGTGAGGTGCGAACTCGCCAAGACTGCAGCGCGAGTGAAAGCGCTCAAGAGCATGTGCGACGAGATGAGGGCGGGGGAGGGGGCGTTCGCAGCGGCGCCTGCGCCGGAGCAGGACATCGCCGACCCTGATACCTCGCCCGCCGCTATACATGAACTGGATAAAAATATTGTGAGTACAAGCAGAGGATTAGACATTGTTTTATACTTATAGAGACATACTTATGGCTCACCTGATGTTCAGTGGTAACCATCGGCTATAACAGAGAATTGCCTCGTAGGTCAGAATTGCCTTCAAACCGAAATACAGCAATGCTGCTCGGTGCCAGAAATAGGTATGGTGGTATTTCTTCCCCGGGCGAGCCCTTTCACAAGAAACTACTACTATTTTTATAAATTATAGGTTTGCGTTTGAGCACGATCTCGCCTGATGGTAAGCGATGATGCAGTCTACGATGGTACACGCTTGCCTAGAAGAAAGAAGTAGAAGGTTGTAATTATCAGGAAACACAGACTCTGGCAAGGCATTCCACTCCTTGGCGGTGCGCTTAATAAAGGTGGAAGAGTACCGCTTTGTGCATATGGGAGGTATGTCTACCATGTAGCGGTGGCGCATCGCGGATCGTCTGCTTGTCTAATGATAGAATGGGGATGGTGGGATCAGGTTGAAAAGCTCCGAAGCACACTCTCCGAAACGTATCCGATAAAACCGAGAGGCTTGCAACTTTACGACGATACTCGAGGCTGTGGAGCCTTGCATCTGCTAACTCGTCATTGCAAATGAGCTTCTTGGCTATTCTGTCAGTTGAATCTAGAGCCTCTAGCTGGTATTTCGCTGATACGTCCCAGAGGTGAGAACAGGTATGGTAACAGAACAAATATAACAGTATATAACAGAACAAAGCTCATAGGCAACGATGAGCTAGTTGATGCAAGGCTCCTCAGCCTGGAGCATCGACGAAAGGTTGCTGGCCTCTCGGTTTTTTATCGTGTACATTTCGGGGAGTGTGCGGCGGAACTTTTCAACCTGATCCCACCATCTCATTTCTATCAACGGACAACCAGACACTGCGGTGTGCCACCGCTATATGGTGGAAACACCTCCCATACGCACAAAGCGGTTCTCTTCGACCTTTATTATGCGCACCGCCAAAGAGTGGAACGACTTGCCAGAGTCTGTGTTTCCTGATAGCTACAACCTGGGTTTCTTTAAGTCGCGAGTGAATAGGTTTCTTCTAGGCAAGCGTGTACCATCGTAGACTGCATCATCGCTTACTATCAGGCGAGATCGTGGTCAAACGCAAGCCTAAATAAAAAAAAAACAGTACTCCGGACATGATCGGACTTGTGCTTGGCTAAGTTGAGCAGTTGTCCTAGTGTGAAGTATTGCCTCACCTTTGCAAGTATACCAAGCTTTTTGTATACATTGACATAGACAGTGATTTATTCACTACATTAGTACACAATATACAATACAGTTATACTTATAAAAATAGCACAAAGGCGAACTTAATGCTAGAGAGCATTCTCTTCCGGATAACCTTTGTGTATTGTATTGTAGATAAAGATGTGTAGTATTGTATAAACTTTGCACAGGACTAATAAAATAGCATAATTTAGGTACATACTACGTAAATAAACCTACTTAAACACATTATATAATACAATAAACCATTATCAGGTAATACCATTATCAAATAAAAATGCACACTTAACAATTGAAGAAGTGATATGGAAATAGCAAATTGTTCATTTTTGGACAGTTGATTAAAATATATCTTTTAATATATAAAAAACCGGCCAAGTGCGAGTCGGACTCGCGCACGAAGGGTTCCGTACTATTATCTATAAAAACGGCAAAAAAATCATGTCTGTTGTATGGGAGCCCCATTTAAATATTTGTTTAGTCAATAGCACAATTTTATTTATTTACCTTATTTGAAGTTGGTGTCGATTAAGCTAGTCCTCTAAATTGTATGAGCGCCCATACAACTCAGAGGACTATCTTAATTGGCGTCAACTATGTATGTATGGGGAGACCCTTTAATTTTCAATTTTTTTTTATTTTTTCCTTTATTTGTGCTGTAAGAACTTGCTTTTTGTCAAATTTCGTATTCTAGGTCAACGGGAACTAACATTATAGGTTTGCGACCCAAAACCTATAGGGTGCTTCCGGTTGACCTAGAATTGTCAATTTTGGTTAAAAGCAAGGTCTTACAGCACAAGTATAGGAAAAATTCCGCAAAATAAGATAAGTTGAAAATTAAGGTAAATTTTGGTACTTAGAAGTTTTCGCGAAAATCTAAATTTGCCCATATCTTGTTATCGTGTTGACTCAGGACCTTGATTTTTATACACCTAATAGGGACTATAGACCTCAGTATCTGGTATAAATTTCAGCTGGTTAGGTCCACCAGTACCTGAGAAAATCGGTGGTGACACACGGACAGACAGACGGACAAGAGAGTGATCTTATAAGGGTTCCTTTTTTTTACCTTTTGAGGTACGGAACCTTAAAAACATGTTGCTTTGTTTCTAGCTGTCAAAAAAAGAGGAATTGAAGCGCTTGATCGAGTCGTGCGAAACGGTTGAACAGAAAACACAGCACATTAGGAGAAACCTCGCCGCACTATTCAACACTTTCCACCCCAATGAGAGTGAACAGTTCGAAGAAGGAAGTAAGTTTTTTTTATTATTTACTAGCTGCGCTCGTTGACGGGCATTGCCGATGTTGGAGAAAAGGCAGCCAGGCTCAAATGGGATTGGACGGGACACATTAGCAGAATGCACCCCGATAGGTGGCCTAATCTAGCTACAACCAGCAAGGCTAGCGATTTCCTTGTCAACTCTTCGAAGAGACGGCAAGGCTCTGCCCGCCACTTGTATTTCTGCGTGTATTGTTATTTGTTTTTTATATTGTTTTTATATTTAAGTGTGATGTCATTAAAGCGTTGTTCTATTCTATTCTCTGTCGATTCTTCCGAAATTATCTTTGCCCCGAGCTGGATCTAAAAGGTTTCTTCCTAGACAAAAGAAGGATACTCTGTTTATAGCGTTGTATATATAATTATATCATCATCATCATCATCCACAGCACGACTTCACCCACTGCTGGGTATATGCCTCCCCAAGTTTGTGCCATCCGCCACGATCCTGCGCTAGTCTCACCCACTGACGGTCCGCGACTCTAACGATGTCGTCCACCCATCTCGCTGCCGGACGTCCTACCCTTCTACAGCCATTCTTCGGCCACCATTCAGTTGCTACCCTGCTCCACCTGTCATCACCACGTCTTGCCAAGTGATATAATAATAATAATTAATTAAATATCTAACCAAAAATTGTGGGCACACGCACGATTGATAAGAATGCGAAAGAGATAGAGAAGACAGCGTAGTCTAGGCATCGCAATACCTAGACAATTTCAGAAGAAAGTTGTCTATCCTTAAATGTCAAAGATAGAGAAAATGATGGATATCGTGCTGGGAAATGTAGACTACTGTCAAGGAAGTGTCGACAACGTTTCTTCCCGCTCACTCTCACAATCGCGGTACTCGAGGCGGTCGACAATTGTATTCTTTCTTCCGAAAAATGACTCAAGTCAAAATCCTTCTCTACTGGTTACTGTGCTAGGCCTACTGCAGGCCTGATAAAAGACACGGTCGGGGTCAGCCAAGAAAACGTTGGCAAGATGATCTTGTTGCCTTCGAGCAGGAGTGGTATCGCACAGGATAGAGACAGATGGAAGGACTTGGGGGAGACCTTTTCCCAGCAGTGGGATACTATAGGTTGATTGAATGAATGAATGAATATGTATTTATTTCAAAAAAAGGGGTTTACATAGTGCACATATATAAATAGTTATAATTCTAGGATACCTAGGCTGTTGTATCTTGTGGTTCTGCACTACAACCTTGTCATCTACATCAAATACTTCGGTGCCTTGCTCTAAGTTTAAAAACTTGTGTTTAGACGCAAAGGATCTCTGCTTCGACTCGATAGTCATAGGATGGGCATGACAATGTAGGTAGGTATGACTGACTACAGATACTATAGGTATAAAAAAAACTAGCTGACTCACTATGGCTTCACACAGGTTTCCAATAACAATTTTCAAATACTTAACCTTATTAACAAGTCCTAAATTATCAATGAAACAGCCTGTAATAAAATAGGTAAACAAATCATATTACTAAGCGGCATTGTCGTAAATTTACGTTATAAATGGTTTGTTAGCCGGGTCCGCGCCAGGCGATCCATCTTGAATCGGCAATCGCACGATCCGCGATCCAGGATCATGGCGCATGGATCACGGATCGTATTCGTCTGATCCTGCAGCAATTTCTTGCGATCCTGACGGGCTGCTACAACGGGCTCCATTCGATCCATAGTGAATCAAAGTCAGTTGAACTTTGACTCGCTATGGTTAATGAACACGTGCGTTAATTACCGGATCGCGCGATTCATAACACAGACGTCCACACCGCGCGCTCCAAGAGACTAAGGCGTCTTTGAGCATGGACATAAAACCGACAACGACCGATCGCTTGCGGCGAGGAGCGCGCGCTCCATATTTGTAGTTTGGATCGCGCGAGGAACGTCCACACCAAACGCTCCTATGGAGCACGCTCCTATCGCGTTCGATCGGAGCGCGTTGGATCGTCTGGTGTGGACCCGGCTATTGTAATGTAATACGATTTCGGATGTGTGTTTTAAATTAATGTTGTACATGACAAGACAGGTTGTATAGATAAGTAAATACCTACACAGTATGTTTGATAGGTCTAATTTTATTATTATCCCCAGGTTTGATCACAACTCAAGGTTCCCTAAGACCCTCAACCCTAAGACAGTTCTTTAAAGAGCGGCAAGGAAAAAGACAGAAGAAGATGGAACTGAGCAGGAATTTAGACGTTTCGGAAAACTGTTCCTACAACGAGCTTACTGGTTTGTATCTTATAACTTTTGAAACTATCATGGTTATGAACACTATTTGTACTAAAAACAGGATATTTACATTGATTTGCGAGTTTTTGAGTATCCCGATATTTCGACGCAGTTGCATGCGGAAACGAGTTGGGATCGAGAAAGAAACCGGTGGTAGTAATAGTTTGACTGAATTCATTCCTAGCAAAATAGACTGAGAAAGAGGCTAGATCGTTATATCTGCCAATAACTACTACTAGGGAACTAGTGATCATGGCGCATCCAACTGCGTCGAAATATCGGGATCATCAGAAACTAACAAATTATGACAAGGCTAGGACTATATGGCGTCCGGGCTTGTCAGGCTTGACCAATCCGTCGCACAACCAAACATTTGAATTTTTCCTGCATCGACTACACACGATCCGAGGCCATCCGACTCCGATTTTTACCTGGAAGCAACCGGGACATGCTCCGGATTCGCAGGCTCCGCGCCCCGTTATTTTTCGGTACAAGTGGGCGAAGTTAAACAATGACTTGCTGTCGATTCGGACAAAATATATTGAGACGCAATGTCTCAATTGTCTCAACGTCGCAATTGACACTTGATTTTAATATTTTTGTTACTGTCGATTCGGACACCATTAAAAATAGGCGCATTTGCAATAGTCAGTTATGATTGAACTAATGATTATCTGTGATTTCAATTCATACGCGTATACGCGCTTAGGATACTTTGGTACTTTTTAAATAATAATAAATAACTCCAAATCAGTAAATGTTGTCGGGATATTTTTGTCAGTTTACTATAAATTGTCTGTGATTTTTATACATTCCTAAAATATTGACTTTTTTAATACGTAAGGAAAGATAGAAAAATGTTTTAAGATATAAGAAAATCATTTTTAATGTTTTTTTTTATTTCGTTGATTTTAAATTGTTTAATATGTTATATTTGTGCCAAATGCTGTGTAAAATACTGCGATTATTGTAGGTTAGGTATTTTTTATTTTGTTTAAGAGTTTTATCGTTTTTTTCCAGTAGATAATAGGCCTTGCTGATAATGAAAACTAACAAATAATAAGTACTTAGTAATTTAAGGTCTGTTTGAACTATTGATTATCTGTGATTTTTATACATACTCATTAATGTCTTAGAACAATTAAAAAATATCTTTGAGATATTTTTAAGTGATCATTATATAGATGCCTAAGTATACAAGATATTGATATATACCAAATATACGCTAGGAATTAAACTTGTGGTTTTTTAACATTAGTGTAAGTCACCACACGCCTACACAATGCGAGGTCAGCTTATACTGGAAATATATAGCTTGATGTGTAGCCGTGTGTATTGGATAAATAATATTTAAGTAAAATTTTCTATCTCCCATGGACGCTTAGTAAATGCAGGGCAGGGACTTTGAAATATTTTGAACATGTCTGTTGTACTATTAACGTGCCATTTTTATTATTCCAACACGTAGTACTGATATAAATAAACGTTATAATTTCGGGTCAACTTTTCGCTCCTTTCTTTAGTTTTTGAGTAAATGGAGTTTTTAGACGCCGACGTATCTTTGAGCTCCATTTCCATCGATACTGTAAATCAGATTGAAAAAAAAAACGAGTGTGCTTTAGACCATACGAAGTAAAACTTCTTCTTCAAAATATTTATATAAAAAATTGTTCTATTACAAAATTGTCCACACGTCTGTAGGTCGATCAGTCTATGTTCATTCTGGACAGACGCAACTCGCACTCGCACATTAACGTTTAAAAATATACAAAACGTAACTCTCTCTTTTTCTATCTTCACTAACTTATATCTCCCTCTCAACGTCCGTTCGCATATTTCGTAACGCATTCACCAGCTTACTCCCCAAGTCAAGCGTGCGTAAAGAAGTTTTACTTCAATAAAATTAATAGAACACAAAAGACTAAATATCACGTTTAAGGCATGAAAGGCAACGAAAGAAAACAACCCACATCGACGCATGCGTACGAGGATCTCGGATCAATTTTTTCGAAGCTCAATACAATACTCAATCGAAGCTAGATTTCTAAATCAACTTGGGCAATTGGCGTTGTATATATGTTTTTTTTTATGTTATTTGTGGGGAAACAGGCTTACGGCCCACCTGATGGTAAGCGGTCACCGTCGCCTGGGGTATTGTCGATGCGTTCCCTACCCTGTAGAAACCTCTTTACATTTCTCTTGAAGCGTGCCATGTCGTAGCCTAATGGGAAAACCTCAGATGGTACGTTTGTTTGTCCGTGGATAACTTTCGAAGCGTTGATCCGATCATCGTCAAATCAATATATAGGTAGGTACTGATGGCACAATCCTGGTGTGACTAAATGAGCTAAAAATGTTGGGGGTGGTTGAGACATTGGGGTTTGAGAGGGGTAAAAAAGACAAAATGAGACTATTAGGTCAAGTGGGACGTCTAATGAAAGGTCTTTAATAGTACATTTCGACTCCCTTTTTATTTTTAGTGTAACTTATGAAGTTTTTGAGATAAATTCACAGGGTACACCAGTGACCCCACAATGCTGAAATTTGGTATTCGTGTAGCTTTAGTGACACAAATATAGGGAAAAGTCTGAAATCTAGAATAACTGCAATTTGTACCACTAAAAAGAGTAACCAATTAACATGAACCCCCGTTACTTGTAACTTAAATGAAACTGTAGTTTAAATTACTGGTGGTAGAGCTTTTGTGAACGGGCTCGAGGAAGTGGGCACCACCGCCTTACCTTTATCTGCCGCCAAATAGCAGTACTTGTGCTGCTGTGTTCCGGTTAGATGGTAATGGTATGTTCCTGTTATTACTGGCACATAGGAATAACAGCTAAGTCCTATAGTATGGCAACGTATCCACATAGAGATCAAGACAACATAATAGCTTGTTTTGAATTCTATGTGGATATCCATGGGCTCAAGTAGCCACTTAACAACTGGTGGACTGCATGCTCGTTTGCCATATAAGTTGTATAAAAAAAAATTTGTGGGTTGTGCATTTCGTGACAATATTTTATTAGTCAAAGATTATGAATAATATTTTTTTTTGTTTTTTGAGAGACTCGCGAGATCTCAGTTCATTTATTATATATTTCACAATGTAAGAATAGGTAGTAATTGATAGGTACATGATCATTATGGACCCTGTTGGGCACAACTATATTTTGGAGAGAGGAGGACGGCATTGTTCTTGTCAGCTTATTTTCAAAGTAGATAGGTAAAGGTATGACCGACTCGATCCGATCTGTAATAAATAAATAGTGCTGGACATTTCACACAACTCTATCTAGCCCCAAACTAAGCAAAGCTTGTACTATGGGAACCAGATAACTGATAGAATACTTGTATTCTTAATTTTTTGTAAATACATACATACTTGTATAATACAGGTATATAGAGAAACAACCAGACCCGGAACAAATATCTTTAGAGACATGCAAACATTTGTGCCGCGGCGGGAATTGAATCCGCAACCGCCTGCGTCTCAGTCGGCTATTCACCCTCTGTGCCACGGAGCCACCTATTCACTCTCATTCTCTAAAGATCTGTGAAGATTTTTAGGTGCATTCTTTGTGGAAAAAGAATAAATTTAACGAATTTATTATTAAAATATAGATAGTCGTTCATTTTCCACCCAATTAATTATTTGAAATAATGTGATGTATCAATGTAATGTAATTATTAATTGAATCTGATTTAAATAATGATAATAATGTTACGAGTTACTTACCACATCAATGCGTCACTAGTATTAGGTACTCCGATTGACCGTCATCCTACGTCACGCCACGCGAGTGGGCGCGGTGCTGCGCGGCTTTGAGACGATGGATTGATTGTAAATACTTTATTGCACTTATAAAACTAGTAAAAAGGTGAACTTAATGCTAAAGAGCATTCTCTTCCAGATAACTTTTGTGTATTGTAGATAAAGATGTGTAGGTAGTGCACAGAAAAAGGAACTATAATGGGGAATGTTCTGAGGAGCTATTTGATCTTATCTCCGTCGTTGAGAACGTAATAAAGCTCATCCACATATCATCGACAATTGGGTATGGCGCAGCAATTGGGACCATTTTTGTTTTTAGTATATATTAATGATCTTCCCCACCTTGTAAGGGACGATCATGAGGTTGTATTGTTTGCAGATGACACGTCACTTTTATTTAAATTAAAGCGACGACAAACCGATTTTGACGATGTAAACAATGCAATCACTAAAGTCGTAAAATGGTTCAATGTAAACAATTTACTTCTAAATGAAAAGAAAACAAAATGTATTAGATTTACACTACCTAATGTTACACAAGTTAAAGCAGATATAAAAATCAAAGACGAGGAGTTGGCTCTTGTGGACACTACCGTATTCTTAGGTATAACCCTAGATAATAAGCTTCAAGGGGGCCCTCACATTGATAAGTTGTCGAAGAGACTTAGTTCTGCGGCATACGCAGTCAAAAAGATCCGTCATTTTACAGACGTAGACACAGCTAGACTAGTTCAGCTACTTGCACAGCATTTTATCATACGGTATACTGCTGTGGGGGAGTGATACAGATATAAACACCGTTTTTGTGCTGAAGAAGAGGGCTGTTCGTGCAATTTATAATATGGGCCCCAGATAATCATTACGCAATAAGTTTAAAGAAATAAATATTATGACATTCCCTTGTCAATACATCTATGAAAATCTAATGTATGTTCACAAAAATATCAATTTGTTTAAGAAAAATAGGGATAATCATAATTTTAATACTAGTAATAAAGATAAACTCGCTGTTGCCCCTTGTAGACTCCATAAAGTTAGTAAATCGTTTAAAGGGCAAGGTGTTCGCTTTTATAACAAACTCCCAAGTGATGTACAAAAATTGACAATTAACAAATTTAAAAACGCAATTAAACTAAATCTTTATAAAAAAGCCTACTATAATATATCGGATTATTTAGATGATAGAGAAGCTTGGGATTGAAATTGCTCCAACTCGTTCAAAATGTTACAATTTAGACGTAATTTATTTTCTGTATTGTAATGTATTCTAAAAGGATCATTAAAAAAACAACCAGCCTTGTTTCTTGCCTTTCTTTCCTGTCTTGTTCGCGAAGGAACAGGCAGTAAAATTGACGTTTCAAAGTGATCCTTGTGATTTTAATGAATAAAAGATATTGACTTTGACCACACGCTTCACGCGATTTCTACCCCATAGGTACTTGCAAGATGTGGAATGAAAGTGTAGGGAACACATCGACAATACCCCGGCTGTTGCCGGTGTCAATAGGCGACGGTGACCGCTTTCCATCACGTGGGCCGTAAGCCTGTTTCCCCACAAATAACATAAAAAAGTACATTCTTAACAATAGAAGAAGTGATTAGGAAAGATTAAGTTGCTCATTTTTGGTCGGTTTGATCGAGAAGGTGCCTATAGATATCTGAATGCTTCAAGTAGCCTCGAAATAGTTTGGTGGGATATTATTCCAGAGACGAGTAGCGGTTATGGTGTAAGAGTCAGAGTTAGAAGCCGTGTTATGCTGTGGAGTAACCAATTGTTAACGACGAGACGTTCGCACAGGTCTATCCTCAGTTGATACGCAAATCGCTCTCTGAGGTAGCTGGTACGAGTGGCAAGCTACGTGTTAGAACACTCGTCAGATCACATGTCATGCCACTAAGGAGGGCGCTGCGCCTCACCGAATTTCGAAGCTGCATCACCAATGTGTGTATAGGTTTCTATCCTTTAGCTGGACGCTCATGCTGCGTTCCACTGCATGCTGGCATTGCTTGGACTTCTGAAGATGTGCCAAATATCAAGTTTTTAACATAAAACGGGGAGAATGCATGTGTCTATCAATTTTCGTTTATGTGACAGAGGAAAATCTGCACATTTCATTGGATCTCCCATGATTCAATAATTCAGACATTTTCAGTTTTCAGAGTGATTTCTTTGTCTTTCCTGGACTATTTGGCCACGGTAGATCATCACCATCATCGTTAGCCCTTCTCATCCTACTGCTGGGCATAGGCCTCTCTTCGTTGTCGCCATTCTCCTCTGTCCTGTGTTGTTCTAACCCATATACAACCTGCGATTTTTATAATGTCGTCAACCGATCTTGCCGGCGGACGACCTGTGTTCGTGGTTCCATCTCGGGGCCACCGCTCAGTTGGCACCCTACTTCACTTGTCATCACCGCGCCTGCCAAATGTCCTGCCCAACTCCATTTGAGTCCCAATGTACGCTTGCTAACGTCTTGAACTTTAGTCCGCTTGCGAATTTCGGTTTTGCGGACTCGGTCTAGTAGTATGATGCCGAGCATGGCGCGCTCTCTGTGCGACTCTAATCCTGTGCACAATCTCCTTCGTGAGCGTCCATGTCTACGCTCACGAAGGACACATTGGTTGTAGAGACAGGTCTTCAGACATTGTGGAACTGTGGAATATTTTTAAATATCGTCCAGTTTGCTGAACGCCGCCCATGCTAACTGAATTCTCCTAGATATCTCTTTGTCTTGTAATTCTTTTCCGAAAGACAAAACATGACCAAGGTACACATATGATTCGACCATCTCCAGGTACTCGTTTCCAATAGAAATGTTTGGAATCGAGCCTCTGGGGACGCTCGACATCACTTTTGTTTGTACAACACTCGACACGGTAGATACATGATAAAAATATTAAGGGAACTAAATAAAACTGCAGTTACGTTTTTCAATTTTGTCGTATTTAATTTCAATTTATCTATTTGTGAAACACAGGTTATTAGAGATGTTAGATATAAAGTGATAAGTGCGCTGTGATCTGCACTAGGCGTACAAATTTTAACAAAAAGTTTAATCTAATAACATGCTAAGCCTTATATTGCTAATAGTAATAATAATAGGTATATCAAAACGAATGAAATAAAAAAAATGTTAAAAATGTCAAATATTAATCCTTAGCGTCAAAAAGTTAAGTAAATAGCTTTGCTTTGAATGTCATAAAGTAATTGCACATTCTTATGTCAGTCGGTAACTTATTATATATTTTGGTGGACATTACAAACAGACTGTTACTAAAAAGAGACGTTGCGACGTTAGTCCTATGTTGCAAAAAGTCACATCTTTGTGCGCTTGATACATGGGGTACATTAGAATGACGTTTTAAATATATATTGATGCTAAAGTCAGTAAATTAAGCTTTTTGAAGTACGGCCTACAGCTATCCATCCTTTTCAAGCTACAAATTGTTCGAATGCAGCTCTTTTGAGCAATAAATACACGATCCATCTTAGCGGCGTTTCCAAAAAAAATTCTACCAATCTCAGTCTTGAGGAAACATTGCCATGATAAGCAGCAATAACAGCTTTTTGGTTTTATGAAGATACAAATGTCAACTTAACCTTCAGAATCAATACTTGGACGTGAGACAGATTCCTCCTCGAATATATGCACAGGCGACGGAACTATCATATTATTGGTAGGAGAATTAGCCCTGTTAAAATGATCAATACTCTCCCCATACATTATATTATTTATCTTATAAATCAAAACGTCTCTGCGGTCTTCGGGCAGTTTACGGAGTTTCTTTGCCCAAAGTCTTGCGACGATATCGCATTCATCCTCGGATGGTGGGTTGAAACTGCTGTACCTATCAACAGATCGCTTCACCTTGTAGTCAAACGAAGGGCTGTGAGATCTCTTTGAGTTTAGATATCTCTTTCTCTCTTTTGTTATCTCTTCGGTTAGGTCTTCAGTCTCTGAGGTTTGGTTTGCGTCATTTTCGTTGTCGGTTTCACTCGTTGTAGTGTTTTGTTTCTGTTCAATCTGAAATATTTCCCAATTACGAAATTTAAAATTTATTAATTAAAAGTTTAGGAATTATCTTTTTCTTTAAGTAAAAGATTGCTCGTTGGTGTTTTAATGTTCTTGATTTGAAAAGTTAAGCTGTTTGTATTTTCAAAAAAAAAATAAGAATTTCGTATGTTATGTATGAAGTGTTAATGCGCCATTATGCGATATATTGTCAGGCTAAATTTAACTAGTGGTCCGCCTCGAACTGAGATCTCGCGAGTCTCTAATTAAAAGAAAAAAATATTATTTGTAATCTTTGACTATCAAAATAATGCCATGAAATGCATAACCAACTCACTTGGCCTACAGTTTCATTCAAATTATAGGTAACGGCAGTTCATGTTAGTTGGTTATTCTTTTTTGAGGTACAATTGGCAATTATTCTGGATTTCAGACTTTTGCCTATATTTGTGTCACTTAAGCTACACGCATACCAAATTTCACTGTGGGGTCAATGGTGTACCCTGTGAATTTTGTCAAAGTTCAGTTTTAATTATAGGTAATAACTCAAAAACTATAAAAACTTTACTAAAAATAAAAACGGAGTCTAAATGCACTAATGAAGACCTTTCATTTGACGTCCCACTAGACCTAATATTCTCATTTTCATTGTTTTTACCTCTCTTGAACCCCAATATCTCAACAACCCCCCAACATTTTTAGCTCATTTAGTCACACAAAAATTGTGCTATAACTATCTACCTACGTATCAAATTTCACGATGATCGCACGCATCAGTGCTTCAATAGTTATCCTGGGACGAACAAACACATACATACATACAACGCCGATTTGCCCAAGTTGATTTAGAGAGAAGCTGGGTCTTTTTGTCGTGAGTTTCTGATATACCTTCGACCTTAAGGGGACACCGGAGGGACAATCGCCCGTACTACCAAGATCATTTCTAATTGGAGCATATTTCTACCTTAATAAGGTATTATTTTAATTTGAATAGTATTTATCTAGGTTCCCAACCATATATTAGATCAAAATACTTACCTAAAATGAAATAGAAGCGTATCGCATTCTGCATGTTTTTACGTCATGATAGACCTGTTTTCAACCTAATTGTTTCGTATTAAAAACAACAACATCTTACGTATCCTAGTCATGGGAACATACATAGATTATATCGTCTAGTTACAGAATAACAACACAATGAGAAAAATACAACAAGTTTTCAGTCATCATTTTTGGTATTACGGAACACGGTCAAAATCTATTTTTTTTTTTAATTATTTTTTTTTTTAATTTAATTTAAATAAATTTAGAATCGTTCTATTGCTATCATTGTCGCTCTGCGTGGCTAAACTTCGTCACTAAACAGGGATAGCGATATTCAGGCCGAAGTTTTTGACGCGGCCGAATTGAAGTTGCGCTCAGGGTTCGCCGGCGCGTTAAAGACTCACCTGAAAAGTGGGGTTGCACAGATAGATAGAGGAAAGGAATGAGTCAATCATATCGAATGCGAACCACGTCGGCTGGTAGGTAGATTCACCGGTCACTGACGTCGAATTCTTAATCTTCGTTTTGTAAGCTCTGTATGCTGACATCAATGATTCCTGAAACAAAGGAACGGAACCTGTGAGGTGATGCGATTATTATAGGCAGTGGCACGGGCGTAGCCAGGTTTTAGTATCGGGGGGGGGGGGGGGGGGGGGGGGGGGGATTCAAGAAAAGAAATAGTAAAACGGGAAAAAATAACGGGAGGTTGATTATCGGTCATACATAAACCGGTACACAATCGGCAAGCGAATATTTATATAGGGAGAGGGGGTGAACGTCCACCTCTCAAGCGCCGAAAAAGGCTGGCTCGATAAAATGCCGAAACTGCGAATTAACAGTTTGACTTTTAAAAAAGTTTTTTCGTACCACTTGCTCAAAAAAGTGACATACTATGCCACAAAAAGCGAACATAACAATAGTACTGAATTTCATTCATCCTCTAGCGGGAGAATGTGATTTAAATTTGGAATACTTACCGAAATTTATACTGAACTACATCTGTGTTTACACCATTGAGTTTGTATATAAAGCATTATACATCTTTTTGAAAAAGGAATACGCATTTATTATGCAGTTATGATTATTAGCAATATGCCAAAGGAAATTGATAAATATTTAAAACTTAAAGATGTTGAACTCTACACCGGTCACTGCTTTAGAAGAACTTCGGCGACTTTCTTGGCGGATTCAGGGGCGGATATTACGTCAATAAAAAGACACGGTGGTTGGAGCTCTGATAGAGTAGCTGAGGGTTATATCGAAAGCTCAATGGCGAATAAAACCATATTAAGCAGTCAAATTAACAAAAATATAAAACTTAAACCATCAGAGCCACAACCATCAACTTCGGCATGTTATCTTCGTCCGTAACTCACGATGCACCACCACCACTATCTCCGACGTATACTATCTACAATGAAACGCAAGTTCCTCAGACGCAAGAACAGAGAAATACTCAAATCAACTCATCAACAATAAATGTACCAAACAAAAATGTAACTCTCTCTATCAATAATTGGACCAATGTTTCGAATGTTAACTTTTACTTTTAATTGTCATTAATTTTAATAAATGTTTATCTCATATTATTATTGTGTTAATTTTTTCGCAAATGGTACGAAAAGTAGAGTATTTTCCTCGGTGATAAAGCTGTCTTAGTCATGGGTGAACTTAAATCCCTCGCTACACTCAGGACTCGTCTTAAATCCCTCGCTTCGCTCGTGATTTAAGTTTTTAACACCCTCGCTACGCTCGGGAGTAAACCTCGAGTCCTTTGTTACGCTCGCGATTTAAATCGTCACCCGCGACAGAAGACATTGCTTTATCCCCTTGGTTAATAATCTACTATTCTACACTTGAAAAATTTAAAAATCAAATGCAATGTCTTAAATATCAATTGCACTGTATTTTTAAAATTTTCCAAGCAAATAATTATATAAATAGTCGTCAATATAGCTAGCTTTGTTTTTCTTATGTCTTTCCTGATCATATCTGTTTACGCTAGGGTTGCCAACCGCCCTGTTTTCCCAGGACATGTCCTGCTTTCTGGGGTGTCCTGGATAGTTTTTAAGTAGCGTCCTGGGTTTTTAAAGGTTTTTGTGTAAAATTCACTCGCCACTACTATCTCCAATTCTTTTTTCACTGGGCCCGCGCCTCGCGTGTTTGGTCGTTGACATTTTTTGAAACAAAGAAGCAATGTGGAAAGCTTTCCGTGCCTTTTCCAATAAAAGCTTTTACAAGCTCTCATGAGGATTTTAAACACAATTGTGCGTCCTGGTTTTAAACTGTCCTGGTATACTTACCTTCAAATCCTGGATTTCGAAATTTGAGGATGGCAACCCTAGTCTAGCCAGATCATGCTAAACTGCAAGTAGGGTTGCCAACCAACCGTACTATAATATATAGTACCAGCTGACCAATCCGCAGCTTCGCACGCGTAGTTTTTCAATAAAAATTCACCCTCCTGTGCAGTTGGGTAAAAAGTAGCCTATGTCTCCCGGGGATAGTGTAGCTTCCCAACGGTGAAAGATTTTTTTAAATCGGTCCAGTAGTTTCGGAGCCTATTCGTTACAAACAAATAAATCTTTCCTCTTTATTATATTAAGTAATATGGTATGCCGAAATTTTTGTAGATATTGATATGTTCCATAATATTGTAGAACATACTTTTGTTCTATCATCAATAGTTTCCGCAGCGCATGCGACGAAAGACGTTTTAAGGCACTTTTTTACTCCTTAGGTTACGTTACTTAAGTTTTAGTAAGGATCCCTAATATTTTCTAGCAATAAATATAGCCTATGTCACTCAGGGTGAATGTAGCTTTCCAATGGTGAAAGAATTTTTGAAATCGGTACAGTAGTTTTTGAGTTTATTCATTACAAACATACACACACACAAAAATACAAATCTTTCCTATTTATAATATTAGTATAGAAGTATAGATTGTACTATTTTTCGAGTCTGCGTACTTTATACTGTTGAAGAATTATTATGTTAAAATACCATATTTTCAACAACGAAAACCAACAAACAATTCCTTCATTTTAAAAATGTATCAACGCTCCTTTACATTATCTTACAACTGAAATAACAATATTAAATAAATGAAATCTTGGCAAAGATAAAAAATTCTAGTGAGTTAAGTGATAAAACTACAGACCAAAAATGCCAGCGTATTTTAAAAATATTGAAAATAACTTACCAAATTTATTTAAAGTAATTTCATGCCTGCTTATTATTCCCGCCACTTCGGCATTCACAGAAAAGATATTTTCGGTTATGAATTCTAAATGGCGAGATGAAAGAAACATATGTAGTATCTTATTAATAAAAAAATAATATTTTGATTTACATTAATTTAAAAATTTTATGTGAAAAAGCATGTAACACTTTTATTTTAGTCAAATAAGTGCCAAGAAATATAGTTTTTATAAAAATAAATAAGTAACAAATAATATCTTTCATTATTTTAAAATACAAAATACTACATTTTTTAAGTGAACAACGGTACTATAATTTTTATAGCTTATTTTGTAAAATACTATATTTCCCCGAAAAAATGTTGGCAACCCTAACTGCAGTAATTTATGTTAATTAATTTATGTCACCCGGAGTAGTAGTAGTAGTAGAGATGGCTTCCCAACAGTTAAAGATTTTTTTAAATCGGTCCAGTAGTTTCGGAACCTATTCAATACAAACAAACAAATCTTTCCTCTTTATAATATTAGTATAGATATAAACCTTCCTCTTGAATCACTCTATCTATTGCTGAAAACTACATTAAAATCCGTTGAGTAGTTTAAAAGATCTAAGGTAATAGACAGCGGAAGCGACTTCATTTTATACGATGTAAAGATGCCGTATTAGTAGTATAGGTTTGAATGTAGGAAAGAACATACCTTCTTTTTTTTCAACTGCGGTATCGTACAGGGAATCGGCATGTTGTTTTGTATATCTGCCCACGCCTGGTTTACGCGATCCCGGTTCCTATGCTGGCTGTGTTTAGGGTTCCATATGCAAGGATGCATTTTATACAATCGCAAAAACAATAGTATTGATTTGTTAGTCCAATCCATTGTGAAAACAGAGTTGTATCAGCGTTCTACACGTTTATATCGCTCAGCGGTTCAATCGCGACTGAAGTGAATATGTGTGAGTGTTGTCACAGACTTGGTTCCCATGACCCTGTTTGTGCGAACGTTTACGTTACATATCCAAAGCAAAGTAATCTTTATCGTCGCGTGTACATGGATGATTTTCTCTTGGCCAATGGAAGTGAACAGCCGAACAAAATCAACCATGTCGTAACCTTTATAAGGTTGATATCGCATTGATCGCGTGAATACGCGAAAGGAAACGGTTCGCGGCAAATATTTGAGTATGTAGGTGTTTGCGCGTTGTTTGACGAAGTTCGCTCGGAACGCTTCGGACGCGGTCGGATCGATAGCTCACAGAATGTTTGCCGAAGCGAGCAAATATTTAAAACTATTATTAGATACGTGACGCGACGCGCGGTGGGGCCTAATGTGGTGACTAATCTTAGTTTTATTGAAGTTTAGCGTCAACGGCCTTTTATGCATATCATATTGTGATCCTATATTTTTCGTAAAATTGACTTAAGTACATATTTTTAGATGATGTAATTTTTTTTATAAAATTTGAGAACAATAATTGTATTACCTAATTTTGTTTATTTCTTAATTTACATAAAAGTATGTAACATATTGATGCCTGTAATCTATTACGATTTGTTTGAACTAATTTTCTTTTCTTAGAAGTGAGTGAGACCCTATGCTAAAACGAATAAGGGCCGGCACTGACTGACGGCATGCCATGGCAAAGGATTTTTGTACGCGGAAATGACTTTGAATCTTATTTTACAACCATAGCACTCACATTCCGTTGATATCACACGGAGACCGGGGCACAGTGTGTTATACCTAGTCAGGTCATAAGTATTGTCACACAGTAAAAACTTTTCTTTTAGAATGCTGGCCACAAAAAAGTTTATAGAATTCGAATTTCGAATTGTTCATGATAATATAAATGTATACTTTTTAGAATTTTACTCATTTTTAAATATAGAGTGGACGCTTAAAGAAGACCGTGTTGCAGTTATTGCGTTGCATCGTTGCAGTTACGCGCCAATTCAAATTTTTGACATACTGAAAAATTTGAATATAACCAAAAGATTCGTATATCGCACCATCAAACGATACAATGAAGACTCTAGTGTAGATGACAGGTCAAGAAGTGGTCGTCCTCGGTCTGTTAGGACTCCAGCAGTGATAAAAGCTGTGAAGGCGCCAATTCAAAGAAATCCCAAACGTAAGCAGAAACTGTTGGCCCTTCAGATGGGGTTAAGCACAACTACGGTGAAAACGGTGTTAAATGAAGACTTAGGGCTTCGGGCATATCGAAGAAAAACAGGACATCGTTTGAATGCTCGTCTAATGGACCTGAGACTGAAGAGATGCCGCGCTTTGTTGAAGCGGTACGCGGGAAAAAAATATCGGGAAATTCTTTTTTCGGATGAAAAAAATTTTACCGTAGAAGAGAGCTACAACAAACAAAATGATAAGGTATACGCACACAGTAGTGAAGAAGCGAGCAACCGTATTCCGCGTGTCCAACGAGGTCATTTTCCATCCTCGCTCATGGTATGGTTGGGAGTTTCTTATTGGGGCTTAACAGAGGTACATTTTTGTGAGAAAGGTGTAAAAACGAATGCAGTTGTGTATCAAAATACAGTCCTGACGAACCTTGTGGAACCTGTTTCTCATACCATGTAACAGGCACTGGGTATTCCAACAAGATTCGGCGCCAGCTCATAGAGCGAAGAGCACACAAGACTGGCTGGCGGCGCGTGAAATCGACTTCATCCGACACGAAGACTGGCCCTCCTCCAGTCCAGATTTGAATCCGTTAGATTACAAGATATGGCAACACTTGGAGGAAAAGGCGTGCTCAAAGCCTCATCCCAATTTGGAGTCACTCAAGACATCCTTGATTAAGGCAGCCGCCGATATTGACATGGACCTCGTTTGTGCTGCGATAGACGACTGGCCGCGCAGATTGAAGGCCTGTATTCAAAATCACGGAGGTAATTTTGAATAAACTTTAGTGTCATAAGAATCTATGTTTTGTTAAGTTCATTTTGGTATATAAATGGTTACATAATGAATAAACTTGTTTCAATTATTTTATATTAAACATGTGACAGAATTTATAACCTGACTAGGTATATAAAGCCCAATTTTGTTGCATGTTAGTTTTATTACAAAAATCATTAGTTATGGTTATTTTAAACACTAGAGTAAAACACTCGCATCGATAGAATGAGTAGTTTATATGAAAAAAAAATCAAAGTTGCCCAAAATCCTGACGACGAAAATCACAAAAAAAAATTATTTCCAAAAAAGTGGACTACCTAAAAGACTTTCATTTATATCAAATTATCATACATATACTAACGTACCATTGGACAAGTTTTTGTTAGTTTACTGTGAATAGAAAACGAAATATTTATATGTTTATAGTTTTTCTTATTATTATTTTTTTCTCCATGTTAACGCCGTATTAGATGAAGATTTTTAGAGTAAACTATTGCTTAAACATGCTTTTATTGCTCATAGTAAACTCACAATCTGATTCCGCATTACTTATTCAGTTATCACAAGTTATCACCAATTTTTTGGGTCCTAGGGTTGTCAACACACACGGAAATAATATTTTTATACATTGAATTTCAATTCGTCATTATATGATATGAAGTATACGAGTTTTACTAGCTATCATCTGCACGCGGATTTGGGATTGTTTGGGACAACCCTGGCGTAAATAGCTAAATTGCCGATAACTTCAGCATAACGCGGAATTAAATTGTGGTTTTAATATCATGGATAAAGGCATTCTTAAGCAATAGTTTAGTTTAAAAATATCTGTCTAATACGGCGTTAAAGTAGAAAAAAAATTAAAGGAAAAATCATAAATATATTTATATTTCGTTTTTTGTTCACAATAAACAGACAAAAACTTGTTTCATGGTATGTTAGTATATGTATGATAGTTTGATATAAATAAAAAACTTTTAAGTAATCTAGTTTTTTTTTAATTTATTTTTTGTGATTTTTTTGGTCCGGATGTTGGGCAACTTTGAATTGGTTTTTTTATAAAAACTACTCGTTCTATCGATGCGAGTATTTTACTCTTGTGCTTAAAATAATAAGAAATAATGATTTTTGTAATAAAAATAACATGCAACAACAACTTCTTAACATACTGTGCGGGGGATGCCGCGGCAGGCTGTGGTATACCGTGGCATTCTGAAATGTGAGCTCTAAGGGTGTTAAAATAAGATTGAAAATCATTTCCGCGTACAAAAATCCTTTGCCATGCCGTCAGTCAGCGCCGGCCCTTATTCGTTATAAAATGGAGTCTCGCCATCCCTGAATGAATAAACGTACATAGACGAACTTAAAGGTACTGACACACATGCTCATTAGTAGCACGAAAGATTGCCACTAATGAGTCGTCACAAACAGTCGTTTGATTTTTGAGCATGCGGACTGAGGCGCCCGTGGAAGGGGGCGTGCTTTAAGCACGTCGGAACAGGACTTGCTTTTGAGCATGCTTATGACGATTCAATCGTTTACTCACTAGGCTATGTTCGGCAACATATGCGATTAAAAAAATTAAAGAATTAGGTGGAGAAAAGGCTGCGCGTGACGTATACTTCGCGTACTTCCACTCCGTAATGACATATGGAATAGTTTTTTGGGGTACTGCATCGAGTTCAGGTAGGGTCTTTATTCTTCAGAAACGTGCAGTAAGATATATCCTAGGCCTTAAGCAATTGGATTCCTGTAGAAATCGATTTAGGGAACTTTTAATAATGACTATGACAGGGGAATTTATTTATCAAAATTTGGTTTACGTTAGGGAAAACATAAATAACATGACGACTGTAGGAGAAACCCACCATTATAACACTAGACATAAGGATCGCCTAGCTATTCGCAAAACTCGGCTAGCCAAAATCTCGAATAGCTACTATTGCCTATCCATCAAAATGTATAATAAGATTCCTTTGGAAATTAGAAGCATGAGTGACTGTAGTTTTAAGAGTTGCATAAAAAATCATTTGATCAATAAAAGCTATTATAACATAAACGAAGCATTATCATATAAGGAAATATTTAAGTTTAAACCTGACCTGGACATCCAAATGACCTAATTTTAATTTTTGACATGTTTTTAAATTATTTTATTGTTGAAGTTATTTATTATTAATTTTAATTATTGCAATGTTTTTATTATTATTCAATTTGTTTATTAATTATTAATTATTTTTTACTCTATTCATTTGACAATGCTATTGCAGAAAATGTATTGCATGTTTGGTAACATTATTTTATCTAGTTTGTAAATTATAAGAACTGAAATCTTAGGTGTTATAAGAGTTTAATCTGTAATACATAGATAATAATAACTTGTAAACCATTGACTTGTCTAAGTGCATGTTACTATGCCTAAAGATGAATAAATGATATATGATATGATAATTAATCTCAGTCTGCGACAGGTGTCACAAGTAAATTAGTTTCCGCAAAAAAAGAAATAATGTCTCGTTGGGGGGGAGGAAAAAACTTTACTCTTCGTGACTTACTATCGTGCTTATGAGTGTCTATGGAACACGCGGTCGGCACTTCTTCCATTTTAGCAAAGAGCATGTGCTTAAATAGCATGTGTGTGCAATTGTTTGCTTTGAGCACGCTTATTTGGAAGCATGCTCATTGCTAGCAAATGTGAACAGCTACAGGGCATGTTTATTTGGAAGCATGCTTCCAAATAAACATGTGTGTCAGTACCTTAAACTAGATAGCATTATGTTCTAAGTAACGTCCCTCGCTCGTATTATTTTGTCGCCAATTATTTTTCAATGAACGCTAAAGGTTTGTAAATACTAATTACCCAATCGTTTTGGTTTCAGATAATGCAAATCCGAAATTCACAGACGAATTAAGATTTTACTTGAAGAAGTTTAATCTTGAGAAGAATAGAAAATTGGTTTTGGAAAGGTATGTTTAAAAAAATACATTTTAGTTTCCAACAAATATTAATTGCTCATAATGACTTACAAGCGGAGATACAAGATATTTTTTATTTTATCTATTTGTATGGTTATACAAGTGTAGGTACAATAAGATCTTAAAACTAGGTAATGACACTTTATACCTATTTGCCCACGAGCATCGCGAATTACCGAAGCGCTTTTTTACAATAAAAAACAATTACACAATAAAATAAACTAATCATCAATAACGCACCTACGTTAACATTACACAGAGTACATATTATAAAACAAAGTCTATTATTTAAGTGTAAAATCTTATTATTCATATAGTATATCTACCAGGAATGTTGCGGATGCGAATTTTTGAAGGCGGATCCGCGGATGCGGATCTTAAGATTTTTTTTTGAGAAACTTTTGGTGCAGTATTAAAACAAAAATATAAACTTACTAACTGCAGAAAACTCGCATAACATACAATACTCACTGTATACGCACAATAACACTCAAAAACTGCAATGTTCATACGATAAGCGCAAGTATAAGTCGCGGCATGTAATTCTAGCGCTGAACGATACGCGGAAGGGATAGCTGCGCATGAGTACTGTCGCGCTAGCAATTTGTGCCATTTGACATGTTTGATTTTAAGTTTTTTTTTTACTAACAAATATATAGATTTTTGATATCTGAAAATTGAATAAATGAATGTAAAACCGAATACAATAGCCACTATTGGCTTAATTGGAGATGTTCCTTACTGTTGCAATTTACGTATTTGTAGACTCTGCTGTCCTATTTTGGATTTTCCCTAAATCGCCATTTTATTAAATTTTTACCCGCATTAATAATTTCGGCAGTTTGTTTTATCTGGCTGAAATTTACAGTGCTGCTGTCCGAATGACTGAGTAAAGTACTTGTAACTTCATCAATCTCACTTTTGATTTGTTTCAAAGAATCAATTAATTTATTATTATAAATACGGGATTTATCACGTACCGTATTATCGGTGTTTCGACCGACAATGTTTCGGTTCAATTCGTGAACCTTCATCAGGGTGAGTGCGATCCGCTACGAATAACGTCTCGCCTCGCACTGAAACACCGATAAGACGGTACGTGATAAATCCCGTATTTATAATAATCATTGAAATTAATCACGAAAGTTTTCCATGTAAAATCAATTAATTCATTAGATTCCCTTTTTAAAAAACAATTCACGTCATAAACCATTTCCCTTGCCGGTCTTTTCAAAACAGTATTTCTTCTAGGCATATTCACTTTTAAAGTCACAAACAAACTTAAAAAGCTGAATTTAACAAGCAAATTCAAATAACAGCAATAACAATTCAATTAAAAACGCGACTGTACACTGGATGTGCGCGGGGTGTAGTATCAGTACGGGGGACGGAATGCGACTGGAGAGCCAATCGGCGTTACGAACGCCCGCCATTCATCCCGCTAGCCCCACTCAGGTACCTTATTTTTACTTCTGCGCGATAACGGTCAGCGCTAAAGTTTCGTGCCGCAACTTATAAACACATTATGATTGATTTACGAGACGCAAATGATAAACAATAACAAACGCGTCCGATCTTGTCACTGAAATCTTCGCTCGTATTGGTTAATCAGCACGTGCCCACGGCACGCGCCGCTCGCAAGCCCCATCCAATTTCTTTGTTGTCGTGACCTGCGCTGCATCTGCATGAACATCCGCATCGATTATTGCTGATGCGGATGTCCAAATCGATGCGGAGGCTCCGCATTTGCGGATGCGAATATTCGCAGTATCCCTGTTACCTATAATTATTTATATGTAATATATTTTTACTATTAATACAAGTATACCTATTTCAGTTCGAATTAAATTAAAACGAAATAAAGAATGCATTCATTAATAAGACAAGTGTAAACTAACTCCCTAACTTAGTTAACTAGTTTGTTTTATTTGGTTACTTATTGATTAAGCAAAATACTTACCTATAACAATATATAACATTACAGCCAACGTTAACAATCCATTTCTAAAACATGATATCTCAAAAAAGATCCATATCATTATTTCTGCAATGTTTTATTCACAAACAATCACATTACAATATTTCCCAAACGCTTCTCTTGTAAAATATATCGAATTATAATATGCTTTATAATCAAGTGTTTGTCTGAGTTTTGGGTGAAGGGAAACAACATAACAACGACCAGTTTTTTCTCCAACCCTCTGGACTCTGGGTGGGCGCCCGCCAGAAGCTCTTAAGGTCGCCCCTGAGTAGGGTTACCAACTGGTTTTTATCAAATATAGTATTTTTGAAGCTGTTACCTCTAAAAATACAACAATACAGTAGATGGCAAAAAAATAAAAAAAATGTAGGATGTAGATAAATTAATTATTTTACTAATGAAAAATTGTTGCTGCTCTGCGCCTTAATAATTAATTTTTTATTTTTAAGAAAGGATTCATATGCTTGATGGCAGTCCAAATTTAAGTTGAAAAACACTATTAATTCTGCTTTTATTAAATTCAAACTGGCCCTGCCATACGCATCTTTCTATTTCGTCTTTATGACAGAAAATATGCGCTCTGTGAATGCTGATGTTGCAGGAATTGAAAGAAGAAATGATACAATTTTTAAAACATTAGGCAAGTCTGAATTGTCTCTTTGCCATTTTTCAACCGCTGATTTAGTAGAAAATTTTTGGTCAAAAAGTACAATGTTCAAAATTTTGTTAATTTGATTGATTTCTGAGTACAAATTGTTAAAATTAATTTTTAGTTTTTCAGCAAGTTCTAATTTTAGAGCAGAGGGCATTAAAAAAAATTAGGCTGCGTTCCACTTTACGCAAAATAAAGTAGTTTCGCCTACTATATATATTTTTTTAGAAATATAGTATTTGGTCCCCTAATATAGTAGGATATTATATTATATAGTAGGGTTGGCAACCCTACCTCTGAGTGACACTTCGCCACACTCGATCTATGCTTCACTTGGCCTCGTATAACTTGCTTCACTCAGAACCTCCCGCAAGCTTCTGGCTCCCGCCCTCTTTCCCTCTTTATTTATACACTCTCGGGTTGTCACGCACAAGACCACGTGAGATCGGGGTGCCCCGTGTCGATTATGTCACTCTTTTTTAACCTAACTACTCAAGTTGGGGTGCCCCATCTCGAGTCAGGCTACTATTTTTCGCCTTTCTTCGACAAGCGGGTCACTAGAGAGTCCAACACCAGTAAATGTATTAAGTACAAATGATTTGTTCGTCAATAAAAATAAGTTGATTTGAAGTGAGAAAGAGGTTTTTTTTCAAACATTTGATAAGTAATGTGAATTTAAAAAGTATCGTTTGTCAAACTTGATATGCCATCTATGATCTTAATAAAACCCATGAAATTAATTAATCCTGGTTTATTTGATATTGAGATACACGCTATCGATAAGTGACAAATCCAAGAGAGGGGGAGAGAGAAGATGATGAATGAACAACATTAGCCATAGGCTATATCCTATATCTTAACACTCCCACACTTATTTTAACATTTAAGATTTTAGAATGTTACGTTAATGTTATGTTATGTACATTATTCTAATTTAACAATATTTTTTAGTTGCAACTTAAATCTACCTTAACCTAAGTGGTACACAATTTATGTATGTAGTTATCATCATCATCATCCACAGCCTGACCTCACCCTCTGCTGAGTATAGGCCCAAGTTTGTGCCATCCGCCACGATCCTGCACTAGTCTCACCCATTGACGGCCCGCGACTCTAACGATGTCGTCCACCCATCTCGCTGCCGGACGTCCAACCCTTCTACAGCCATTCTTCGGCCACCATTCAGTTGCTACCCTGCTCCACCTGTCATCACCACGTCTTGCAAAGTGTCCCGCCCAAGACCATTTGAGCTCCATAACTCGATTCCCAACATCATGAACCTTCGTTCTTCTACGACGTTTGGAAGTTAGTTAACTACGTATGTAGTTATACCTAAACCTAATAACTTTAGTAATGTACTTCATTTTACATTATAAAATATGAAAATTGTGATTAAATTTATTATTTTTAATAAAACATTTATTAAAGTATTTCCATTTCTTTATTTACTCGATGACAGCTCCTGTGAAAACTTGAACGAGCGTCTTTTTTACATTATGCATGTATTATTTTATAAAAATATGACGCTTACTTGGTACAAGGTTATACCAGAGTCAGAGAAACTGATAGGGATGGACCTATCGATAAACGTAACACGATAACAGCCCCCGATATTTTTTTACAAAATGTAAGAAACTAAACTACTATCGGATACTTTTGTACAACCGTGTTTTTACAACACGGGGGAACACAAAATACACAACGTAACGTATGGATAATGTGAAAAAACTCGGAGAACAGAAATGTAGTGACTAGCACGACCGTCTTGTTGCGAGTGACAGATTAAAACAAACACAAAATGGCGGTGGGCCATTGAGTGTTCCCACCTTGAAAAAATATATTTGAATGTTTTTGTTGTATTTGTCTTTGTTAATACTATAATAAATATATGCGATCGATATCATTACTTATTTGGTCACAACACTACAGCTATCAAATTAGAACTGTCATCGAGAAAATAAAGAAATGGAAATAAGTACTATAAATAATATAAATATAAAATGAGCCGTTGGTCAGATGTCACGTTGTAAAATGTAAATTTGTCGAATCATCTTTTTAATAAATGAACCATTTGCTAAATCATTTTATGTTAAATAATTATTTGTCAATTCATATTTTTGGTAAATGTTGGATAAGAAGCGAAAATTTATAAATTAAGTTTTGGTATAAGGAGAGGATACCGGTTTATTTATATTAATATTCCAAGAATTATTCCTTCTTCTTCTAAACCAGTTTTGTATTATAAATATTTTGAGATGTTTAGTAAATAAGGTCCCGCTTACCATCAAGTGGGCTGTAAGTCTGTTTTCCCCACAAATAATATAAAAAGGTGATTTTAGTCTAATTTTCTATATTAATTGGCAGCTTGATATAAATTCTTACAGTCATATAGTACGGGCTACTAAAACAGACATAAGCGTCAAATAATAACACCCATCTTGTGCACGGGGTTAAATAATGTGGTAGAATCAATTCGGAACCCAATATTCATGCAAGCTGTGTTTTATCATTTTTTCCGTAACGTCTTCTTTTCATCAGCGGCGAAAAGATCTGGATTTTCGAGACCGTTCAGTCCTCCCTGGATCAGCTCTACGCGAAATGGTGGGAGGATGACGTCACCACCTCCGTCGTCTGCCCGTCTGTCGGTGTAGCTCACAACTTAGACCGGCTAGCTCAGACGGTCATGGCGAAAACTGAACTAGAAGCGATCGCGCGGTTTATGGTAGAAGCCGGGAAGAAATACAAGTTATCTTTAGGTAAGAAACATTTTTTAGAGAGATTACCGCTCGCTGTGCTCCTCGATATTATATACAGCTTGTAATGTTAACTACGACATTTAATGAAAACACGGGTAGGTAGGGTTAATGGCTAGTAGGTATTGTTGTAAAATAGCATTGTTTTCAAATTCGTTACAATAAAAAAATAATTCAAACAAATTTAATATCAAGTCCTAAAAATATCAATGCCTGTATAAAATAGGTAAACAAATCGTATTCATTCATCATGTAAGTAGGTACCTGCATAGGCGCCGCCGCGCTGGCCGATTTGATGTTTAAAATGGTAATTTTTTTTAAACGAAAATGTATTTATTACTGGATAAATATTCAAGTTACCGGTATTAAACCCACATTTAAAAACAGTAAATACGATTCCGGATGTGTTCTAAATAATGTCGTACATAACATAACAGGTTGTATTTTCAACAGCTTTCTTTCTGCAGTTTATTTTCAAGCCTACAAAACATACTCGGTAAATATTTTTGCTTTTGTTGTTGTATGGCACCTGCTCGAACGTGAAAGTTCACTAAATAAATAAATAAACGCGGCTCGCTTCGCTCGCGTACGTTGGCTCGCTATTTGATATAAAACCCATAGGTGTATGGTCGGAATTCTAAATCACAATCTCTAGATCGGAAGTCGGGATACAATCATACTAAATGAACTGCTACCGAATAAACAGTATATCCTAATAGAATCAATTAATTGAAAAATTATAATAAAATGATAAAAATTTACTAGTTACCGATTTATTCCTTTGTATTCACCCAACTACCTATCTGGATGCCAAATTGGAACTTTCTAGGTCATCTGGAACTGGGTTAGAGTTTTGATCTATCTATAGGTTGGTCAGTCAGTCAGTCAGTGATAATAATGACGATTTTTGGACGTTAATATCTAAATAACCGTTTGAGGTGTGTTTATGAAATTTGGAGCACATGTGTATCTCGAAAGTCTGAGCCAAAGACATGTTTATGTGAAATAGTTTTTGAGATATGAGGTGGTGAAAACTGGCTCGAAATGGTTTGTGTAATATTTATTATACACGGTGCAGCTCGCCAGTTCCTGTTAGGTTGAACTTGGCATAACACGCTACCGCGTGTCTAGATAAACTGTAGTAATTATACATATATGTAATTAATATACTACGTGTTTTGTTATGTGCGACATTAAATGAAAACACGGGTAGTGCTAATGGCTAGTGTTGTTCTAAAATAGGTTTTTTTCAAATTCATTACCATAGAAAATTTCAAAATTTCTAACATTCTAGTACTTATATCAAGTCCTATAATAGAACTTAGGTGAACAAATCATATTCATTCATCACGTTAGTAGGTATCTGTTATTAAACTGACTAAGCGGCAACGTCGCAATGGCGCCGCCGATTTACGTTAAAAATTATTTATACTAATTCTTATTCCAGATATCTCGTCCACAACTGAAGAGGAACAGAAAACCCTGGACAAAGTGAAGAAGCGGTTGAACGCTAATATCCTGGCTCTTAAAAATACTGCCAACACACTGGACAATGGCGTTGACCATCTTACACTGTGGACTAACAACAGTGTTGCAGATTATATATCTGAAAACAGGACTGTTGATGGAAAGTCGTTTAAAGAGTACGAAAGGGCTTATAAAGAATTTTTAAAAAAATAAATATGTCTAACAGCTACGTCAACCAACCTTCTGCTTGTGGTGTCTTTTTTTACACCGACTTCAAAAAAAGAGGTGTTCAATTCCACTGTATTCTTTTATGTTTGTTACCTCAGAACTTTCTCCTGGGCGAACCGATTTCGATGATCCTTTTTTTTATTTGAAAGCTGGTACTTCCCGTGTGTTCCCATTTCCATTTGGCCCAGTTCCGACAATGGCATCCATGAGAAAACCATATAAGTCTTAAATTTCTTTAAATTTTATATGTATTATGTTTGTTAGCTCAGACCTAAATGTATTAATCGATTTGGAAAATTAGTTTTTTTTATTTGAAAGGATATACTTTTAGATTGATCCCATGGACATTTCATCGAAATTGGTAGAGTAGTTTGGTTTTTACTGTTATCTGAAGTTGGTTATATTTTTGTTAGAAAGTTACATGTATTTTTTAAACTAGCTTAAGGCCCACCTGATGTTAAGTCGTAACCATCGCCTATAAAAGAGAATTGCCTCGTAGATCACACATTGTGCCATACGATGCACTGCCCTGCGTCCAACAACTTGAGGCATACATGTGTAAAACCTCATTTTTTTTATATTAATAGATATTCGTTTGACCACAATCTCACCTGATGGAAAGCGATGATGTGGTCTAAGATGAAGCACGAAGATCTAGAAGAAACCTATTCACTCTTACCATAAAGAGGCCCGGATTGTATTTATTAGGAAAAACAGACGACGGCAATGCGTTCCATACCTCAGCTGTACGCATCAAGAACGTAGAAGCAAAACGGTGTGTGCGAATGGGTGGTATATCAACTAGGTACGAATGGTACTGAGCCGAGCGCCTGCTTGTCCTTTGATGGAAAGGAGATGGCGGGATCAAATCGTAAAGTTCCTGGGCACATTCCCCGTAATGTATTCTGTAAAAGATCGATAGTATTGCAACTTTACGGCGGTGTTCGAGACTTTGGGTCTTAGCCTCCGCCATATATATGTGCCTGTAATTTTACCGGAAACCATACCCTTCATACCGAAACACAGCAATGCTGCTTGGCGCCTTAAATAGGTATGGTGGGAGCACTCCCCCGGGCTTAAAACTTGTTGCCAGTGCACAGAGGTCGAAATTAGACCGAAAAACTGTAATCACGTTATTTACAATTAAGGCAATGACAATAAATTTAGTAGTGATTTATGTATCTAATATTATATTATAAGTGTGAAAGTTTGCATGTTTGTTTATTAGTTTGTTACTCAATCACGTCGCAATGCCTGAACCGATATCGATGAAAATTTGTGTATTGATAGATTGTGACCTGGATTCAAACATAGGCTACTTATTGTTGATAAACAACGAGCGCGAAGCCGCTGGCGGAAGCTAGTACATGGTAAGCTTAGAAAAACAGTGGTGTTATCATTGTCCTGACCAACACGGTCCATTGATCCCCTATCAATTACCACCATTACATTGTGGAATACCATAAGTGATGAGTATCAAAATTCTTAGGTAAGATTCTATTTCTATTAAAAATACAAGTATATAAAATAAAATTGTTTGTTTCTTATCTTACCCTACCTACCAACCAATAGTACCAACAGCGACTTCAAAAAGGAGGAGGTTCTCAATTCGACTGTATTTTGTTTTGTTTGTTACCTTAGAACTTTCGACTGGGTGAACCGATTTTGATAATTCTTTTTTTATTTGAAAGCTGGTGCTTCCGGGGGGTCCCATTTTCATTTGGTCCAATTCTAACAATGGAATCCATTAGGAAACCATATAAGTCTTAAATTTGTTTAATTTTTATGTTATGTTTGTTAGCTCAGAACTCCGTCATTTATCAACCGATTTAGAAAATTATTTTATTATTTGAAAGGATATACTTTCAGATTGGTCCTATAGAAATTTTATCGAAATCGGTTGAGTAGTTCTGAAGTCGGTTATTTTTTTGTTAAAAAGTTACTTTTTTGTCCAATCTGAGTTCTGTTGCAAATTTATAAAGCGTCTATTAGGATTACTACAAAAAACTGTTCCCTAGAGAAAGCAGAAAGGTCTAATACACAATAATAAAAACCTTGAAATATAAAATTAATTTTAAAGAGACGATCTCCATGGGGCAGTGAGTGAAAAGTCGGCTGAGACGCAGTAGGTCGCGGGTTCGATACCCGCCGCGGTCAAAAGCACACTCTTTTTTTTAAAAAAGTTTGAAGTGTGAAGAAAAAGTGCAGTGTATGTTCAAACTTTGTGCACATGTGTGGCGCCGGCTTAACCCCGCGGCCATAAAAGAGCGAGGCAGAGAACTTGAATGGCTACTCACACGCCTGCCGCAGGGACAATCTAGGGTGGGTGGGGATGACCCATAATTGCGTAGACTGAGAATACTATCTCCGTCTACGCTTCTTCGTGTAGTCAAATCTGAGGGGATTTCACGGCCATGTTTTTATATACCTGCTAACAGATGGCGTTGCTCTGGCATGCTCCGATTAACAAATATTTTCTGTGGAACTTGAAATAAAAAAACAAATGTGTGTGTGTTTGTTTATCTAATTATATGAGATTTTTGCAGTCCAATTTTGATATTGTGCCTTTGAGATTTTGGCATACAAACCATATTTTTGGGCGGCGCATCTCCAGACAGCGCCATTTAATACGCTAGTCGGAAATAGATTTTTCTTTTTAAATCGAAAACGAAATGCTCTGCCGTGCAAGATAGTCCACGTACAAAGTATGATGTAGCGTACCTATTAAAATGAGCGAATAAAATTAAATTAATGTCATTTCGTGTGTCAGCGCTATCAATCTAGCTAGAAAATCAGAACATTTTTTTTTTGTTGTTTGTATGTAACCTAATTAAGTCCTGACCAAAAACGAAGTAATCTGAACTGACAGCGAAAACGACTTGTTCAGAAAAATACGAACAGCTGATAACTCTATCTCTAGGATTTATCAGGGGGTAAAGACTGGGCTCCCATAACCCCCCCCCCCTGCCCTTCTCCCTTTACTGCCACCTATATCGATGTAGTGTGGGCAGCGAGCAAATTGAACGAAGCCTGCACTGTAGGTATAGTATCTCAAACTGACCCAACCACAGAACTCTTGTAGATTAGAAAATATTTATCATGTAAAATAAACAACAAATTAAAAAGTATCTACGGCTGCTTCGGAATATGTTCAGACAATTAATCAAGTGAAGTGAGATCTCGAAATCAACTTGGGCGTGTCGCTTCGCCCACTCAACCTTCACTACGCTCGGCTTCGCGGGCTTGCTCCACTCAGGACCTTCCACGCGAGCTTCTGGCTCCGCGCTTTTTAAGGTTCCGTACCCAAAGGGTCAAACGGGACTCTATTGCTAAGACTTCGCTGTCCGTCTGTCCGTATATCTTATGAACCGTGATAGTTGTTGAAATTTTTCCAGATGATATATTTCTGTTGCCGTTCTATAAACAAATACTATAAGCAGAATAAAATAAATATAGGGGGCTCCCCTGCTGTACATTAAACGTGATTTTTTTTTGCTCGTTTCTGCTAGATATTGACGTTTTTGCTCGATATTGAATATTTACTTAAGTAAATATTCACTCTAAAAATAAATAACTATATTAAAATAAAACAAATATTTAAGGGGGGCTCCCATTACAATAAACGTAATTTTTTTGCTCGATATTGATAACGGCAACAGTTAAACGCTTGAAATATTCACAGAATATTGAACTTTCGTCTTAAGGCACTGAGGTATGTTGGTCGAAAAGACGTTGCGCAGTTTCCCAAACGCTGCCCATCCGAGTTGGATTCGACGATTGACCTCTTTCTCGAGGTTGGACCTACCTAATTGGACTGTTTGTCCTAGGTATACATACGCGACGACAACTTCAAGAGCCGAGTTCTCAACCACAACTGGGGCAGGCACGACATGGACATTCGACATAATTTTCGTCTTGTCCATGTTCATTTTAAGCCCTACCCGTTGGGAGACTCGATTGAGGCTTTCGAGCATCGTGCTGAGCTCTTCCATCGACTTTGCCATGACCACAATATCGTCGCCAAACCGAAGGTGAGTGATGTATTCGCCGTTAACATTGATGCCCAGTCCTTTCCATTCCAGAAGCTTGAAGGAATCTTCCAAAGCGGTCGTAAACAGTTTCGGACAGATGACATCTCCATGTCTTACGCCTCTTTTTAAGGGAATCGCCTTCGAGCTCTGTTCTTGTACTCGGACTGACATAGTGGCGTTTTTATACAAACACTTCAACACTTCGATGTACCGATAGTCAATACAGCATCGTTGGAGAGACTCAAGCACTGCCCATGTTTCGATCGAATCGAAGGCTTTCTCATAGTCCACAAACGCGAGACATAGCGGCAAGTTATACGCTTCGGTCTTCTGTATGACTTGCCGCAGCGTATGTATGTGGTCTATGGTACTGTAGCCTTTACGGAACCCGGCTTGTTCGGGAGGCTGGAAGTCATCAAACCTGCGTTCGAGACGGTTCCCTTGAAAACAGCGTAATGCAAACCATAGATTAAGAAAAATGTACGCACAGAAGTAGGATTTCCAGAGCGAATTTTGAAAGCACTTACTAACGTAAAGTCCTTCACCCACCACCATCTTCGTTCCATAATACTGTGATAACTTACTGACTAATATTTCCCGCGGTTTCTCTCGATAATAGTAACGTAATTAATAAAAGTTATTGGATCGGCCAACTGGCCAGTGTTTTCGTTACATCCATACTATTATATGTTCGAATGTAACGTTGTTTTTCTGTCTGCTTGTTACGTTTTCATGACTAAACGGCTCGACCGATTACGATGAAATTTGGTATACAGATAGATTAGGACCAGGTTTGGCAACTTTTTACCGCAGGATGGTAATGTTTATGATGACAAACCACGCGTACAAAACCGCAGACTGAACCAGCTAGTTTTACATCAAGAAAATAACACATATTTTTGTTATTAAGTATTGTAAGCTTGGTAGTCGGTATCTACCAAACTTATTTTCAAAATCCTTTTGCTGTTGTTGGACCTTAGTCCCTATTAAAATTATAATCAAAGCGTACTATACCTAGTCTTTATACAAATTGATACGACCTAACAGGGTAGGTACATGTCATTTAGATTACTACACAATACTTAATCCTAAGATGTTTGTATGTAACTGATTTCGTGTCGCAAATAAAGAATATGAATGAATGAATGATTCCTTTTCGTGTAATCAAGCCTAAAGTCCTCATATTTTTTTAGGTTTCTAGGGCATTTTGAAATTATTTGCTTACAAACTAGGTATTTGCTTTTTAGAAAAAGTTTATATATGGAATTGAACCTCTTTTGTTCCCTTTTCAAAATTTAGAAAAAAAAATAGAACGCAATAAACAAAAGATAGAATGTGGACTCCGATTTAAATAAAACAACGTTAATTTTGCCTAAGATAAATTAACTTTTATTTAATTATCAATAAGTGCTAATTAAGTAATTTTTAATTTAAACGGATCTTGTGATATTCGTAATGTCATGAAACGTCGACATTTAAGCAGAGAAGAAATTATAAGAGCGATAGGCATGTTACAAGCCGGTGCTATCCAACGCGTGGTTGCCAATACCACAGAACATAAAAAACAATTGTTATTGTCTCTTACAGCAAAGTATAAGATCGATAATGCATTAGCATGCTCAAATAACAGTGATAACAATAACTACTCACTTAGTGATTTACCAATAAGCATACAAGACGAATGTATCGATATCGATTATCACTTTATCACCTACCTACTACGGGTAACGAAATAGGTACGTCAGGTTATATTTGTGGTAGTCGAAATAAAAAGCTTTTCTTTTCTTTCTTTCTTAACATAATTACAGGTATCCAACTCATAAATACTTACTTAAAAAAATATTATATGACTGGAATATTATATACGGAATCAATAAAAAAATACTAATAATGGTCAAAAATTAATTTATTGTTTCTCAAAATATTCTCCCTTTACGTCAATGCACTTTTTCATAAGATTGAAACAAATTTGAAAACATTTGTGCCACTCCTCTGGTGGTGACGTCGGATACATGTTATTCATACTCTTCGACAGCCTCTTCTGGTGATGAAAGCCGTTGATCGGGTAATTGGTTCTTAATTTTTGGGAACAGAAAAAAATCACACGGTGCCAGGTCATGACTCTGTATGCTGGATGACTCATAAGTTGTACGTTTTTTTTATTTTTTTTTATGTCTTGCGCCTTGGGGAAACTGAAAACAGAAGTTATTATATTATTTCACACCATAGGTCTAAAATACATTCAGAAAATCATCAATAAAACAACAAGGAATTAACGCCCTAAAACTTATACACCTTTTAATAGGGGGTAACTAATTAAAGCTATCGATAACACATTCATCAGTATATCGGGGTCACATCCCTAATTGAGTAGCGTAAGTTGAGGTTTAAGAGAAACGCGACCTTAAGGAGTATGATTCACAGTCTATTTTGTTTGACGATTTTGCATTTTAAACAAAACTAACAAAAAACAATAAAATAATACTTACCGGTGATAGGATATGCCCCCTTTTGTTAAATTTTTGGTTCGGCTATAATATTTACACTCCAAAACGGCACAATATGGCATTTTTATATTTTTTTGAAGTACGTTTACCCCACAGTAATTGAAACACGACTGAAGTGAGCGAAGCTTGTAGTGCGCGGAACTCCGCGTACTTGGTGTTACGCGGGCCCCGCCTACTTACGACTTCTATTGTTTTTGTGTTCTGTGGTTGATCGGGTAATTGGTTCTTAATTTTTGGGAACAGAAAAAAGTCACACGGTGCCAGATCATGACTCTGTATGCTGGATGACTCATAAGTTGTACATTTTTTAATTTTTTTTATGTCTTGCGCCTTGGGGAAACTGAAAACAGAAGTTATTATATTATTTCACACCATAGGTGTAAAATACATTCAGAAAATCATCAATAAAACAACAAGGAATTAACGCCCTAAAACTTATACACCTTTTAATAGGGGGTAACTAATTAAAGCTATCGATAACACATTCATCAGTATATTGGGGTCACATCCCTAATTGAGTAGCGTAAGTTGAGGTTTAAGAGAAACGCGACCTTAAGGAGTATGATTCACAATCTATTTTGTTTGACGATTTTGCATTTTAAACAAAACTAACAAAAAACAATAAAATAATACTTACCGGTGATAGGATATGCCCCCTTTTATTAAATTTTTGGTTCGGCTATAATATTTACACTCCAAAACCTGCACAATATGGCATTTTTATATATTTTTTAGTTCGTTTACCCCACAGTAATTGAAATACGACTGAAGTGAGCGAAGCTTGTAGTGCGCGGAACTCCGCGTACTTGGTGTTACGCGGGCCCCGCCTACTTACGACTTCTATTGTTTTTGTGTTCTGTGGTTGATCGGGTAATTGGTTCTTAATTTTTGGGAACAGAAAAAAGTCACACGGTGCCAGATCATGACTCTGTATGCTGGATGACTCATAAGTTGTACATTTTTTTAATTTTTTATATGTCTTGCGCCTTGGGGAAACTGAAAACAGAAGTTATTATATTATTTCACACCATATGTGTAAAATACATTCAGAAAATCATCAATAAAACAACAAGGAATTAACGCCCTAAAACTTATACACCTTTTAATAGGGGGTAACTAATTAAAGCTATCGATAACACATTCATCAGTATATTGGGGTCACATCCCTAATTGAGTAGCGTAAGTTGAGGTTTAAGAGAAACGCGACCTTAAGGAGTATGATTCACAGTCTATTTTGTTTGACGATTTTGCATTTTAAACAAAACTAACAAAAAACAATAAAATAATACTTACCGGTGATAGGATATGCCCCCTTTTGTTAGATTTTTGGTTCGGCTATAATATTTACACTCCAAAACGGCACAATATGGTATTTTTTATATTTTTTTGAAGTACGTTTACCCCACAGTAATTGAAACACGACTGAAGTGAGCGAAGCTTGTAGTGCGCGGAACTCCGCGTACTTGGTGTTACGCGGGCCCCGCCTACTTACGACTTCTATTGTTTTTTGTGTTCTGTGGTTGATCGGGTAATTGGTTCTTAATTTTTGGGAACAGAAAAAAGTCACACGGTGCCAGATCATGACTCTGTATGCTGGATGACTCATAAGTTGTACATTTTTTTAATTTTTTTTATGTCTTGCGCCTTGGGGAAACTGAAAACAGAAGTTATTATATTATTTCACACCATAGGTGTAAAATACATTCAGAAAATCATCAATAAAACAACAAGGAATTAACGCCCTAAAACTTATACACCTTTTAATAGGGGGTAACTAATTAAAGCTATCGATAACACATTCATCAGTATATCCCTAATTGAGTAGCGTAAGTTAAGATTTAAGAGAAACGCGACCTTAAGGAGTATGATTCACAGTCTATTTTGTTTGATGATTTTGCATTTTAAACAAAACTAACAAAAAACAATAAAATAATACTTGCCGGTGATAGGATATGCCCCCTTTTGTTAAATTTTTGGTTCGGCTATAATATTTACACTCCAAAACGGCACAATAGAGCATTTTTTATATTTTTTTATAGTACGTTTACCCCACAGTAATTGAAACACGACTGAATTGAGCGAAGCTTGTACGCGGGCCCCGTCTACTTACGACTTCTATTGTTTTTTGTGTTCTGTGGCCTATACCCTAAACATCAATCAAAACGTAATTTCTCGATTGTAGTCACGTTATCGTATTACTGGGGATGTAAGAGAGCGCCACACTGGAAAAAAACGAGTAACCACCCCTAGACAGGATCGTTTTCTCCAAAATTCCGCCAGAAGGGAACCCAATCTCGCAGCAAAGCAGCTGGCTGAAATTTCCTTTAGGAAAGTTGTGCTAGGACTTTCATTTTTTTTTTCATGTGTAGATTACATAAAAAAGCCTACATGTGAAGTGGAAACTTGCGCAACCGTATAGTTTTTGAGATATTAATTTTTGAAAATCCGTGATCGATTGCGAAATTCGCTCGGAAATCAGTGTCCGACCTTTCAGTTTGCGTTCTATCGATTATTACGACACTAAATCGACAAGACAGTGACAGATAATACGGCTTTTTTCATAGGTTTTACATTTTTATTGGCGGAAGTTTCGAATTTGGCAATGACAGTGACATAAGTTTTACATTTTTATTGGCGGGAATTTCGACATTCTTTTACAAAGTTTAAATTAGATTCGTTCACTTTTGCATGGATATTTATAATAATGGTATTATTATTATTATTATTTTGAATAAGTTATTTTTTGAAATATGAAAAATGGTACACTGAATCGAGACGGGGCATGCCAACTTGAGTAGGTTAGGTTCAAAAAGAGTGGCAGATTCGACACGGAGCACCCCGACCCCACGTGGTTTTGTGCGTGACACCCCTAGAGTGTATATATAGAGCGCGGGAGCCAGAAGTTCGCGGGAGGTCCTGAGCAAGTCATACGAGGCCAAGTGAAGCCAAGGGGGGAGGTGTCGAGTGTGACTTGCTTCATTCAGGGGCGACCTTAAGAGCTTCTGGTGGGAATCCACCCAGAGTCCGGGGGGTTGGAAGAAAAAGTGGTCTATGAAAACGTTGCTCCCCAAGTTTTCATAGACCACTTTTTCCTCCAAACCCCTGGACTCTTTTCTTGTCTTTTTTCAATGTAAAAAAATAGTTTTTTCATACTTAACCTCATAATATATTTTTTTAATTTTCTCATTTTTTAAATTATAGGTTTTTGTAAGTCCACACACACTAGGGGGGGGGGGGGGTCAAATCCCCTCTCCTCCCCTCCCCCCATCCCTCTATCAAACCGTTCCTAAAGGAAAGCCCTTCCCATGAAGTCGATCTTCATTCTCGTAGGCCACTTCGTGTGCCAGCTCTACGACGAGGCAATCGCGGAAGGCGACTTCTTTGGGCTCAAGAACATTTGTTATGGAACAATGGACAATGGTTCTCTTTACTGATGAGTCTCGGTTTGGATTCTACCCCGATTCGCGAAGAACACGTGTTTGGAGAGTTCCAGGCAGAGAAAGTCGCCTCCAGCAGCCACAAAAAGTCCATTCGTACCGAGGTGGGACAATCATGGTTTGGGCGGGAATTCGTATTGGCGCGTGAACCGAGCTCATTTGGATAAGAAGCAGCATGACTGCACTAAAATACCAGAACGAGGTCGTAGAACCTGTGATCATCCCTCATAGAGTTCAAATTGGCCAGGAATTTCAGCTGATGCATGACAATGTCCCTCCATACACGGCGCGTTTAGTGTCAGCTGCCCTTCAGGAACATGATGTCGCGGTTTTGGACTAGCCTGCACAGTCACCCAACTTAAACCCAATTGAACACGCTTGGGACATGCTGCAGCGAAGGGCTTTCAGCAAATTGCCGTCAAATTTGACCACAGAAGACCAATTTTTTTGCTATTTAAAAAGAACATGGGATCGCATACCCCAGCGAGACTTTGACACCCTAATTTTGAGTATGAATAACCCGTGCAGAAGTGTTATCAACGTGAGGGGAGGCAACATCGATTATTAAATTGTTAAAAGGTAATTTTATAAAGTCATGGCAACGTAAAAATAGTTTTAACTCAATTTACCGAACCTTGTAAATTTTCTGATTTTTCGCGATTTTGTTCCTAACTTCCTACTTACTTACCTACTTAAATTTTTATTAAAAAATAATATCAAACAGTTGTTTTATTATTATTATTAATAAACAGCACAAAATAAAGATTCTTGCCATACCTAGTTTTCTAAAGATTTTTTTTTTATATTTTGTATAAACCGCTTCGCTTCGCACCTCACCGCTTCGCACACATAACTCGATATTTTTACAGATAGATGGCCAGTTATAGAAAGATGTTGCTTGCTATACTGTGAACAATCTATCTATCTAATATAATAAGAATCGTTGTCCTGACTGACTGACATATAGACAACGCACAGCCCAAACCACTGATCCTAGAGACTTGAAATTTGGATGGTATGTTCTTTGTGGTGTGAAAGTGAACACTAAGAACGGATTTTTGGAAATTCATCCCCTAAGAGGATCAAAAGAGGTTTTTACGGTTGTATGAAAACCCGTGGTTCTTGGATTTATAAACTTGAAACTTGGCAAACGTATTTTTCAACAAAAAGAAATAAATGGTATTTTATTTTATTTTTCAAAATTCATCCCCTGGGTGGGTGAAAAAGGGTGTTGAACTTTGTATGGCAACACATTATTTCTAGGGTTAATAAACTTAAAACTTAACATAAATTTGAAAGTACATAATGAAACATGGCATTGTTACGTTTTTTGAAAATCACCCCCTCGGGTTGAAAAGGGATGTTGTAGTTTGTTCTAAAACAATGTTAATTGCATTTACGAATGTATTGCTTTGCATAAATGCTTTTTATAGGTAAATAATGAAACATTTTATCATGGTAAGACCATCATGGTCTTATGATGGAGCCAGGAGGGAATCTACAGAACTCTTTAATGGATAACAGTAGATGTATCGTGTTTTGTTTCTATAAAATTGTTTCTGCGAGACGTTTCACGATACAATCGACTACCAGCGTCTGAAGACGGGGAAATTGACCGTTCTTAATCATCAATATATTATATAATCGTTACGTGACTTACAGACTGACTGAAAATCAACGCACATCCTAAACCGCTGATCCTAGAGACTTGAAACATAGAGGGTGTGTTTTTTTTACGTTGTACGGGTGGACTAAGAAAGGATTTGTTGACATTCGCACCCCAAGGCGTTCAAAATAAGAGTTTAAAATAAAACAAAAATAGTCTATTGTTTAGGTACCGGTAGTAGTAGACCGATCAAATTTTAAATTTTGATTCCTCTAATAAAATAAACAAATAAATGTTTCAGCGCTTTCAGAAATTTTCCTGAAAAAAGGCACAGGGCCACTTTGTTGGCCCAATAAATCTCATTTTTCTTTTTAGCCAAATTTCAGAGTATTTCGAAAAAAGGAGTAAAAGTTAGGTTATGTAGTAGTTGCTAAATTTTAAATATTTTCAGGAGCCCAAGGTCAAAATAAGACCACATATATGAAAAACTTGAGTGTGGTATCGTTTTAAATGTAGTGAAAAATAAAATTATTATGTTATTTTTATGTTTGTTTTGAGGATCAGGGATAATGGAGCCAACAGGTGATCAACAGAATTTACTAATGAATAAGAGTAGAACGTTCTATTAAATTATTGTTTGAAATGTATGACGGTAAATGTATACCAAGGGTCTGATAATGACTACCAGAGTCAGATCATGAAGCCAGGAGTGAATCATACTAATATTAAGTTTGTATGTTCGTTTACCTATTTGTTTGTTACTCAATAGCGTCGTAACGGCTGAACTAATCTTGATGAAATTTGTTATGTACGTAAATTTATAACTTAGATTAACACATATGCTACTTTTATTCCATAAATCAGGTCCCATGGGATAAAAATGGTGTGACAAAGTTTCTATATGAAAATGATTTTGGTCTTTGTTACCGCAAGATTTTAAAATCATCTCAAAAATTGTCTAGCCTAGACGGGACTTGAACCTCTACCTTCCTCTTGATACAAGGATGCACTATCCAATTGTGCTACCGAGATCTGTCACGCCAGTGTCGAAATTAGTGAGATGATTCAGATTGTAACGTGACAATTCTCTATGTCGCGTTACAAACTTCATTTCACCAGATACTCGCACAATTCTTCTATGCGATATCAAACTTTACACTTATATGCCACGACATCTAGCGGTATGGCGGCGTACTCACTGACCGAACACTCGATTTTCAAACATCGATATACAAGCCTCTTTCAACGCAGTTCGCCAAGCCTGCCGCAGATGGCGTTGCATACTCGTTGTAGATATTAACACGTATCTTCGTAATGGATAATCAAATTTTAATTGCTCATGCCAACTTTATTTATCGAACCAAATAATCCTTCTCTTATTTAAAAACAAAATAATATATAAGATCTCAAATAATAAATCAATAGTTCAATCAGTTGTCTATGACTGAAGAATGCTGGATAGCAAAAGTTGTCTTTGCCTAGTTTGACGCAAGATAGATGTCAAGATCTTTACTCTATGGTATGATGTAAAGGAAATTACATCATTTTTTCTAGAACAATTTGTAAAGAATATTCGTTTTAATTTATATGGGGCAGGTAGTTTTACTTGGGCTATAAAAGGGGAATTTCGTCAGTGCTCTTTCTTTTTCACCTACCTGATTTCAACTGAAGAACTTCTAATCTACGAGCTACGAAAGTTGTTAGCTTGGACAATACTTCCTCGCCTTTTGGTCGTGATAAAATCGAGTATTTTACTAGTTCGCGAAATCTTTGACGGGCTATCCAATTACCGTGGACCCTTACACCTGACGCCCGTCGAAATATACTTATTGGAGCCGAAGAGAAGCGTGGTGTTTTCTGAGTCGCCACGTAGCTGAAACACTGTTTCACAAAGCCTCCCACTGCCTCCTGCCTCGGTTGACACAAAGACCACGCCTGCGCAACTCGAAGCCCATTCCACCACTCCGAGGCAGACTCCAGACGTTCGGCGAAAATACCACCAGGTGCATCTTTTCCAATATCTGATCCGGGTTGAGGCCCTTCCAATTTTATTCTTTCTTTCTGACGCTAACGTCAGATGGCGCCCAATTCTCTATTTTAAGATTACTGCTGTATTCTACTGCTTAAATAATCTGTAAATCTCTAATTCTAATTCTCTTTTTAATTGTAATCTCTAGCCTTAAGCCGTAATTTAAGAAATAGATACACCGTTGAACCAAGTCATTTTTGATATAGCCTATACTTATCTTGCCGCATGTATAAGGAGTAATAAATAAGTACCTACTCGCTCTACCGACAAAGCTCCTTTGATTATATGTATTTAAAAACTTAACCGAATTTCATTTTTATCCTACTACCTCAAATATATGTTACAAGATTACGAATAAAGCGCCGTTAGTTTGTTACCCCTTCACGACAAAACTACTGAACGGATTGAGTTCAAACTTTGCAAAAGTTTAGTTTATCAATTACTAGCTGACCAATCCGCAACTTCGCACGCGTAGTTTTTCAATAAAAACATTACCCTCTTTTGCGCAGTTGAGTAAAAATTAGCCTATGTTACTCAGGGTGAATGTAGTTTTCCAATGGTGAAAGAATTTTTGAAATCGGACCAGTAGTTTTTGAGTTTATTCATTACAAACATACACACAAAAATACAAGTCTTTCCTCTTTATAATATTAGTATAGATAGATATATACTAAATTAACATAAATGTTACTTTTTATCTCATAAATCCGTTTTCATAATCTTTGGTGCGCCTTCAGGCCAAGATTAGTGTAGATATAAATACGTAGAAATAGAGATATGTTATCTCTCCTAAACCCATATAAATAGGTAAATTCATAAGAAAATTCAGCTACATACTCATATGCGTCCTACAGTCCACTCCTTTTAAATTTAATATTGATACAATGGTGAGCCATACAAAATTCAGCCCCAGCAGTCTGCATGGTAGATATAGGTGCAATGATGATTCATAAAAAAATCCAGCTACCGCAGCATCTGCTAGCACACTCTTCAATGAAAATAGGGTCGCAGTGATGAATCATACACAATTTCAGCTACCGCAGCGTCCTCCAACAAACTCACTACAAGTCAGATAGGGCCGCAACTATAAATCATATAAAATAATCCACCCAATCATTTTAAGATTTATAATGTTGCAATGATTAGTCATAAAAAAATTAACGCAACATCCCCAGTATATACTGGGGGATGCAGCGTTAAAAGTTTTTAAATAGGGTCTCAAGTATGAATAATAAAAAAAACAGCTACTGCAGCGTCCTGCAATCCAGTTTCTTTAAGTTTGTTAGTGTCGCAGTGATAAGCCAAAAGAAATTTGTAGTTACCGCATCTTTTCCGAGCCCATACTATTCAAGTTAAATAGGATCAGCTAACGTAGCGTCCCCCAGCCCACTCCCTTAAATTAGATAAGAGTGGCAAAATTGAGTCGTAATAAACCAGTTACCGCAGCGTCTCCCATCTCACTCTTTCCTTAACTAAAATGGAGTCTTTTTAAGATGAATGGAGTAATGATGAGTCAAAAAATTAGCAGCTACCGCAGCATCCCCAATCCCACCTGCTTTATGATAAGTAAGATCGCAGTAATTAATAGTAAAAATGTGCAGCTACGTAACGTCGCCCCCACCCAACTAACTACAACAAACTACAAGTAACATGGAGCCGCAACAATGAGTCATAATAAAATCGGATATAATATAATCCACCAGTCCAATCTTTATAAGATAAATTGGGTCGCAATTATTTATTATACTAGAAAAAACATAGCTTGATCTCTGGGACAGCTGTCAGTAAAATCGCGCCTATGAAGTTCTGAATTTAACAGTACGGACAAACGTACCAGTCAATGTCATACTTTATGGGCATGCTGAGCTAATTATAGTGATGGCTGCGATGAATCATCGTGACCACAGACTATAAACTATCGATATTTTGTATAAAACTTAATTCAAAATTAATTTATCATTTAATTTAAAAAAATAACATTATTGAATATATAGAAAAATAACATTATTTGCAATAGTGAGTAAATAAAATCAAATTCTAACCTACTCGTAACATTCCTTCCGACAACTTTGGGGTTCGAGAGAAGTTTGGCCGCGGCGTGTCTTCTTCCGCAAGATGGCGCCAACGCGCCGCCATCTTGTTTGACATGACCCATTCTCCTCAGTACGAGTGCTAACGCCTTGTATACGCCACGTGTTTTCCGTTCTCATCACTTTGTTTTTGTTACTATTGCTGTAAATTTGTTAAGTTTATTTATTATTGTTAGTTTCTTTGTTGTTATTGTTTGTTTTCATTGTTTGTTGGCATAATGCCAAAGAGAACGAAGAAAACTGTTTTGAACAGTCAAAGTCGTGAGTTTGTGATTCGCTTGCGTGAATATTTTGAGCGAGAAAACCAAAATGGTGGGCCGCTATTACCCATGGCAAAAGTTTGTGACAGAGTTGCAGATGCATTGGACGTGCGACAGTGATTCGCATCAGTAAAGAAAAATATGGCGAATCTTCAACCGCAGTATTGACTGAAGACGAGGAAAAAAGCTTTCAACGCCAAATAAAAAAAGAAGAAAGGCTGCTCCTGTCACAAAAATTGACGACTTTGACGCCGCTGCAATTCGCAACCATGTATATGGCTATTATACACGGGGCGAATTACCTGTATTAAAAAAACTGGCGGCGTCCCTAAAAGACGCAGACTTGTTTAAAGGAAGCTTGCCGTCACTATCGAAGATTTCGAAAAATATTGGATTTTCCTACAAAAATAGTGACAAAAGAAAAATTATAATGGAACGAACCGACATTGCTCTTGCTCGAGTGAATTTTCTCCGGAAAGTCAAAAAAATTACAAATTGGGCCAAAGTTGTCTTTCTAGACGAGACATGGCTAAACGCCAATCATACCGTATCCAAAGCTTGGACCGATGATACGGCACAATCGACCTTTGGTACCCGAAGGCAAAGGTCAAAGATTAATAATAACTCATGCTGGGACGTCATCTGGTTTTGTGTCTAATTGCCTATTGTCATTTAAATCTACGAAGACCAATGAATACCATAAAGAAATGAATTTTGAAAAAATTAATGAGTGGTTTTTAAAATTATTAGATAATTTGAAGGAGCCACATTATATAATTATGGATAACGCCCCATATCACTCGGTTCAAAAGCATAAACCACCAACTTCGGCAAATAGGAAGTTAGAAATAATTGCATGGCTTCAAGAAAAAGGAATAGAGGCCAATGAAACAATGCTTAAAAACGAATTATTGAGACTCGTTGGTCTGCACCAATCCAGCACACCAACGTATGTCTTAGATGACATAGCCCAAAAAAAGGGTCATATCGTCATAAGACTGCCTCCATATCACTGCCAGTATAATCCGATCGAGCTTATCTGGGCCCAAGTAAAAGGTTTGTTTGCTCGAATTTCAGTTAGACAGATTCTTTATGTATTAACTCCTGTATAATTTATGATATTAAAATATGTTTTTCTTTCAAGGTTACGCTGCTAGACATAACACAACACCGCCTTTCACGGCAAATAAAATGTTGCAGTTACTAAACACTGCGGTTGAAAATGTATCTGTAGAAGATTGGATAAAGGTAGTTGCCAAATGCAAAAAATTGATGGAAATATTCGTTTCATTTTATAACCCAAATCATAATATAATCCAATATACATATATATAATTATGGCAGACAGCCTTCGTGGCGAAGCGGTAGTGAACACGACTGCTGCGCAGGAGGTCGCGGGTTCGATCCTCGCTCAGTGCAAATATTTGTATGCATGAATATAGGTTTTTGCACTGGTCTGGTCGTGCCTCGGAGAGCACGTTAAGCCGTCGGTCCCGGCTGCCATACGAATATCTAATGGCAGTCGTTACGGGTTGGTGGAGCCCTCAAAAGTCCAACAATTGGTCTTACTGCAAATCTTCTATCGATAATTACTATCGTTATTTTTTTCTGTATCATAACAACCCTAGGAATGTCAGTTTAACAAATGTCGCAGAGATCAAGCTATGTTTTTTCAAGTATGTCATAAAAATAAATCGGCTAGCGCAGCCACCCTCATATAGATAAATAGGCATAAAAAACGCATCGTACGCACTTCAAGTTAGGTTAGGTTAGCCCATTGCCTTTAAGTTTAATTGAGTTGTAATGATAGTGATAGAAGTTTCAGCCAACACAGCGTACCTACGCCCCAGGGTCCCAATGATGAGCCATAGCACATTGTAAAATCTGCAGCGTTCCCTAACCAACTCACAACAATAACAATAGGGTTGAATGATAAGTCAAAAAAATTGGATCTAGCGCAGCATCTCGCAGTCCACCCTCTTTAAAATAAACAAGGTCGCAATGATAAGTGATACCAAAATTTTAGCTACCGCCAAGTTTTTCAGCCTGCTCTTTCTAGGTCTCACTAGTCTCTTAAAATGTATGTATGTACACCACAGAACAACGTGCGCGAAGACGCTGGTAACAGCTAAGATTTTTTATGACTTATAATTGCGGTTATAAGTATCTAACATGCAGAGGGTGGACTGCGGCTAGCGTTTTGTATGGCAAACCATTGCGACCATAATAAAATTAAAGGGAGTGGACTGCACGACGACGTTTATGTAGCTGTAAATTTTTTACCTAATTTATGGGATTAAAAGTAGCAGGTTAATAGTAGTAAGTTAATTCAGGTTAAAATCTACGTACATACCAAATTTCTTTGAAATCGGTTCAGCCGTTACGACGTGATTCAGTAACAAATAATAACATCCGCACACACGAACATCATCACATAAATTAATGTGATATGTTGTCATAAATTAGTACTCATTTAGTAGTGTAACGCGTACGAAGTCGCGGGCAACAGCTAGTTAGAATATAAGTAGATAGGTACATGGGGATATGTTTTTGTATAAGTACTGTTATTAATTGTGATGTTAGGTACTTTTTCTTTATTGTACCTATAGGTAACTACTGTGTGTGATTGTTTGTCTAATGTTTAATTGTTTTGTTGTTTTTTATCTGTGTTAGTTTTTAAGTTTATTTTATTATTTCTTGTGTATTAGGGTAACGATTTGGATTTGTCTGTAATGTTACTCTTGTTTGAATAAATGAATCTTGAATCTAATATCGCTCTTTTCTGTCTGTAGACTAGCTTGATGATGAGCGGACCAAGTAGTTCTTTCATGTGGCGACAGATGACGCTACAACTTTTTTCCTGACTATAGACTCTGAAATCTTTTTAGCCTCGCAGAGGTTGTGGCTTTCTGTAATTCAATCATAGAAATAGGTAGGTACGTTAATCTTTTGCGAAAATAGGTTATAAAAAAAAATAATACCGGTCAAGTAAGATTCGCGCATCGAGGCCTTTATTTATGTTGATTTAGCAGCGCCATCTAGTTATGTGACCAAAAACCAAGTAAACTTTTAAGGCAGATTTGGGAACAATGTGTTCTGGATCGACTTCATTTAATTTTTCCTGTAATGTTTGCTTAGATTTCTCTCAATCATATTAAAATTTAAATATGTATGTTCGCTTTGAAGACTTTGGAGATAAAGGGATTCTTTCTTAATTTTTAATAAAAAAATGTGGAGTTCTTTTATATGACTTGGCCTAACCCTATTTTGAAATTTTGGTCCACCATTTTTGCCCCTTTAGGAATCAAAATTAATACACTTACTTTTAAATTTTTTTATTGTTCTTATGGCGAGGCTAAAATCAGCTTTAAATTCCATATTCCTATTTAATTCTATATTTGTCTTACTATGTATGTCCTACTTGCATTATAAATTCTTTTGTCGACGGTCTTATTCAAGGAGAATAGGGAGATGGGGTTGTAATGCCACTTCTACCACCCCAGGGGGAGGGAGAGACTTCAGAGTGGAGAGGGTGGCCCGGGCTCCCGAAGCCGCAGTTTCACCCTACCGCTCAACCGTTAAAAGTTCTAGGAGAGGAAATACGACCCTCCTCTCGACTGGGACCAACTAAAACTTGCTTCACACGGTCTGATGAACTTTATTCTGTCGAAGCCTGAGACCTTGGTCATTATTGGTCGACCTTTTTTGACCGTTTAAAATAAAAGAAATCATGTCGAAATAATATTTCTTGCGACCACTAAAGGCACTGAGGGCTAAGCCCATAGGCTAAGCCGACGGAGTTATGCCGACTGCGCAGCGTTGAGCGTTGGCAAACCGCCAATGTTAAAAAGCCGATCAATCCGACCTTCCGGTCGTATGCTTTACGACGAATATAAATACAGGAATGAACAGAGAATTTTCGACCTTACCACCATGTTTTATATTCCCGAGGTAAAAGATTTTCGGACCTTATGTTAAACAACATAGAGTTCAATATGCCTGAGGTACTGTTTACCAACTGCAATTAAGGATTGGAGATTACCGTGAAGTTGGTAGAATGACGTAGCTTTCTCATACAACTATAGTCGGTGGTATCTAATACCTCTCTCGCACAGAGGTATTGTATTCTGAGTGGAGTCACAGAATAACTATTATTATTACGTGTAGAGAAGAGACTTATTCACAGAGTGGATTTATATATGCTAATGAGGGTTTACTTCTTTTGGTTATTATGTAGGTACCCTAGGTAGATGAATAAATACCTTACATTATCAAAACGGTTCACTGAAACCTACGCAAAATGAGCGGTGTTATAAGTCTGTCTGTATGTTGTCTGTGTATCTGTCTATATTTCTGTCTGGCATAGTATCTAGTTCCCAAACGGATTGACCGTTTAGACGCGGTTTTTTTTAACAGAAAGCTATTTTAGCTAGGTTGATTTTTAGTTTTATCAGTTTTTGATCCGCCAAGAGGATAGGGGGGGGGGGGGGGGTTAAATATAAAAGTTTACTTGTTAATAAAATAAACTTATTTGTAAGTGAGTAAGTTTTAAGTTAGGTGGTAGTTAAGGTAGACATCTAAGCTATCTACCTATAGATTATACATATACTTACTATACTTATATAACTATACATATACTTATATAACCTACTAGCTGACCCGTCCGCGGCATGACACGCGTGGTTTGTCATTAAAAACATTACCCTCCTGCGCAGTAGCTTAAAAGTAGCCTATGACAATCCCAGTTATCTACTCATTAACAAATTTCATCGAAATTGGTCCAGCGAGCGGTTTAGTCGCGAAAACGTAACAGACAGAGAGAGAGAGAGAGTAATAATAATATTACTATTATTATTTATAGGTAGGTACCTACCTACCTATAGGTACACGCCACCTACCTAGTACCTAGCTCATTTTACATACCTACTTAATATAAGGAGGCCTTTGATAACAGGAGATAAAAGTCCACAATCTATTAAGTAGGAAGGTACGCAGAAATAACACAATAAGTACGGGCGATATACAATACATATACCTATTGTCCGATTTGTATCCACCTAACTAGTTTGTTTGTGTAGATAAAATATGTAGATAGATAGACCGAGTATTATTATTATTCACGCGTGCGTGCCGTCCAAACGCAAGCTGAACCAACTAGCGAGACAGAATGAGATAGCTGCACGGAGCCGGTCCCTCTCAGTCCCTCGCGGTCGATCGGTTCATCGGCTCAGCCAGCAGGCAACGCCCATACCATACTACGTAGTTCTCGTTCGTGTTCCGTATTTAAAATTCAAACATTCCAGGTTGGATTGATCAATCTCTTTGGTTTAGGTTAGTACTATTATTATTACCTACATTAGGCGCGTAACCAAATAGGACTAACAATAATAGTCTTTTATAATTATGTTGATTACTAAAGATAATTAAATAATAGTAGGTAGGTGAAGTAATGTATTCCAAAGGTCGATTATTGTATACAGACAGAGTATTGATAAGCGTGTTAATGTACATACTAACATTCTTCAATTATTAATTTATTTATTTAATACACGCTAGGTTTCATAACTAAAAATAAAATTTAACTAACTGTTCGTGTTAGTACCTAATTCGTTTACGTTAGTACGACTTCGATCAATCTGACCCAATAATGTGACTAACTCGGATAGTAGGTAGGTAAGTACTAAAAAGTTTTTTTTTCAGAACTGCAGTTTAGTAATTGTTTACCGAAGTAGGTACTTAGGTAGATTTCTAAATATGTAATTTCATTAATTGCACCTATTTAAACATCATAAGAGCCTAGTTGTTTTTAGAGTTCTGTCATCCTACTATGATTCCCTTGTCCATATTCTATCCGTCTCCCATACTTCATCCCGTTACAGCCGTTTATTCTGTGGGGTATCGTTGTATAGGTCTTTCAAAAACAATATGTAGTTTCATCAACACTAGATTACGATATTATGAAGTTTAAATGCAGTAAGCTTTAAATATAAATAGATCTTGCCCGCAACTTCGTACACGTTACACTACTAAATGTGTAGGTTACTTAGAAATAAAGCTTAACTCACCGTTGCAACTTGTCTTGACACCGCATTTTTATCCCATGGGACCTGATTTATGGGATAAAAAGTAGCTTATGTGTTAATCCAGGTTATAATCTACGTAAATAATAAATTTCATTGAAATCAGTTCAGCCGTTACGATGTGACGGATGTACCCATTACGTTACGAGTAACGAACAAACAAATAAATAAACAAACATACAAACTTTCGCATTTTTAATATTAGTTTGATGTCTAGTCCATAATAATGTCTAGGTACTGGTTGTGTGCAAGTAGGTACTCAAAATGTTACTAACTGTACTGTGTTTTGGACAGCAAGTTTAATTAACTGAAGATACTGATTGACGACGACGTAGGGCGACCTTTTTTATACGGAAAGTAGATTACTTAGCTGTACTAGAACGAGAACCTAATAAAAATCAACCCGTGTACCTACTTACCCGTAACCGTGTAGATTTTTTCCATCCAAAACGTAGATACCTACATAACACTTTTATTCATATCTTAATAACAACTACTTTATGGTAAAAGCGTCAGTTTATTTTGCAAAAGGGTGTAGAGTAGTTATACTTACTTCCGTAGGTAGGTTGATACATGTATATAGGTACCTATGATATCTCGCTCGCTACGAGGTATTATGCCTAACTGCGTCATTACTGCTATTAAAACCAGCAATAGTCGTGCCGAGCGCCGCGTCGGTCGCCGAGCCACTCTACCGCAATAACTCTACCTCGACGAGGTCATTATTATTATTATCAATAACAACGGACGGGGGCGAGCGGCGAGATCGACACGGACAACGCCGTTCCATTCTCCATAATAACTTTGAGCTCACACACTGCCAGCTATAGATAGGTAGCTGCGTCAGTGAAGAGAGAGACATATAAACTGACCTAAGTGCGAGAAAGATGGCTAGCGTTAGCGGCGTCAACCGCTAGGAATTTGTAGGTCATCCAAAGCTGGCATCGCTGGCTCATACTGGCACTGGCACTCAAACGAGCATGCCTGCCTGTGCGAGAAAGGAACAGTGAACAAAGTTCCGACGAGTTCGGTCGTTCGTACCAACTCTCTCAGTCAACCTCTAATTATATTCTAGTTGGTTGCGAACCGTTTGGAGCAGACTCCGTGCCGGCCGTACCGTGCATCGCGCGCGTTGTTTTGCGCTCGGCTAGCCGCTTGCCGCTCCGCGCCGATCGCTTTGTTGCGCGACTCTTTAGAATTTGTGCGTCAGATTGCAAATTATTGCAGTACTCATTGGTAGTGCATTATAGCAATTGAGTATACCTACCTACGTTTCGAAGGACGGACGGACGGACGGCGAGACGGCAAGGCAGAATGCCGACGAAAGTATCAATATTAATCATATTTGTAGAAAGTTCTATGTAATGTAATTTACGTCACAGACGTTTCATAACTTGTTATCAGTAAATACAAACTATTTTAGTAAAATTCGTAACTAATTCATACGACTTAAGTCTAAAAGGTGGGCATATTGGTAAAAATATTTTCTATTGCCAACGACGTTTTACGCTTGTCGGATGAGTCGGACAGTGTTGCCAAATCAAAAAGTCGACATTTTAAATAATAATAAATAAATAATGCTGGACATTTCATCTGGCCCCAAACTAAGTAAAGCTTGTATTATTTTGGTGTAAAATCTCTATTGGCGAGCGTTGCGGGTAGATGTGCATCCATCGAAATTGTTGGCAATTTCTGTGTTGGCACAGTTTGCAACTCTTCAAAAAGTCACCAAGTTTTGATTCATTTTTGTCCACACCAAATTAAATAAGTTGTCAGCCATTTTTATGTTGACAACTGAGCACACACAACACACGCATAACACAGTGAATAATATCAGCAACATGCGTATTCCTTTGATGTTTACCGCCAAAAACTGAAACACGGTTCCCAATATTTGTGTACAACTTTTGTTGGCAACGTAAAATAACACATTTGTCACCTACACGACCGACGGACGTGTTGACAAAATAAAAGTTGGTACGAAGTAAAAGTACATACGCGCCGAAAGTATCAATAATAATCATATTATTAATTGTTATGTAATTTACGTCACAGACGTTTCTTATCTTGATAACAGTAACGACTTACTCACTTTTACAAACTTTTTGTGTAAGTTTGTGACCACGACTGTTGCAACACAGCCGAAACGTCGGGATAACAAATAAAAAACGAGTGTGCTTTATACCACATGACTGAAGTAAAACTTCTTTTTCAAAATATTAATTTATAAAATTGTTTAATTACAAAATTGTCCACACGTATGTAGGTCGATCAGTCTATGTTCATTCTGGACAGACGGAACTCGCACTCGCACATTAACGTTTAAAAATATACGAAACGTAACTCTCTCTCTTTCTATCTTCACTAACTTATATCTCCCTCTCAAATTCCGTTCGCACTTTTCGTAACGCATTCACCAGCTTACTCCCCATGCCAAGCGTGCGTAAAGAAGTTTTACTTCAAAAAGGTACACACGGCTACACATCAAGCTATATTTTCCATTTTTTGTGTTCTGTGTTAGAAACGGTTTCCTATAGTTATAAATTGTTTCAATAACCATCAACTTATTAAAGTAGGTAGTCTGCATTGAGGGAGTTAGCCATGACACATACTAGCGTAGCTTTTACTATAGCAAATATTCACCAACTTTGTAATAATATTTTCTACTATCTTCACCACTTCTACCAACCAACTTTCGCCGGCATCTTGAGCTGCCGCGCCGCCCTCCGGCCCGCCGCGCCGCGTAATCGTGCTATCCGTCGGTCGGTCCTCATCGAATCGAACGAAACGCCTACGCGTCTATCTCATCATTCAACGACATTTGGATGGAAGTAGAAACAGTCGTCGTAGAAGTCGTAGTCGTCAGTCGGTCCCTTGATGGTCGGTCCGGTCGGAAAGCAGACGGTCTTTTCGTGTCATAGTGACTGTGACATTACATTTTGTTAGGACTTAATTTAGACCAACGACGGCCATTTTGTATTTTTACCGACGAACGGAGTCGAATCAAGTCGAATGAATGACAGACAAGCTTGCGAAAACTAAATCGGCGTTAGTGTTTTTCGGATTGTGTGTGGATTTTTGACTGAGTATCTTTGGTAAACAAAATAAATGTGGTTGGTTTTTGACTAGCACAACTATTGTTTTTTGTGTAAATTGCCATAAATATGAACAGTTTTGGCGGCGTCTGAGGCATTATTTCGAAGTTTTCAAAAATCAAGAGAGTGTAAACGAATAAGAAAAAGCTGTATCGCTCTGGACTGATTTTGCTTCGAAAACCGCTAGATGTAAGTTAATTTTAATATCATTTTCAATATTGAGTGAATTACAAATATTACAATCTATGTACCTCCTACTTCCATTACTTAGCCCATTAGTATTTACCCACAAGCTAGATGCATGTTTGTTTGTTGTGTTTTGTTTGTTGTTTATCTGTACCTACTACTGTAGAACCTATTACCTAGGTAATGTTTAGGGGAGCTAAGGACACTGGACTTGACCACAATTCGTGGGACAGTCCACCGGTGGTTATTTGGAAACGAAATATGTAGATTGTTATTTATAAACTAGCAAAGATGACTTTTAGTATGGAGGTAAAATTGATTGCATAAGTTTAATGTATCCTGTACGAAAGTCAATGGTTTGAAATAAACAATTTGTTTTATTTATTATTTATTTATTTGTAGAAACCAACATCTGTTCTAGCAAGCTGTAAGACAGTTTGTTTACCAGATAGCCAATAACAGGTTTGCATGTCTAATCAGCTATATAGAAACAGAAAAGATGTGATAAACCAATCGACATCTCACATTACAAATACAATGAAGAAAGCCTCCTAACTATAACCTTATCAATCACTAAAGAATTCACTATTCAACTGCTGTAGAAATTGACACTCATACAGAAAAGGTCACAGTCTGTGCAATTACACTGCTTATTGAAATTGTTACTCACCACAAAAATGAGTTATGCCTGTAGTATGTTCCGACTATGGGTAGGTATATTATAATTTTTATTTTTCAAATGACCTGAAGGTGTAACAAACCTATGGCCCTCCATGTTACATGTTATGTCATTGGTCACACCTTTTAAACATGCTCTACGATGCACTGCCCTGCATCCATCAACTATTATTATTTATAAACCAAATTTTCTATAATGGAACAATAATTCTAATTTTATTCAACAAGTCAGTTAATTTATTAAAATAAATTATATTAGTATCTGAAAAACAGTCAAAAGGAATACTTTTCAATTCATTTATTTACAGATGTCAAAGATAAATTTATTTTAGTAAAAACTTAATTAAACATGTCAAATGGTTAGTACAAGTGTGATTTAATTAAACATAACAAAATTTAATTAAAGACTAATATTAGAAAAGTATGTGAGTATCTAGTGTAGGTACTGCGCATGTACCATACAACAATGGTTTAGATGGTCACTGTCCAATCGGTTTGAGAACGCATTCAGTATACCGTTGGAGCTGGCCCGCTTGTGCATGGTGCTGTAGAAACAGTCCACTCGCGCCTCGGCGAACATCCCGGATGCGCTGCAGAACCGGGGCAGTCCCACCAGCACCCTGAACGCATTATTATATGTACTGATATACTGAGATTACTTTTGACTCATTAAATAATTTTGTGTAAGAAACAGCATTGACAGGATAATCTTGTGGTCTATACAATATAAGAAGGCCTGTAACTGAATAGGTTTAATTATTATGTTAAATGGTGGTCATAAATTAGTCTATTCTAATTAAATCCTTAAAGAATGTTAAGAAACTCAGTAGGTATTAAGAATGAGAATCTAATTTATTCGTTTATATTGAAATTTAGATTAGAACCATTCTTCTTTTAGTACCCCCACACACAAATCTCTCTCGCACACAACAACACCACTCTCACAGACCCACACACCACTCACACACCCACACACCACTCACACACCCACACACCACTCTCACACACCACTCACACACCCACACAAATGCACCCAAACAAACACTTTTGTGTCTCGGTGAGCTACTTGCCCACACGTTGCCAGGGAGGTTCGTCAATACACAATTGACACATAAATACTGTTGAGGTTATTATAAAACAATGAATGAACTCTTTATTTTGTGATTATAATCTAACAATCAAAGTGTTCCTCTTCTCCCCTACTTATATACCTATGTATTAGGTGATGTGTGTTTTGTATATTTAGGGTGATATGAATAGTGGTTTGACTATATCAGTACGACGTACTATGAAACTAACAAAAGTTGATTATGCTTATAATCCTCACCATTGATTGTCCTCACCGCTTCAAGACCGACCGCGCGGTGGGGATAATACGGTTTTATATTTGTTTCATAAACCCCACCAGTGGGGCAAAGTGGTGAGGATTATAACTGTTTAATTGTTTAAATGCCAACAGTTTGTTATAATGAAACTTGCATACATACTGTTAAAATTGCATACTAATAAAAAGTTACACCATATTTTGTATCATAATCAAATTTATGCCGACCTGTCAATGCAAAAGACAAAAGGTGTTGTAACTATAACATAATTTTTTACAAGTTGTAGAGTATTAGTGGTCTACTAACTAACGTAGATTAGAGTGTAACAAACAAGATGCATGTTTTCAATATTTTTTTCTTAGAAATATTCATATGTACATGGTTTCAATTCTAATAATAATCGAGAAAATTACTGATATCTAAAAAAAACACCCCCGGTATTCATGAACTTTAAACTAAATTGTGATCATAGATTTTTAAACGTTCTTTCATTAAAAAATGACAAAACATGTGCACATAATTTCGTCTCAATGCTGCATCCTAATCAATAATTCATTCTTACACTATCAATTCGTAAATAAAAGTTTAAAAAAGTATGTGTTTCATTACATAGTATTAGCAATGAATCTCAGTGACCTTGACTGCTCATTCATGATTTTGAACTGTTCAAGCATAAAGGACTATAACAATTCAGTACCTATTTAACTGGGCTATCGTTTAAGAAATAAGTTAAAGGATATAAATTGTGCTATGTATTTACTAGGCGACAATTGTGTCGTGCGACGTCTCGTGTCGCGACTCTTGTCATAGCGAATGAGACGAGATGTCACGCGAAAAAAGTGGTTGTGACATACGGACGGACAGACAAGACTGACATGACGAATCCATAAGGGTTCCGTTTTTTGCCCTAAAAAACGTAAAAAACAAGCAATAGACTAGACTTGTGTTGGTGCTCAGTTCATAAATATTTAATTATATTTTTACAGTAGGTTAAACGTAGTACGAGACCCAACTGCGAGATTACTACGTCCATGGGTTATTTATTGAAGTTACATGTTTTATAGATTATTAATAATTATAATATATCTTAAAAACAAATCTAAAAAAATATTTAGAAAAACCAATTTAATTTTAATTAAAAATACTCCCGTGGCCATGTTTTGGTAGACAATCAGGCAGAAACATATTCCTCCATTCATAATTATCTATGTATGTATATATATTAAAATATTTTTTTAATACTGAAAAAGGTTTCTTAGCCACTGGTTTCAGCCCCTGTAATGATTTTTATAAGGTCCAGGTTAAAAGCCTGTGGTAATAAAATATATTTGAAATTATATTACAAACTAAACAGGAAATCATAGCAGCTGTAAAAAGGCCTTGTTAATATTACTGGTCTTTAGTATTTATGTATTAATATGTGAACATTTGACAAAATAAGTAAAAACGAGCTAAAGTCACTTTCAATTGTTTACAGGTCTCATAAAACATGGAAACAAAGCTCCAACCTGAATTTCCATCATCACCACCTAATGATGAATCAGGTTTGTCTAAATTTTGTTGGTACCCTTCAAAATGAAATATTATTTTTTGCCATTAAAACTTGCAGTTTATTGTATTATAAAGATTACAATTGATCTGAGAAACTATTTTAATTGGGAATTATTAAGCGCTTGACCACTACCTGACCTGATAGTTTGGTTGAAGATGGAGCATGCATTCCTAGAAATAAACTCTTCACTCTGGACTTGAACTTCAAGATTATATTTTTTTGAATAGTTAAATGAATCTTTGTGGGTCAGTCTGATATTCATTGTTTTGAAATTCAGCACTTTAGCGTTTGCTAGAAGTTATTTTAAGTAACAAATAAACGCTTATAAGGCACATTTTGTTGGATTAATTTTTATTTCATTTTGATTCAGCTTTTAAACTGTTGCAGAAATGAGTATGTTTTCAGGGGTTTTTTTAAAAGAATTTTTTCGGAGTATGTTTTAAGGTAAAAATAATAATAGATGATGCAAGAATGTCGTACATGTAACCTACTCATTTCCATGATTCACTGTTGCTTTTTGTTTTTTCTTTGTGGATGCAATTGTAGTGGCTTTCAATACATGGAACTGCCTAGATACGATCGTAGTGCTTTTGGAAATTGCACAATAGTTTATAGAATGGTCACAGTTCGGCGTTTTAAATTTTCTATCGTAAAACGACGCGCAGGCTCCGTTTATGTGTGTGGTATACGACTATCGTTCATGCATCATGAAAAACTCTGCAAACCGCTATAGCCACGCTGAACTGCGTTTGGTCTGTGGAGCTTAGATATTTTTATGTGTCAAGGAGAGCTTGCGGATTCAAATACATTTTCATAATTTTTGAGATGATTAAAAAAACGTATAACTTCAATCAGAAAGTATATAGTCGTATATCATTTTCAATATAACTGGGTATAACATTAATAAAAGTAACCGTTGTTTTCTAGATGGTGAAGAACATGGTTCTGTAGAAGACCAACTGGAAGATTCTCCAAACGGCCAGCTGGACGACGACCCAGACGACCAACCTATTGATAGAAACCCCACAAATAACAATGTCAATGACATCCTGAAACGGCTTCAATTGACCGGAGCTCTATTAAAAAAACCAAAGCAAGAATACTACTGCTATACTTGTGAAAAGGAGTTTTCAGATTGGGAAGAGCTAGAAACTCATCTCATCACCCACGTTTCCCTCCCGTCCGTAGTAATCGACAAGCTGCCGTCCGACGACGAAGATGCCCCGCCGTCGGGGGACGAAGACTGGTCCGAAGAAGAAGAAGAAGCACCAACACCACAAAAAATTGAAATATCACAATTACTTAAAAAAACTGGTCTCTCTCTCAAAAAACCTGCAGAGGCCCCTGAAAGTTCGAACTCCACGTTAGACAAATTAAGTGGCCTTGGATTTACAATTAAAAAGAGCACAACTCCCATTAAAAAAGAGCCAGAGCTGGACAAGAATAAAACCAGCGATGTAATGCAAAAACTTGGAAAACTCGGTGGTTTAAAACTTAAAATTAAATGTGAAGGGTCTAATTTAAACAGTTTTAAAGTAGTAAACGGTTTAAAAGATTTCAAAGCTGAATCTGACGAAGAAGAGGATAAAAGTTCTGATGAAAATGAAAAAAGTGCAGAAAACCAGGATGCTGAATTCGACGAAGAACAAGATAAATCCGGAGATCAAGAACAGGAAGAATCCGAAGCGGAGAATGATTCTGAAGAAGAAAAGAAACCAGCAACAAACAATAAAATCGTCAATGAAAAAATTGCGAATGTTCTCAAAAACCTACAAGGTAAAACAGTCGCGAAAATTGAAGCAAAATCGCCTGTCAAACCTGCGGCTATCCTTAAAATACCTACGAAAGACGTGCAACCTGCCAAACTTGTTGGAAGGCCTAACATGAAACAAACACCAAAGAGAGGCGCTAACTTACCGCTACCCCCGAAAGAAGGGCCGAAAATTACAGAAATATCAACACCAAACAGCAACTCACCAAGCTCTACAGCAGAGCGACGGCAATCACAAAACAGGAATGTAGAAAGCGTTACCGTCAAAAAAGAGCTCGAAACCGTTGAATCTCAAACCGCGTCCAACGCTCCGTTGTTCTCAGGTCAGATCAAAACGGAACGTTCATCGCCGCCTATCGAAGACAGAGCAACTCCCATCATCGCAACTGTCAAAACAGAATCGGAACCTGCAGCAGCACAAAATGCGCAACCCCTTTTCTCCAGTCAAACTAGTCGACCGCCAGAACCAGAACCTGTAGTTAAAACAGAAGACACTGGGGTTACTATCATAGAAATCAACGGTGACTCCAATGATGAAGACGACGATTGTTGCGTTGTTTCAGCAACTCCTGCGACTGACGTAAAGCCGGTTATACCTAAAGCTGAACCGGATAATACAATTGAACAAGTCAACTACCCTTCCCCGTCCTACCCAGCCGCCTCTGCCGCTTCTTCACCCAGCTGGGTAGCTGTAAGCCCATCAAGCTACCCAATAACCTCCACTTACGGCAATTCGCTGCCTCGCAGCTCATCATTACAGAAGAACCACTCCTTCAACTGGAATGCGCCAGAATCAAAACCGCCGATTGATATGCTAGAAAAAAGCGCCGAAGATATTTTCGAAAGCCTACTCTCGAATACTCCCAAAAAAGAAGGATTTTCGATGTCAGATAGTGAATACATATCGTTGGATACTTTAGGTCCCCAGCATACCTGTGAGATCTGCAACACCAGGTTTACCAGTATATCGCTCTTAGACGATCATAGAAGAATGACGGGGCATTCAAAGTCTTTAGTTACACCTACGTCGTCCACCTTGCTACCTTACAACCCAACCGGAGCATCAACTATACTTCAGAGCTTGCTACCAGTTAAACAAATGGTGGAACAAGTGGGGAAAATGTCTGGTATGGGCGGACCTGGTTTCACGCATCAGCAGAACGTAATGATCAATATTCAAGCTTACCCGGGTGCTGGAGGCGTGGTGCCTCAGCAAGGAGCGTACAACGCTTATGGTCAACAACAGAATATGCCGCCAGGGTACCCGCAAACACCAAATAATATGTACGGCCAGCAGCAAATGCCTGGACAATACCCCAACCAGCCCTATGGAGCCGGCATGGCTGGCCAGCAAGGATATGGACAATTTCAAAATTCAATGCCCAAACCCGGATACCCTCCAAATTCTTTTGACTCGTCACCATTCTCAGCAACGTCACCCCTTCAAAGCATGCAGCAATCTGTATATGGTCAGCCGCCTACCAGTATGAGTTCACAGTTGGGCCAAATGGGTCCACCTGCAGCTCCACATAGTAACCAATACCTGCCCACTTCGGGCTCTAATATGATGAAGCCTCCTATGACAACTAGCAGCGGAGTTAGAATACAGAATATTCAAACTTTCTCTCCTGGACAGATGCTTGGTATGCAGGGCCATTCAGGATCGGATCCTTCGGGGGCTCAACCCCTGGCCCCGGGCCAGTTAGTCGGCGGTCAGATGCCATCGCCTGGCCAGATTCGGATGGCTGCAGGTGCTAACGTCACGGGCCCACGACCTCGAATGCCCAACGTCAGAGGACAGCGGCCGATCATCAGGCCGGGTATACAAGTGCACGGCCAAATTCGGGGTAATAAGCCAGGAGTAAGAATGCCGATGAAAAGGCCAGGTATTGCCGGCGCTCCCGGCGCTCCGATGAAGAAGCGCCCAAACATCTTGCTGCCGGGAAAACATGACAATGAAGACTGTCAAGTCATGGCACTCCAGAAACAACGGGATGGCATGCCTATGATCCAGAGCGTGCAAGGTGCTAAAGATAAACTGAACCTGGGCAGTCAGATTTCAATAACGAAGAAGGTTGTGAATAAAGAGGCTAACGCTATGGCTAACATCTTGGCTACGAGAGGAATCAGTGTGAAGCAAAAGCAGAAAAGTCGGTCGCCTTCTCCCGAGCGGCCGGTTCCACATATTCCGAATCTTGGCGCAGGAGTCAGCATCAAACACACGTCCAAGTCTAGCAGCTTTTCCATCCCAGAAGCTAAAGTCGGCGGCGGCATGCTGTCCTGCAAGGTCTGCAGCAAGATGTTCATGAACCAGAATTCTCTATCGGCCCACATGTCTGCCGCGCACAACACCAATAAGCTGCCGATGTTCAGGTGCGAGGAGTGTCCCGCAGCGTACCCTAAAATATTACAACTGCAGCATCATAAAAGAGTGTTTCACAATGTGGTCGGTCCCAATCGAGAATTGGGGCTGCCCGTTGTAGACATGTCCCAAGAAGACAACTTGAAGAGATTGAGTAGTCTTGGTATCTATAGTTTTATTCCGCTAGCAGATAAGGACGGTGGAGCCGGTTGTTTCGGTCTGCCAATAATCTCTGTACATAATGCGCAAAATGGCATGACTAAAAACTTGCAAGCGCTCGGAGCTGAAGGCCTTCTAAGTTTGGGTCCCATCAAACAGTTACCGAATACGTAGATGTTATAAGAACTGATTATTTTGAAATAGATATGGTTTACCTTTATATGAGTTAAAATTTAGATTTTTTTATTAATATAGGTCTTCGATCAATTAAATCGAGGATTTAGGTAGAACTCGTACTACGTATCTTATAATAATTTTAAGTACTTATAAATTTACGTGTCACAAATAACATTATTTACAAATATGCAATTTGAAGTTCAATGTTCTAACCAGCTTCTATACTTTTTATTGAATATTTCTTCTTGAATTTTTTTCGAAGTCAAGCGGGATTAAAAAGTTGAGAAGTTGAGACCTTGATAAATTTGTTCATTATCAGCCTATAGCAGTTTAGTGCAACAACACGTCTCGCTACATCTTACTACACTACGCTTCCCTGGGCGTGGTCTTGTCTCGGGAACACGACTCTGCGGCAGATGTGACCAGTCGACTGTCACTTCATCCTCTGTTTTACCTCGTTTTGGATTCTATCCTTCAGGAAAGTTCTTATAAATCTTTATCTAGCATGAATGCAAAAAACAGTAATAATAATAATATATTTCTCACAAAATCTGTGTATAAATCTCTGAAATGAGTTCATTAGATGGGTTATGTTATCCAGGGTGGTAATGGAACTTGTCAAACACGATGTTGGAATATTATTGTTGTTTTTATAGATAGAATGGATGATGTTGGTATGTATTAGTCTATCAGACGCCACTGTCCGGTCTTAGTAGGTAAACTGGCCAATACTTCGTTGAAGCAATTAGCTCTTTTATCTGAGTTGTTAAACAGATGAAGACATACCTGAGGATCAGATAAAAGAATGTCCAATTCTGACAAATCTTTATTGAGCAGTTTCTCCCATGCCGCTGGTCCTACTTCCAAGTTGTCTAATCTCTGAAGGTGTTTATATCTGGATGAACTGAACATTGAATGATATTGTTCGCGAGTTCAGGATTTTCACAATACCTGCTGCACTTCGATAAGAGGATCCTTCTATCATGAAGAGAGTGATTGGGGATGCCCGGGATGTAGAGGAGCTCGCTATATTCGTTGGTACCGGTCCTCCCAGTTGGTTGAGGAGTAGATAGCTCGAGTATTCGTTTCTCCAAGTTCTCTGTGTAGGTGGTCATTGATCTTGCCAGGTTCCCCCATGATTTTATCATGTCCTCCTGGAATTCCCGCGAATTCTTTTCTTGTTCCCTGTACTCCTTTGCCCTTACAACCATGTCATCCCTCATTGCTGAGATGTCAGATAATTTAGTCATACTATCCTTGGACAGTGCGATCTGGTATGATTGTATAGATATCTCTGTGCACAATCTAAATGAGGAAGTGGATACTAATGCTGCTGCTGCTAAAATTTTGGTGATTTGCCAAAAGTCGTCTTTGAGAAGGTTATGAAGTTTTACGTAAAGTTGTCTCACAGATGGGGTGGGAATATTTACGACTTTATTGAGTTGATCCAGGACTTCAATGATCTTTGGATCCAAGCCGTTTTTGAGTTGCAACAGAAAGTTAGAAATCTTCTTCAAATAGTCTGCTTCAGAGGTCTCTGTTTTTATGTCCCTATACTGAGCGTTGTTATACTTGATGAGCTCCCTGTCCTGACCGGTCATGGTGTCCGAGAGGTCATCTATATGCTGAAGGAGCTCTTGAATGATATTTGGATCTTGATGTGAGGTGCCCTGTTTATTCGACATGATAGAAAACAATCCTGGGACAACTATCTCCCCTTTATGCTGCTTTAATAGAGGAGACAAATTAACCAAATCGGAGGAATTGAGAAAGGGATCAGTGGGATAGATGGGGATTATTTTGGAGTTGAGTTTTCCTTTTTTCTTCTTTTTTCGTGATGAATGAGAGGAGCCTTTAGGTGAAAGAGAGAATGAAGATGAAAATGAGGAAAATATTCCTTTAAAAGAATTAAGCATTATTTTTTGACAGTTAATAGTAATTTTGGCTAAAGACAGCTAAAAAGTAGTTTTATCCGTTAATTCAGTCAAAAAGTACTTTTGACAGATGTCTGAAGCTATTCTGTTCCAGTAGTCCCATGGGACAAGTGATACAAATATTTTTGTTCCAAAAGTCCCATTACCGTCATCGCCGATAATAAGCCTAACGGCCTATTGCTATCTGCCGCTAACACACTGAATGGCAGTAGGTCATCAGTCAAAAGTACTCTTGACCAACATCTCCAGTCAATATTACTATTGACTGTTTTTTGTAGTTAAAGTATTTTTGATCTGTTATGAGTTTTAATTGTAACCTATTCAGCTTCACATAATCCTGTAACTTTATCGTGCCAAAAAAAAACTATTTTTCTGTTCTTTGCGTGGAAATTGGATTTTAATATCACAAATAGTTTATCAACTTTTGTTATTTTAAGAATTTAATATATAGAAGTTTTATGTTTCTGGTTGTTAGGGCAGAGATATTATGTCTAACTTTTTATTAGCTGTAGTAAAATGACGTTTTGTGGGTTGCCGGTTTTGCAAGAAAAATAAATAGGGATGTAGCTAAATGAGTGAATCATAAATGAATAATCAGTTTGGTTTTTTTTTTGATATTTAATATTAAGTTGTAATGTATTTTTTTAACCTATTATTATTACTATACTAGAGGATTGATCTTTTTTAGTGGAAGTATAGGGAGGTACATTCAAAATGAAACAAAAACGTCATAATAATGTTATTTAATTAATTTTTGTGAACTGAATCACATCCCTATTGAGATTAGGCTGGCAACATTATTTTACGGAATGACATTTAGAAACGTAATTTTACTGCAGCTAATAAAAAGTTAGACTATAGTTGTGAGGTCCGTATTCCAAAAAAGGTTTTTATTGAAAATTCAAACTAAATTCTTGAGTGTCACTTCGCTTCTTGTCTTCCGCTACTGTGACATATGTGACTTGTTCTGGGGTTTATATGAGCGGTTTTCAAAGCAGTGCTATTAATAAGCTTCCAGTATTGTACATAGATGCCGTTGCTCGGTAATCAATGTCAACTTCATGTTTTTAATCATTAGGCACTGGCATGGTGGAGTCACTGGGTACATACAAATGCAAGCCGAAACTTAAAGGAAAAGTTAATTGTTGTAGTAATTTATTTAAGCTGGATTAGGCAGTCTACGCCATCTATCGGGGCAAACGGAACTATTTTTATCTTTATTCCTAAATACCCCTCATTCTGAAGTACGGACCTTATTTTTTTTTTCTTTTCATAACGAATAATATCAATTTATTTTCATTCACTTTTGAACTTTTTATATCTTTTGCAATAAAGTATTCTCCTCGTGGATAAAGCTGTCTGCATCTTGGGCGTGCTGTTACCCCTCTCTGAACTTAGGATTCTAGTAACTCCCTCGCTCTAGAATTCTTCGTTACGTTCGGGATTCTATATAGCGCCCGTGACGCAAGGCAATGCTTTATCCCCTCGTTTAATAATCAACTATTATTTTTCACACTTTCTGTGAGACAATAAAATCAAATCTAGGTTGGTGCATTCTGTGCAGAGGTTAGTTCGATTTACGAATAAGTTCTTACTGTGTGGGTCTCTTAGGTTCAAATTTTAATACAGATGAGGTACCAAATGAAATTCAGTACAACTTAGTCCCGGCTCAGCCGTAGGGATATAATCACCTGCTTTCTGTGAGGTTTACATGACATTATTTGACATTGTCGAGCAGGTGGTGTTAAAATAAGTTTTATGTATAACAAAGTTGAGATCAATACATGTATTGTAATGTTATTAATTTGTTGTAAGTACCTCAATAAAATACATCGCTCACTCAACGCTACCTTACATACTGATTGAAGAGTTTCGGCGAAACAAAACTGGTGTAAATAAACAATACTAACAAGTAGACTGATTCCGTATACGTTGAGAATGTATTGATATCTATACTAATATTATAAAGAGGAAAGATTTGTATTTTTGTGTGTATTGAATAACTTGTAATGAATAAACTCAAAAACTACTTACTGTTCCGATTTCAAAAATTCTTTCACCATTGGAAAGCTACATTCACCCTGAGTAACATAGGCTACTTTTTACCCAACTGCGCAAAGGAGGGTAATGATTTTATTGAAAAACTACGCGTGCGAAGCTGCGGATTGGTCAGCTAGTCTTAGATAAAAACAAAAAGGGAAGATACGGTACGCGCTTACATTGCTAATAGTCAAACTAGACCCTGCTGCACTACATAGATAATCTCACACACGTTTATAAAGTAAGTTACATCACGTTATTACGTGGAGTGTCAATCCGGTGAGCGAGACAGAGCGAAGAGCCTATGTTTAGTGCAAGCGAGAGAGAACTAAGTGTCAGTTGCGACGCCCGCCAAGTCGCCGTAGTACCTAGTACGAGCACACGATTGTGACTGAAGCGAAATTGTGTGTATGAACCTAATTTCAGCTGCCCACTTGCGAGACGCTTGTGCCGTATCTTCCCTTTTTGTTTTTATCCTAAGATTGAGATACATGCATTTGTCATTACTTTCCAAATAATGCTTTGCTGTACTTTGTAATAAATGAGCCTCTGGCATAGGGAAGAGTGACCCAAAAACATATCAAAAAATATTTTAATGGGACATACTATTCTTTTTTTGTGCGCAGTTACAATTAACTCATGAGATATATCTCGCGTACGACATCTCGAAATTTACGAGTAGGTACCGTTCCCAGTTGGCATGAACTGCGAAGAAATAGATTTACTCACTTTATTTTGAAATGGTTAGGTACTTATTATGTTAAATTACGTCTGTAACTGGTTATGCTTTGTAAATATGCTCCCATGTAAGAATACGAATATAATGAATAGACTTAAGTTGATTTGTTCTAAATGCAGTAGGTATATTTTATGCAATCTAATGCGAGTAAGTTGCTCACACAGGGTTCCGTGCATTTTTGTTACTAGTACGACGTGTTGTTTATCTGTTAGGCTTGGACTATATGGCATAGGAGTCGGATGGCCTCGGATCGTGTGTACCTAGTCAGGTCATAAATTCTGTCACATGTTTAATATAAAATAATTGAAACAAGTTTATTCATTATGTAACCATTTATATACCAAAATGAACTTAACAAAACATAGATTCTTATGACACTAAAGTTTATTCAAAATGACCTCCGTGATTTTGAATACAGGCCTTCAATCTGCGCGGCCAGTCGTCTATCGCAGCACGAACGAGGTCCATGTCAATATCGGCGGCTGCCTTAATCAAGGATGTCTTGAGTGACTCCAAATTGGGATGAGGCTTTGAGCACGCCTTTTCCTCCAAGTATTGCCATATCTTGTAATCTAACGGATTCAAATCTGGACTGGAGGAGGGCCAGTCTTCGTGCCGGATGAAGTCGATTTCACGCGCCGCCAGCCAGTCTTGTGTGCTCTTCGCTCTATGAGCTGGCGCCGAATCTTGTTGGAATACCCAGTGCCTGTTATTGAACATGGTATGAGAAACAGGTTCCACAAGGTTCGTCAGGACTGTATTTTGATACACAACTGCATTCGTTTTTACACCTTTCTCACAAAAATGTACCTCTGTTAAGCCCCAATAAGAAACTCCCAACCATACCATGAGCGAGGATGGAAAATGACCTCGTTGGACACGCGGAATATGGTTGCTCGCTTCTTCACTACTGTGAGCGTACACCTTATCATTTTGTTTGTTGTAGCTCTCTTCTACGGTAAAATTTTTTTCATCCGAAAAAAGAATTTCCCGATATTTTTTTCCGCGTACCGCTTCAACAAAGCGCGGCATCTCTTCAGTCTCAGGTCCATTAGACGAGCATTCAAACGATGTCCTGTTTTTCTTCGATATGCCCGAAGCCCTAAGTCTTCATTTAACACCCTTTTCACCGTGGTTCTGCTTAACCCCATCTGAAGGGCCAACAGTTTCTGCTTACGTTTGGGATTTCTTTGAATTCGCTCCTTCACAGCTTTTATCACTGCTGGAGTCCTAACAGACCGAGGGCGACCACTTGATGGTGCGATAAACGAATCTTTTGGTTATAATAAATTTTTTAGTATGTCAAAAATTTGAATTGGTGCGTAACCGCAACGATGCAACGCAATAACTGCAACACGGTCTTCTTTAAGCGTCCACTCCATATTTAAAAATGAACAAAATTCTAAAAAGTATACATTTTTATTTTCATGAACAATTCGAATTCTATAAACTTTTTTGTGGCCAGCATTCTAAAAGAAAAGTTTTTACTGTGTGACAATACTAATGACCTGACTAGGTAGAGTCGATGCAGGAAAAATTCAAATGCTTGGTTGTGCGACGGATTGGTCAGGGACCGTTAAAAAACGGTTCCTGACAAGCATTGGATGCCATATAGTCCGAAAACCGTTTACCTATTCACTAGGCGAGAAATGATCCGTAACACGTGTCGCCAGATGGTCGTGTGATGTCGTGTACCATCGGGCGACATCGCCGGATATCCTATCATATTAAAACAGAGGCATGCTATCTTCGATATCCGGTGATAACGCACGATATATACCTATTTGGCGAAATGTGTTTCGTCCGACACATTTGTCGCCTAGCTATTATATGGATTTAATCACTAGAAAGAGGTCATGTGTATTACCAATTTAAAGAGAGGTAAACAAAGTATTAATTAATTTTGTATGAGATATTAGATTTAGTATGTACCTACCTGTAGCAGCCAACTAACATAATTAGCCGTTCAATCAACAGCCTAGCCTCTTTACTAAACAGCGCCGTTCAACTAGCAGACACCGTATGGCAGTAGGTCGCTAGGTTTTTCTTTTGACGTGATAACGTCTTGTAAATCGAACGCCGGCTGCACGCACGAAAAAGTGTTACGTTCCGCCTAAGCCGAGCGTACAAGCGAGAGCGCGGAACAATCACGATCGGCCTAAGCGTTCGGCTTGTGACGCATCTATCTCTTCCACTCATTATCACGTAAACGGACTTAGACAACCAATTTTTTAATAAACAAAAAAGAATGTATGAAAACTAAGAGTGCAGACTCGGAGAGAACAACGCGCCCAACTAGAATTTAAATGTTTTAACAAACGCTACGACTGAATATCGTTCAGGCCGCTAGTTAAACGGCGCTGTTAAGTAAAGAGACTAGGCTGTTGATTGAACGGCTAACTAAGCTAGTTGGCTGCGACATACCTACTTAGTAATTAAGATGTTTTATTACTTTTTGAAATACATGCTACAAATACAAAGTCATGACAGGAACGCATGTCTCGCCAAAAGTTTGTTGCAGAGACAAACTACTCTGTGAAAGACTACACGGTCGTACAAACAGCGTAGACTAAGACTTAGTAATAGGGTCCAGTTGGCAACATTTGAATATGGAACCTTATTAGGCAAAATAAGAACACATTTCTAAACAATTTATTTACTAATTAAAGTATTTAGTATGCATATAACGCGTTTTTATTTATTTTTCCCATGTTTTACATAGGTAATTCCGACGTCGAACATCACGGCAATAAAATAATTAGCTAAAAATTCAGTTTAATTCCATAAAATAGTGTAGCTATACATTTACAGTAGGTAAGTACACACGAGAATCAGAAATGAGGAGGTACGTAGGAGAACTCAAGTCACCGACATAGCCCGACGGATTAGCACGTTGAAGTGGCAATGGGCAGGCCATAGCGCGCAGAACAGATGGCCGATGGGGCCGGAAAGTTCTCGAATGGAGGCCACGAACCGGCAGGCGCAGCGTAGGACGTCCACCCACAAAATGGGCAGGCGACTTGGTAAGAACCGCAGGTCGGCGTTGGATGCAGGCCGCTTCCAACCGCAGTTCCTGGAGATCAATGAGGGAGGCCTTTGTCCAGCAGTGGACGTCCTACGGCTGATATGATGAAGTACACACGGCTACACATCAACATCAAGCTATATTTTCCAGTATAAGCTGACCTCGCATTGTGTAGGCTTTTCGTAGAATGAGAGGTCAGCTTATACTGGAAATATATAGCTTGATGTGTAGCCGTGTGTACAATACCAGTACGTTTTATCTACTTCAAATCAAATGTAAAAATAAAACACGGTTCTACTCACATAATAAATAACTATATACCCAAACAGGAAAATACAATAATATAATAAAAATTACCAACTAAGTTTAATACTTACAATCGAGCAATGCACAAAAATATAATCTTATCTAACTCAATATTAACTAAAACTTTACAAATATAACAGGAAATTGAGGTGTGTATGTAGGGTAAACACACCGGTTACTTATAAGATACACAACAGGAAAATATAAAATTACCAATTATGTATAAATACAATCGAGCAATGCACAAAAATATAATCAATATTATCTAAAACTTTACAAATATAACAGGAAATTGAAGTGGGTATGTACACACGGCTACACATCAAGCTACCTATACAATTCCAGTATAAGCTGACCTCTCATTCTATGAAAAGCCTACACAATGCGTGGTCAGATTATACTGGAAAATTATAGCTTGATGTGTAGCCGTGTTTCTATCTCAGTAAAAATTACATACCTACTTAGTGCTTCACAAAAGCTGAGACATCTTGTCAATAGAATGTTTATCAACGAATGTACTTTAATAAGCTCATTCAGATGCGTTTGAGCACGGCAGCTATGTGACTGTTGTCTAGCGACATCTTCATAATCCCCTCCAGCAAATTTCCAAGTGCGCACTAAGTCGTTAGGTGTTTTTCTACCTTCATAATCATTTATTGATCGATCTAAGCGAGATTTCCAAATAAATTTGGGCAAATCGGCATTGTATCTATGTATGTTTGTTTGTCCGAAGATAAATTTCAAAGCGTTGATCTGATCATCGTGAAATTTGATACAATTTTGGTGTGACTAAATGAGCTAAAAATGTTGGGGAGTTGTTGAGATATTGGGGTTCCAGAGGGGTAAAAAAAATGTTGACTTAGGTCAGGTGGGACGTCATATTAAAGGTCTTTATTAGTACATTTAGACTCCGTTTTTATTTTTAGTAGTCTATAGTTTTTGAGTTATTAGCCTTAATAAAAACAGAACTTTGACAAAATTCACAGGGTACACCAGTGACCCCACAGTGCTGTAATTTGGTATGCGTGTAGCTTATGTGACACAATTAAAGGCAAAAGTGTTAAATCCAGAATAACTGCAATTTGTACCTCAAAAAGGGTAACCAATTACTACCTAACATAAACTGCCGTTACCTGTAATTTGAATGACACTGTAGGTCAAGTAGTTGGTTATTTATTACGTGGCACTATTTTGATAGTCACAGATTACAAATAATACTTTAGTGTTCTTAAGGGAGACAAGCGAGATCTCAGTTCGAGGCAAACCACTAGTTATATTAAACTGGAAATATATAGCTTGATGTGTAGCCGTGTGTACCCAGACGTTTCTCTCCTATCCCCATCCTGGCAACAGCCCGAGCCGAGGTTCGTACTTAAGTGGTGCCCTTGCGCTAGTTGCCTCATCAAAAACTTACGGCAGGCTGAGCGCCTTCTGCGCTCGCCAAAAGTTCGGTTATGCTGCAACGGCCTCAAGAAGCCAACAGCGAGATTAGTCCATTCGAAAAAAAAATACGGTGTTCAGTTCGGCGGTACCATTGCTAGGGAAACATTCTCCTCAATACACGAAAAAATATCGACCCGGTGTTTCAATCTCAAGAGCCCAACAAGCCTACAGCGCCCTCCAATCCAGCAACTAGGTGCACCGTTGCTCACACTTACCTTTTTACGAAGTCACACACTGAATACAGCGCCATCTATCTAGGTAACCGGAAAATTTTTGATTTATATTTATCGGTGTAGTTTTTGAAGAGATCTACAAGGATACCCTATGAACTTTATTTAGGAGCTAGTGGTAGATAACAAAACAATCATAATTTCACAATAAGTTTATTAACTTAAATTCAATGAATAAAGCTTTGAAAATTAAATCACCATTACTATCTAGACACAATAAATCCATAAAACATTGTTCTTATTTGTGCAATATGTCATACGTAGATTTAATATAAAAAATTGTTTTGTTTGTAACTTTGGCAGAGTAAACATTAAATTCAGAAGTTTTCATAAACATCTAAATGCTGTATGCCACAGGAATGTTTAAGACAAATGCTATAGAAATCTAAATTGGGGCAAGTCTGATAATTTTAGGTATAAACTACCTATGAGTAGTAAGTCAATTCACTAGACCAACTACTATAGAATGTAATCCTGTTGGTTACTTCGTAGCTTTTGTTGTTAAAGTAACAGTAGAAACACCACAACGCCGTGCACGCTCAAAAACTCCTTATTTTGTATTATTGCAAAGGAATTTAAACGCCAATGCACTGCGGTTATGTACCCAGCCCTGATAGCAGATCTTCACTCTTTGTCAACAATACCGAGAACTATTTGCTTGCTAGAGAATCTATCCATAATAAGTTCATAATTAAGTACTACATGGTAAGGTGATGTGATTGGTGGTGTGGTTATTCGAGACGGATCAGCTCAACATCAAAAATGAGGGTGGAGTTGGGGGGGATGACACCGGGGTGGCCTTGCTGGCCGTACGCGAAGTCAGGGGAGCACGTCAGCTTGGCACGCTCTCCAACAGACATCTGGAATTAAAGAATACAATATTAGAAATCGCAGAAGGATTTTTTATTATCTTATACACGGTGTTGGAATGACTTGCCCCCACCACTTCGAGCGTTAAAAACCGTAACAACCTTCAAGTTGGCTCTCAAAAAGGAACTCATTCTTCGCCAGAAATACATATAACGCCTGCTTCACTCACTGGACAATGCGCTTCGAGTATTGGTGGGTGGGTATTCTGCTCTATACTCTTCATAGATAGTCGTCAACCTGTTTTTGATTGGTCTATGTCTGTTCTTTTCTTAATCGTTCCTTCCTTAATTCCATCCTTTATTTGTTTATTTTATTCTAATTTTTTATACGTAGGTAGGCACTTTATATGTATGTATTTTACTAATGCCTGTTTTTTCATGTTTCTTCGGTGTCTCTCTCTGGTCGTGAGGTCACAATAACAGGCTCAGTCTGAAAACCAGCGTTGGTCTGCACTTAGTGCCTAAGCGTGGACCAACACAAAGCTGAGACTGATCCTTTTTGGGGACACCACACAGTACAGAACCTTTTAGCGGCCACGTATTTATGTAGCTCTTGTTAGGTACCTGCCTACAATGATCGTTTCTAATTCTGTTGTTTATATGTCTTTCTGTATTTTATAGGTTTTATTTTATTTTATTACCTTCTGTTTTGTCTGTACTGAACTGTTGTCCTAAATAAATGTCTTTTACTTATAAAATCGATCGTTCTTTACAGGCTTCATAACTAAATTCCTTAAAAAAAATTAATATTATTTTGTGTTTTAAATAATTCTTTCTAGAAGTAGAGTAGTCTCTTAAAAGTTATATCTATAAAATGAGAATCTGTTAGCTATAAGAGTTTGTTTACATTGATATCAAGTGCTGTTGATTCTATGTATAATGAATAAAAGAAAGTATGGACCGATTTGATGAAATTTAGTATACAGATAGATTTATGAATACGATTGAGACATAGGCTACATTGGCTTTTGACCCGACTGTGCAGATGGGTAATGTTTTTATTGACAAACCACGCATGCGAAGCCGGTGGCGGCTAGTTACCTATATTTTGATGTGCCCTTATTTTATTAACCCCTGTCACAAAAAGTGGGTTGTTATAATAATAACAACTATTGCTGGACATTTGAAACGGCGCTACCTAGCTCCAAACTAAGCAGATCTATGGGAACCAGATAACTAATAACATACATACATTTTTTTTGTAAAACAAATATCTGTGGAACATCAAACATTTATTCCGCGGGAATCGAGCCTGCTACCTCTTGCGTCTCAGCAGCCTATTCGCCCACCGCGCCGTATAAGTTTGACACATAAGTCTGGCATTATAGTTCCCAAATGGATGGACCAATACAGGCACGGTTTTTATTTTTAAAATTGTAAAAATTTACTTAGAAATATCTAGAATCTAATAAATGGTTTGATGAGTTTACCTTGGAAACACCCTCATCCCAGCCTTTGATGACCTCTCCCTTGCCGATGCGGAACTTGAAAGGTTTGCCGCGGTCACGTGAGGAGTCGAACTTCTTGCCGTTCGTCAGTGTACCGGTGTAGTGGACCACCACAGTCTGCCCTGACTTAGGATATGTGGATTCTGTAATAGATACAAGATTATTGATCAAATCAACTTGGGCAAATCAGCGTTGTATGTATGTATATGTACGTATGGATGTACGAACATCGTGAAATTTGATACATAGGTGATGACACAATTTTGATGTGACTAAATGAACTAAAAACGGGGGGGGGGGGGGCTTTGTTGAGATATTGGGGTTCAAAAGGGGTAAATGAAAATGAGACTATTGGGTCAGATGGGATGTCAAATTAAAGGTCTTTGTCTTTTTGAGTTATTAGCCATAATAACAACAAAACTTTGACAACATTCACACGGTACACCAGTGACCCCACAATGCTGAAATTTTGTATTAGTGTAGCTTTAGTGACTTATATATAGGCAAAAGTCCAGAATAACTGCCTTTTTTACCCCAAAAAATATTAACCAAATAACATGTAGCAATGATCCTCTCCATCCAAAGGTTGTCTGGAAGAGAATGCTTTGTTAAGCAATAAGACCTCCCATTTTGCTTATATTTATTTGTTTAATTCTTTATATCTATTATGTTTAGCTTGTGAGGTATAATACAGAATTTTCATTCATTCATTCATGAACTCCCATTACCTGTAATTTGAATGAAACTGTAGGTCAAGTAATTTGGTCGTGGCGCTATTTGGATAGTCAAAAGTTACGATTAATATATTTTTATGGGAGACTCGCGAGATCTTAGTTCGAGGCGAAACACTAGTGTTATTACAAATCTTTTTTTTTTTTAACTATGTTGTCCTACTCTTAGGCAAAGGGTAGCCCTTTCATTCATTGCAGTCCGTAACAATTTAAATTTTGGCCCAATCTGGTTCATGTGTATCGAGATTGTCTCTCCATCTTTTTATGGGCCTACTTCAGCATCCTACCTAACATTATATTATTGGATAATTTAACATCTCTACCTATGGATGTGGGGTCTTTTATTTTACTAACCTATGCAGTCACGCTGCTCGGCAAAGGCCTCCAGTATCTCGAATCTTGTCTGAGTACCGAGTAAGAGATCTGATGTCCATTATGGGGATAAAGATGTACAAATATTTACATATCAATATTTTTGAGGAGAAATAAAAAAAAGTATTTCTTAGCCAGTTAATTTGCTCTCAGAGCCAAGTGCAAATTACTGAAATTAGATACCTATGCCTTTCAGATGTTATATTCAAAGAACCGCTTTAGTTCTGCTCTGTTTCCAAAGTATTGTGTGATACAGGGAGTACAAAAACATGTACATACGTACTAAGAGTAGACGAGACATACAAATGCTATTTACTTACTAGTACACATAGTACATAGGTGGGTTTATTTTAATAATTGCAACTTAATTTCCTGCTAATTTACTCAAAGTTCAGGTTATCTGATTAACTATCACCTCTTTATAACTTCACAGTAGGTGGGTATCGCAAAGATGTATGCACCTTGAACTTTGAATGTGTCTGAACCATGAATTAGCGCTTTGGTCGAGACTTCAGAACCTTCCAGAAAACTCATATAAAGCGCTTCTAATAGATAATTGAAGTCCCAGATTAAGTTTGAGAAGTTCTCAAGGAGTTTATGATACATAAACAACAAGATAAATTATTACAGCAACCAGCAGAGCAAGGTGTGTTCCTGTCGGAAAAAGCCGCAATAAATAAAATTGCGGTCTATAACTGGATAAATAACTTACCGTCTCCGGGGGAAATAGTTTCCACGTTTACACCCATGTTTGTCGAATTCAATGCAAATTACAAAATAATTTACTTTACGGCACAGGTGCAGCAGCGCAACGCGGTAACTATTTTTTTTACAAATGGCGTCTTCTTGGTTTTTTTTTACAAGTTATATAGTTTTATAGTAGTCAGATTAGTCAGTGTTGCCAATCTTACGAGAATGAAAAACAGCATAACTAAAATCTCGTGACACACTAAAAAAATTGTCTAAAACAGTCTCGCTTCGTTAGCTAAATAAACACAATAAATGAGTTTAAATATATATATTTTTTTTTAATAGTGTCTTTGAGACTTTGTCAGTTTGACATGATTAGATACCATCATTTTCGGCGGCTTATTTTCAGTGAGCGCCATCACGCTAGATGTAACTTAATATTTTTTAATCAAAAATGAAAAGCCCCTTATGATTAAAATCTAAAAAACAACGCCACATATCTTGGATAGCTTGATTTTTTTTCTAGATACTGTATAGGGGGATGGGGAACGGCGGCAACCAATAGTTTTTGGGGAAAAAAATATAACTATTTTGAGATCAAGTAATATCGTGTAAAAATACATAACCTCAAACCTCCGCTCGGCTTCGCTTTTTGGGGTGTCACGCACAAGACTGTCTAATTTTTAGAAGCCCAACAAAACATAGATAATCCTAGGTGTCTGCACAGGAGCAGGATGCTACGTCAGGAACAACGTCATCGCCCGCGACGTGCAGATGTCCAGCGTCGAGGACTTTGTGGTAATGTTAGCGCGTTGTATGTACGATCGTGCCGACAATTGCCGACACGTTCACCTCAACGCCATCGCTCCACTGCACGCACGTTCACCTGACATTCAAACTCCCTGGCGTCTATTACCACGGGAGCTCCTGTGCTCACCATCCTCTCCATAGCGTATACCACAAGAGGACCAACGTTAGCCAAGACATCGGCCACGTAACGTCTGAGGCCAAACTGCAAGCCAGGATGGCACTCCGGACATCACCCCGTGACTCAGAGATAGTCGTCTCTGACGTTGAAGCCAGGGTTAAGCCCGAAAGTCCAACCCTTACCCACACTTTCCAAACAAAAATGGTCAAAGTGTTGAAGACCCATGATGATGGAAAAATGTGAAAACTGTCAAAGAAAGCCCTAGAAATCACGCGGAACTCCATCGTTTTACCGTTTTTAAACTGTCAACTTGACATTGGCATAATTGTGGCAACAACTAGTCACAGAGGCCGGCCCTAATATCCAATACTGAATACATTTAGTAGGTAATCAATCAAATTTAAAAATCAATTTTGTCTCAGACAAAAATATGCAAAGCTAATTAAAGCTAAAAATCTATATATAATAGATAAAATTATCGTGTCATAGTGTTTGTAACAAAACTTCTCCGAAATGGCACGACCGGACCGATTCTTGTGAAATTTTTATCTATGTTACAGATTTGTCAATTCAAATCGTCACACCGATACAAAATTAGATGAAACTCTAATTGAAAGTCCTATATAGGCTAGGACTCCTAGTTACATGCAAAGAGATTTTAATACTGGTTACATGCTCACACACAATCACACAACACAAGTCACAATAAATAGTTATTTTGGAAAGGTGAGCCTCAATTTCAAGCGTTTAAGAAACTTTTACCATAGAAGTGAATGTGAAAACGTACGTTTTGCTTATTTTTAGAAATGGAAACAAGGGCACGGGCCAGTGGAGAGCAATTTTTGACTCTTATAAAGTTCATGGAAAGGTAAATTAAATATTTGTTCAATCAAATCTATATCATTATTTTGCAACAAAAACAGGGTACAACAATACTGGAATACGATAGTATTCGCAGAAGTTAAAAACTGAGTCGCGAGCACTAACGCCCTCCTCCGAGTTTATTAATTTCCGCATTTTTTATTATTTTCAATGTAGTTATTCAATGGTCAATGTAGGTAGTTATTTGGTGCAAATCATAATCATAAAAAAGGCTAGTGCTTAAAATAACTTTATTCAAGTTTGGATCTCAATTGATTCATTAATATGTAGGTAATGTAAACAATGACGCGATTTACAACAAACCTCTTAAAGGCCCTTTGTTTATTCATGTTACAGCCACGGTGACCTTGCCAAACCTGAGCCTGGTCTTCAGGGACGTTTAAAGGCTGATCATTTGTGGCAAGAACTGGCGAACATCTTAAATTCAGTTGGTGGTTGTGGTGTTCGTAGAACTCCAGACAAATGGAAAAAGGTACATACCTACCTACATTTGTATGTTAACATGTATGTGCCTAACGATATACAGTCTCAAATTAGTTCGGAGGGCAGGGTTTTATCGAGCTTGTCACTTTATTCATGTACCTAATCTGATTATTACAGACGTGCCTTAATAATACTTACCTGAATGTATAAGCTTCATTAATTTTTTACTGTAATACCTACATGTATACTCTATGTAAAATTTTTTAAAGTGTTGTCGAGTGTTTTGTATATACCTATATCATATGGAGTTTGACTTCTGAATGAGAAAACATTCGACAGCTACACTATTCTGTAGTGATAATGATAAATGATGCTTCCTGAGACCGCTATGTCTGCTTACAATCTACTTATCCTATTAAGCTCATGTTGATTTCAATGTGTGTATTTTTTGTGAAAATAAAAACTACTGTTTTCTGTAATTCAAATGAATTCGTAATACCTAATCAAAACTTACCAATTTTTAGGGTTCCGTAGCCAAATGGCAAAAAACGGAACCCTTATGGATTCCTCATGTCTGTCTGTCTGTCCGTCCGTATGTCACAGCCACTTTTTTCCGAAATTAAAAGAACTACTGTTGAAACTTGGTAAGTAAGATGTATTCTGTGAACCACATTAAGATTTTCACACAAAAATAGAAAATAAAAACAATAAATTTTGGGGGTTCCCCAACTAAAACTCAAAAAATATTTTTTCATCAAACCCATCTATGGTTAGGTCTTCAAAAATTATATTGAGGTTTCTAATATCATTCTTTTCTAAACCGAATAGTTTGCGCGAGAGACACTTACAAAGTGGTAAAATGTGCCCCCCCCCCCCCCCCCCTCCCTTGTACCTTCTAAGATAAGAGAATGATAAAACTAAAAAAAAAATATATGATGTACATTACCATGCAAACTTCCACCGAAAATTGGTTTGAACGAGATCTAGTAATAGTAATAATTTTTAATACGTCATAAATCGTAAACCGTAATTTACCTTTCATTCAATCAACTCAAATATAAAGAAGTTACAACGAACTACAAAAACTTTTATATTATGTTACTTGCTGCTACGGAACCCTTCATGGGCGAGTCCGACTCGCACTTGGTCGCGTTTTATTCATACCATACACCATTTATACTAACTCTATAAATTTAAGGTGTGGGCAGATTGGAAGTCGAAGACAAAGAAGAAAGCTTTGACAATACGGCGACGTGAGAGTGGCATTGACGGTGGTCCGAGCACATATCTTAATCTGACAGCTTTGGAGTCAAGGGTGTTGGGAATACTTGGTGCATTGGCTGTGGAAGGTCACTCTGAGACAGAAGAGCAGGGATTTGATGTTAGTATGAACTGTAAAATTATACCGTGTGATATTGTTCCTCAAAAAAATAATACGCGCTGTAATAAAGATTTACACCATGCAGGTGCATTGTATGCCTGTATCATAACATAAAGCTAGATTGATACCTAGATACATAATGATAGGTTGTTTATGTGATAAATATAATTATTTTCATATATTTTTCAGACACCATCTATTGCACCTACGTCGAGTTCACAATCTTCATCATCAGTACATCTTGATATAACCATCGGTGTTGAAGATAGTAAGTAGTATGTTATTATTTATTTATCGTTTTATTTAATAATTTTGTTACATACTCCAGATGCGTTCCCTCCACAGCGCCGTCCGTGTTGCTTGGCTTCGCCGTTGGGTGGCGCCTTCATCAACAATACTGTTTCGGAGAAAATGTTCACTTTTTTCTCGTTTTTCCAACTCCTAAAATTTTTATGTACTTTCTTTTTTCTTTTGACTTCGCTGGAAGCAGGTTTTCCATTGTCAATTTGGCTTCTGATCTTAATTCTGGTGGAGTACAATCAATCTCCATTTCACTCTCTGAACCGTTGGAACTTATAATTAATAAATTTATGTATCTTTTTTTATTTAGCCTATGCTGTCCCACTGCTGGGCAAAGGCCTCCCCCTCATCTCCACTTTTCTCAATCTTGTACTAAATCCCGCCAGTCCCTATAAATATATATTATTATCAATAATTATTAATAATTCCTGTATTTATGGAGCAGCTGTCAAACTCGGACGTTCAAGTGGTTATGTATGTAAATAACAAATCAAGACGAATTTTCAGCTTTGCTGCCAATTTTTTATTTATCATCTGTGCCGAAAGGCAAACGCATTTATATATACAGCCACGTGAACGCAATTTGTACCTACTGAGCAAAGAGGCTTACTTTGGTATGCCAAGAATGATAAAAGAGATCCAATCAAAGAGTATTCAATAACCCCAGCTCGCCGTTTCATACAACATTGCTGGAGCGTTGTAATGTTCCAAATTCAAAAACGCTCCTGCAATGGATTTGGTTTTCTATGTCCGTAAATTCGATACTTCGCGTGTTCTTTTTAGGTTTCCTTACCCAAAGGGTAAAACGGCACCCTATTACTAAGGCTCCGCTGTCTGTCTGTCTGTCTGTCACGAGGCATGAGATACACTCATGAACAGTGATAGTTAGGCAGTTGAAATTTTCACAGATGATATATTTCTGTTGCCGCTATAACAACAAATTTTAAAAACAGAATAAAATAAATATTTAAGGGGGCTCCCATACAACAACCATGATTTTTTTGCTCGTTTTTGCTCGATATTGATAACTGCAACAGGTAGACGCTTGAAATATTCACAGAATATTTAGTTAAATATTCACTTTATAAATAAATAATTACATTAAAATATAATAGCTATTTAAGGGGGGCTTCCATACAACAAACGTGATTATTTTGCCGTTTTTATAGATACGGTACGGAACGGAACCATTCGTGCGTGAATCCGACTCGCACTTGGCCGGTTTTTTTAATTAGCTATATGTATTATTTTCAACCGACTTCAAAAAAGGAGGAGGTTCTCAATTCGACTGTATTTTTTTTGTTTGTTATCTCAGAACTTCGTCATTTATCAACCGATTTGGAAAGGTCTTTTATTATTTGAACGGATATACTTTCAGATTAGTCCCATAGAAATTTCATCGAATTCGGTTCAGTAGTTTGTTGTTTCTGTTATCTGAGGTCGGTTATATTTTTGTTTAAAAAGTTACTTGTATTAGTCAAGTAAAGAATTTTCTAATCTAATTATATATGTATAAAAAAGAGTATAATTTGTAATCAAGGTATATTGTTTTGCAGGAACTGTACCAAAACCACCACCGTCACCACCTCCACGAGTACCATCGCCAGTGAATTTTACCACTATTCCGTCCACCAGCTGGCAACAGCACCCGGCACCACGACTTCCGCCAACCAGCCGCCTGCCGCAGACAGAACCATCACCGCACTCTTCTGTCAGGTTTCCTCGCCGGCATCTTAGTGCGCGCCGAAGGCTGGCGCTTACTCCACTCGAGCGAGTGACGAGTGAGTTCGTGCGCGTCGAGAAGCGCCGCCTTCGGTTGGAGGAGATGCGGGAGAGGAACGAGGCACGGAGGATAGAGGTGGAGCGTGAGCGAAACATACTGCTGGGCCGTTTCGCAGATATTGCTCAGGCATGGTTTGAGCAATATCTTAGTACCACTATTCAGCTTGATACTGATTCGGGTTAAGGAAGGTACTCATACTACGAGACACATTTAAAAAAAATTACCTTCCTTCACACCTCGGTGACCACCAAAGACCAAGTATATGCCAAGAAATCGCCATGTCACCGGTGTTTCTGTCCAGCAGCAGCTGAGAGAGGTCCGAGGAGTATCTGTCAGTCAATGGACAGTCAGAAGACGATGAGAGAAGCGAACCTCATTCCAAGACGCCCAGCCAGAGGCCTAAAATTGACCAAAACTGACGAGTTTTGGCAGGATATTACCCATTCATGTATCCCACGAAGTTCCTGCAAGGCTACCTGGGTTATAACTCGCTTAAAACTAGACAAGCGTATGTCCAGCTTTCAACCACTGTTAAAATTTTTGGGAACATTATTGACAGCCCTGATGTTCATAACGAGTTGCTTCGCCTTAACGTGCCAAATAATTATATTCGCGGTAGAAGTGACAGGCTCCTGCCTCACGCTCTCGACGCCCTAAACAGAATACTTAAGGTTTTCACAGACTGCGACTTATTTGCAGACGAATGGATGGACCTAATGTCAGGTCTGCTTTTTTGTGGCGGCCGAGAAGGCGCAATATGTGGAAGATTCTTCTGGGCCTCGTCTTGACGTATGAAGGCTTCATCGGAGGCGGCTTCCTTTTAATGCATGACAATGCCCGGTGTCATACAGTACGGATCATTCGTCAGTTCATGGATGAAGTTGGCATTCAGACCATGGATTGGCCAGCACTAAGTCCTGATCTCAATCCGATTGAACATCTATGGGACCAGCTCAAACGGAGGGTACGAGCTAGAAGTCCGGCGCAGTGCCGTCTTCACCATAAGAACACACGGGGCCCGTGCCTAGGGCCCCTATCGTCACGGGGGCCCCTAAAGGCCGATATATTCGCTTACACTATACATTTTTTCTATTTTAGGTAGATATAACCCGGCAAATGTAAAAGACAAATTATGACAAAAGTTCATAGAGTAAATGTGGGCGTTGTTAGCAACTTTCTGGCAACCCTGAGAGGAACAAGCCTCTGTCAACTCTGTTTTTATACGTAGCTTAGCGAATTTTAATCGGACACCAGAACAGTTTTTTTAACCATTTTCTTAAATAGTGAACATTTTAATAATTTTAAATAATACCTAAAAATTATCTATAAAGTAAAGATAATTAACTACACCAATTAACGGTCACCGACACAAACCACTTCAAATATAAGATAATGGCAGAAAAATGTGTTTTTTCATTCACTTTACTTTCCAACAAGGCCCCAAATTCTTGTGTGCCCAAGGCATAGCCTAAGACGGCGTTGGTCCGGCGCCTACAAACATCGCAGAGCTGAAGATAGCGCTGGAAGAGGAGTGGGAAAGGCTTCCTCAACAACTGATTAAAAAACTTATCAGATCTATGAGAAACCGCCTTCGAGGTGTTATCAAAGCTAGGGGTGGCAACACCAAGTATTGAGACAAAGAATATAAATTTTGAGTCTATTTTCTGTTTAATTTTAATTACCTATCCCAATATTTACTTTATTTAACTTCACTTTTGTTGCGTTTCCATTCAAACCTGATTAGATTAAAAAGTACTTCGTAGAATTTTTAAATAATGGTATCATTTTGAAGCTTATGAATTAGACTTTCAAAAAATAATATTTTTATGTATATTAATCAGGCCATTTTTTAAAAACAAAACACTATTTTGAAGGGGTGAGTCGATTCAGTTGTTCTCGAGTGTAGTTACATCAACAGTTTCACGTTTAAACATTATTAAGTCGGCAAACTTAGTTGCATAAAAGTAGGTAACCACAATGAGATTATGAAGATAATGTGGTAAATAACTTTTTGTTTCAGCCCGACCTTACTCGCCATGTAAGACTACGGGCATTAATACTTTTCAGTATCAAGTTGTTAAACATACATATATATATTAGGTATATGTGTAATTAATGTAATTATTTAAGTCATTAAAATCCCAGAAATTTCGATAGATGTTTTTTGTTAATGTTTAATTTACCTTAAAGTTGACAATCCTGTTCTTCCAGGACATGTTAAAAGACTAAAAACAGATTTATTACTATGTATTGGATTGCTTACAATAAACTTGTACCTAATTCAAGTTGCTACTTTTATTTTTGACTCCAATTTAATTCGTCTATTACACATCAAGGGTGTAATAGACGGTAATGGCTTTAAAAAATACAAATGACGTAATATTTAGACGTCTCTTAAAACTTATTCTAGGTACCTACATAGGTAGGTAGGTACTAAAAATAATAAAATATATGTTTGTTACTTGAGCATTGATCTCCCTCGAATTAATCGCTGTCGAACAATGGTAGGATAATATTTTGGCTTGGTGCGTTTCGTGGAATATTATAAAATGTATGAATGAATGAATGAAAATTCTTTATTATACCTTACAGGCTAGACACAACAGATTTGAAGAAAAAAACAAATAAAAGTAAGCATAATGGGCGGTCTTATCGCTTAACAAAGCGATCTCTTCCAGACGACCTTTGGATGGAGAGGATCATTGCTCAATGGAAGATTGGCCGAGGTGTAAAAAGAATAAACTTAATAATAGAAAAAGAAATTCGTTATATACATACATATTAGGTACATAAATAATTTCAAATAAATAAATATCATATATAAAACAAATAAATATGTACTTACATACTTATACTTAAGTACATTTATAATATTAGAGATCAGATGAATCATGACTCTTCATGGAGATAAAAGTTTTTGAGTCTACCTTTAAATACGGAAGGTGAGGGGGATTTCTTAATAGAGACCGGCAAGGCGTTCCTTATTCGGACAGCTTGGACGGAAAAGGAGTTTGCATAGAAACTGGTTCTATGTATCGGGGTTTTGAGAAGGAGGTTTTCAGAGGATCGGAGTGTTTGGGAATTTGTACAAAGGAATTCGAAGCGTTCCTTCGTTTCTTCCACGAAGGCGTGGAAGGATTACGAAGGATGTTGAATAGGAGGGATAGGATGTGAGTATTCCGGCGAAGTCGAATGGGGAGCCATTTGAGTTTATTACGAAATTCAGAGATGTGGTCGTATTTCCGGAGTCCGAAAATAAACCTTATGAAAAAATTTTGAAGACGCTCAAGCTTATTGAGCTGCTCCTCCGTGAGGTCAAGATAGCAGGAATCAGCGTAATCTAAAATTGGGGGAAGAAGAGATTGTGCAAGCGCAATTTTAGTAGCTATCGGAAGAAAGTTTCGCAGTCTCCTGAGCGAACCAGCAGAGGCAAATAGCTTCCGACTCACAGATTCGAGCTGAGGACCCCACGACATACAGCTATCCATGAAGATGCCCAAATTTTTCACAACCTTTGAGTAGGGAACAGTTACATTATCAAACTTAATTTGAGGGAGTGTTGTGTAGTTGATTTTCGATAAGGTGCGTGAACTTCCCAGTATGATGGTCTGTGTTTTATTAGGATTAACTCTTAACCCATAAGCCTTACTCCATTCACCTATATAAAGCAGGTTATTATTAGGACGGTGATCGCATCAGGCAACTCATTAAGTGGAGCCTGGGTGTAAATTTGGAGGTCGTCTGCATAAAGGTGGTAGGATGAAGTGAGTTGACGAGAAATAGAATTTATAAAAAGTGCAAAAAGAAGAGTAGATAAGACGCCACCCTGCGGTATACCGGCTGATGTCCCAACACCAAGACGAAAAGGAATCGTCACAACGTATCCGTTGCCGGCGTCCGTGCAAATAACTGCGAAACCAGTCAACCACCGATGGAGATATGTTAATTGAGCGAAGCAAACCCAGCAGGATGTCAAAGTCGACAGTATTAAAAGCATTGCTAAAGTCGAGCAGTGTCAGAATAGTAAGGTAGCCGTTTTCCATGCCCGATCTTATATCATCCGTAATTTTAACAAGTGCGGTTACAGTACTATGACCGGGACGGAAACCGGATTGAAGAGGATTGAGCAGGGCATTTGTGATATGGAAGGAGCTAAGCTGGTTGTGGACGAGACGTTCAAGGACTTTTGATACGAATGGGAGAATAGAGATGGGACGATAGTCGGTAAAGGAAGTGGGTTTGGATTTTTTAGGAAGTGGAATTATATGCGCTTCTTTTCACAAAAGTGAAACAGAACTAGACAAAGTAGAGAAATTGAGGATATGGCAAATTATTGGAAGTACCTCATCAATAATTGGAACTAACATATTCCGTCCAATATTGTCACTACCCATGGCATTTGAAGCAATTGACAGAATTCTCTTTTTAACATCACATGCGGTGAATTGACTAAAGACAAAAGGAGAATAATTAGGAGTTGGTAACAAAGTAATGTAATATTTATACAATAAACAAAAATGTTTCTACGAACGGCACCTATAATTTGTCAATGACAGCTGTCATCAGAAATGCAGATCTCTGGTTGTACTGAAGATTCGCAACTTTATCCTATAACTGAGAGAGTCCCACAAGGCAGCTGCCTTTCACCAGCACTATACGCCAACTTCACCGATGACATTCCATCATTGGAAGGACATCGTTGGCCCCGAAAGCCGTTCTTGCGCTTTTCGCCGACGACAGCGCATATTTCGTGTCTTCGAAGTACCCCCAAAAAGCCGCCCAACGCATGCAGCGTCTGTTGGACTTTCTACCGACGTGGTTGAGTAAATGGCGCATGGCAGTCAACGTGGACAAGACCACAGAACATAAATGTTCTGTGGGCAAGACAGCCGCAATCCTCGTCTCGCGTCGACTGATCGTTTTACAACCGCTTTCACTCAAAGGACAGGATGTCGAGTGGCAAACTTCTGTCCGTTACCTAGGAGTGACCATCGATAGGTTGTTGCGAAGACACGCGCTGCCATGCTTCGTCCAGTCCTCCAGTCAAAGCTGCCGCTGCGAACAAATATTGGAGTCTAAAGGACATACCTATGTACGCCACCCCAGCTTGGTATGCCCTCTGCTCACCTACAAACAAGCAAAAAATTCAAGCCCAGAAAAGTATCGCTCTTCGGATGTACACAGGAGCTGAACGCTACGTCCGGAACGATTTAATTACCCGCGACGTGCAAATCTAGAGCAGACATGAGTTCGTTGCCATGTTGGCACGTCGGATGTATGACCGCGCTGACTACAGTCGGCACGAATATCTTCAGGGATTTGCCCCACTGCACGCGCGGCCACCAGACTACCAAGGACCGTAGCGTCCACTACCCCGAGAGCTCCTGGACCCCCCGACTTCTCTGACTTCACTGATCATTGGTGACGTCACCGGCGAAGCAAAGGAAAATAATAACAACTACTTATAAGACCAGCGTCACGCCAAAACGCGGCCGCTTACACCACACCGCAAAACAGGCCAACGAAAAGCTCCGTTGAAGCCAGGGCGATGGGCTACTCACCTGAGGGCGTTGCAGCAGCTCAAACGCAATAGTTGTGCGTCCACCACGCACACTACTACGCGATCGAGCCTGTAGATGACTTGATTAGATTAGATTAGAAAATTCTTTATTGCACTAATCAAATAATACATAGGCAAACTTAATGCTAATTAGCATTTTCTTCCAGCTAACCTTTGTGTAGTGTGGAGAAAGTGGTAGTGCCAGAAAAAGGAAAATTTATTCAAACTTAGAAATAATAGCTTAGAAATAAACTTAAAAAAATTAAAAATAATAATAATACACATACATAAACGAAATACACAAACATATGTACATAAAGTGCTCAATTTTGTTGGGTATCTTGAAGAGAGGTGAAGTATTTAAAGAGTTTGGATTTGAAGATTCTCATAGAGGCGGCCTTGCGGATTTCCACTGAAAGAGAGTTCCACAAGCAGATAGCAGTCACAGTGAAAGAGTTAGTGAAGAAAGAAGTGTTATGCTCAGACGTCTTGAATAAAAGATGTTGAGAAGAACGAGAAGGACGATCAGGTGGAAAAAGAGGAGAAAAACGTTCTTTAAGATAGCAAGGAGACAGAGGATTTTGAAGGATGTTATAAAGAAGACAGAGTATATGAGTATCCCGACGAAACCGGATTTTGAGCCACTTTAACTTGATTGATTGTACTGTATTGTGTTGTGTACTGTATTGGCGTTGACTGTACTGTATTGTGTTGACGATAGATCACGTAAACTAAAAAAGAAAAAAAAGATCACGTGATATATCCCTAGCATGTGTCAGTGTCAATCTCATACATTTTTGTATGCCGAGCCAAGACATCGGCCACATAACGTCTGAGAGACCAAACTGCAAGCCAGGATGGAACTCTGGACTTACCCCATGACTCAGAGATAGTCGTCTCTGACGTTGAAGCCATGGTTAAGCACAAAAGTCTGACCCTTACCCACAATTACCAAACTAAAATGGTCGAAGTGTTGAAGACCCATTATGATGGACATAATATAGCGTCATCGCTAATCAGTGTAGCCAATCCTACAGTTTTAACTGTAGATCTACAGTTTTTTGGAAATTCTCTCAGTTTTTAGTTTAGGCCTCCAAATCTACAGTTTTTGAAGTAAAACTTCTTTACGCACGCTTGATTTGGGGAGTAAGCTAGTGAATGCGTTATAAAAAGTGCGAACGGAAGTTGAGAGGGGTTAGTGAAGATAGAAAGAGAGAGAGTTACGTTTCGTATATTTTTAAACGTTAATGTGTGAGTGCGAGTTGCTACTGCCAGAATGAACATAGATTGTTCGACCAACAGACGTGTGGACAATTTTGTTATTGAATAATTTTATAAATTAAAGAAAAAGAAGTTTTACTTCGGTCGTGTGGTCTAAAGCACACTCGTTTTTTTATATAAGATGCTGGCATCATCTATTTTATTTGATAGGTGCTAGTAGTCCATAGGTACACTAAGTCAGCTCAGTAAAACCTACTACTATCGGACCGGAGGTAATTGTCAATCGACATAATAGATGGCGTTAGTGGTGGACATAAGACATTCTATTGTTTGCTTTTTTACTTACTCGGGAATCCCCGTGAATGCTTTGACTATCGAGATATATGAACGTGCATTCCGTCATTCGTTTGATTATTTAGTGCTGCATTTTTTGATGTGCTGGATTAGAATAGCAATACTAGTTTTTAGATAATACCAGAGACCAGTAATATCAATAGACTGTCAATGTCCATATAAGAAATCGTAGCCCGCAAAAAGCTCAAAATCCCGTATTATTTCTAGATGGCGCTGTCTCATAGCCTGGAAATTTTCATAGCGGCTATTGCAACCAACAAATTACAATAAACTTCCACTAAAACACACCAAAATATTTCAAGATTTTTTAGAATAAGTGTTATTGTCCATAAAATAAGATTTAACGATGTTATTTTGTATTGATTATTTACCACTTTCATATGCATAATCACAGTTGGTGTGGGAAAGTAGCATACAAAGTAACGCATTGTTTTTATAAAGATGACGTTTAAACACAAAGTCCGAAACAAAGGGAACGAGAGGAAACCGTGAACTTACTGACATTGACAGCAAGCAAGCAAAGTCACGCTTTATGTACCTAATTTTGTTACATGCTGTGTTGCCAAACCTTACTTTTCAAAAGTCGCGAATAGCAAATCAATATTTTGTTGTACATAATGTATGTACATATTGTGTACGTATTGTGTTCATTATTTTAGTAGTTAAGTTTCCAGTTCAAATTAATAGAACGTATTATCTTGTAGTAGGTATGCATTTGCCGGGAACTTACAAATTAATTTTATTATGTTTCAAAAAGGGTTCTACTTATCTTTACATCACTATAAATACGTACATATTCTTATTTTACAAATATGTAGGTATTTCCACATTTAGGTGATAATGGTACGATCATAGACGTATGTAATGATTAAAAGATATCTATCCTTTCCTAAAAAAATCCCTATTTTGACAGAAACTTTCATGTTCTGGCAATTCTGATAAAATGTGCGCAAATTTCTAAAAATTGCTAGACTGACGTTTTAACGAAACTGAAGAGCGGCAACCTCGCACAACGTACAAGCTCACATCATCACAATAAGATTATCGCTCACGTGTAATTGGAAATAGCGCCATCTATTATTTTTTCTTACCATTATGAGCGGTAGTAAGCTAGAGGTTGACTTAAATTTAAGGATTTGTATCTCCTAGTGACATCTCGGATCCTAGCAGGTAATTAAATATCGAGTTACATTATCTTGTTTGAGACTGTCAGTCTAATATAATAAACTGGTCTGTGTTGATATTAAAATTACTTAACATAGAATATATGTATGAAACATTTTACATTTAATTTGATTCAAACTTTGATGATTACATTAGTTTTTTGTTGTTAATTCCTTCCCTATAATGTATTTTATTAATTACTCTCACATTACATACATCATCATTATCATTAAATAATACAAAAAAAGAAAAAGATTTAGATGTAGATGTACTGTATTTTTAATTTGATATATACAGTTTTCTACAGTTTTTTCAAGCATATCTACAGTTTTACTCTATGATGGGGTTGGCAACACCATAGCTAATATATATGGCTTTCTTTTCTAAAAACGATAGCGATAGCGCCGATAGCGTTCAAGAAACTTATAAACAACAATACAAACAAGTGATTTTAGACGTGCGTTTTGCTTATTTATAGATATGGAATCAAGAGTACGGGCCACTGGAGAGCAATTTTCGACTCTTGTAAAGTTCATGGAAAGGTAAATTGTATATTTGTTCAATCAATTCAAATAACTATAATTTGGTATAAAACATGGTACCACAATACTGGAACACGATAGTATAGTATCCGCAGAAGTTATAAACTGAGTCGCGAACTAACGCCCTCTTCCGCATTTTTTATTAGTTTCAATGTAATTCTATGGTGCAATGCAAATCTTGTCCATAAAAAAGTGCTTAAAACAACTTTATTCAAGTAGTTTGGATCTCAATCAATTCACTAAGTATGTAGGTAATGTAAACTGACGCGTTTTACAACGAATCACTTAAAGGTTCTTTATTTATTCATGTTACAGCCACGGTGACCTTGCCAAACCTGAGCCTGGTCTTCAGGGGCGTTTAAAGGCTGATCGTTTGTGGCAAGAACTGGCGAACATCTTAAATTCAGTTGGTGGTTGTGGTGTTCGTAAAACTCCAGATAAATGGAAAAAGGTACATACATTTGTATGTTATCTAAACATGTATCTGTATGCCTTCATAATAATCAAAACTTAGGTACCAATTTTTCATACCATACACCACTTATACTAACTCTATAAATTTAAGGTGTGGGCAGATTGGAAGTCGAAGACAAAGAAGAAAGCTTTGACAATACGGCGAGGTGAGAGTGGCACTGACTGTGGTCCGAGCACCTATCTTACTCTAACAGCTTTGGAGTCAAGGGTGTTGGGAATACTTGGTGCATTGGCTGAGGAAGGTCACTATAAGACAGAAGAGCAGGGATTTGATGTTAGTATGAACTGTAAAAATTATACCTTGTGGTATCATTCCTCAAAAAAATAATACTCGCTGTAATAAAGATTTACACCATGCAGGTGCATTGTATGCCTGTATCATAACATAAAGCTAGATTGATACCTAGATACATAATGATAGGTTATTTATGTAAATACATAAAATTATTTTTATATTTTTCAGACACTATCTACTGCACCTACGTCGAGTTTACCATCTTCATCATCAGTACATCTTGATATAACCATCGGTGTTGAAGATAGTAAGTATATTATTATTATTTTTTTATCTTTTTATTTAATAATTTTGTTATATACTCCAGATTAATGATATCATTAGAAAAAGAGAACAAAATTTAGCACTTTATGTAGGTATATTTATGTATGTGTATTATTATTATTTCTTGTAAGTTTATTTTGCAGTACCTAAGTTAAATGATTATTAATCTATTTTATGAGGAACAGTACCACTTAATATACACTACACAAAGCTTAGAAAAAAATGCTAATAAGCATTAAGTTTGCCTATGTAAGTATTATTTTGTTAGTCAAGTAAATAATTCTCTAATCTAATTATTTAAGTATACAAAAGAGTATAATTTGTAATTAAGGTATATTGTTTTGCAGGAACTGTACCAAAACCTCCTCCGTCACCACCTCCACGAATACCATCGCCAGTGAATGATACCACTTTTCCGTCCACCAGCCGGCAGCAGTGCCCGGCACCACGGCTTCCGCCAACCAGCCGCCTGCCGCAGACAGAACCATCACCGCACTCCTCTGTCAGATTTCCTCGTCGGCATCTCAGTGCGCGCCGAAGGCTGCCGCTTACTCCACTCGAGCGAGTGACGAGTGAGTTCGTGCGCGTCGAGGAGCGCCGCCTTCGGTTGGAGGAGATGCGGGAGAGGAACGAGGCACGGAGGATAGATGTGGAGCGTGAGCGAAACATACTGCTGGGCCGTTTCGCAGATATTGCTCAGGCATGGTTTGAGCAATATCTTAGTAGCACTAGTTAGGGGCTAGGGTTATTAGAGTTAGGGAACGTAAGCATGCTACATGACCCTGTAGTATATGCCAAGTCCTAAACGTATTTAGCGACTAAACATGTTTAAATTTTACGTATTTGTATGACTTGACAACTCCTTAAATCATATTTAGCCACTATACTAGAAAAAACATAGCTTGATCTCTGGGACAGCTGTCAGTAAAATCGCGCCTATGAAGTTCTAAATTTAACAGTACGGACAAACGTATCAGTCAATGTCATACTTTATGGGCATGCCCAGCTAATTATAGTGATGAGCGATGAATCATCGTGACCACAGACTATAAACTATCGATATTTTGTATAAAACTTAATTCAAAATTAATTTTTAATTCATTATAAATTTACAAGATTGCTCTAGCGATTCTGAAAGTGATTCGGATATTGATTTGGGGTGTACTCCTTTGGAATAAATAAATGTATGTATTAAAATATTCGTTTCATTTTATTACCCAAATCATAATATAATCCAATATACATATAATTATGGCAGACAGCCTTCGTGGCGAAGCGGTAGTGAACACGACTGCTGCGCAGGAGGTCGCGGGTTCGATCCTCGCTCAGTGCAAATATTTGTATGCATGAATATGGGTTTTTGCACTGATCTGGTCGTGCCTCGGAAAGCACTTTAAGCCGTCGGTCCCGGCTGCCATACGAATATCTAATGGCAGTCGTTACGGGTTGTTGGAGCCCTCAAAAGTCCAACAATTGGTCTTACTGCAAAGCTTCTATCGATATTTTTTCTGTATCATAACAACCCTAGGAATGTCAGTTTAACAAATGTCGCAGAGATCAAGCTATGTGTTTTCTAGTATAAATATGTTTAGGTTCTAGTATTGCGCGAGTCGCTCTTATAATATTTTTTTTTGTGTTTTGGGAGACTCGCGAGATCTCAGTTCGGGGCGAACCACTAAGTTCTATTTGTTGCCGGGAACAATATCTTCTCTGGCACCTAAGCCAAACACACTTTCATTTTGTTTCGATAATCTACAGGGTTTTGGCGTTCGCTAAGGATTCCATCAATAGAATCGACAACTGAGCGTTAAGAGCCCTTATTCTAAAATCGGCAATAAGTTCATGTTTTCGTTTGCTCAGAAGGTTTCTGTATTGAAACTTTAATTTACGTCATCATCATCATCCACGGCCTGACTTCACCCATTGTTGGGTATAGGCCTCTCCAAGTTTGTGCCATCCACCACGATCCTGCGCTAGTCTCACCCACTGACGGCCCGCAATCTTTACGATGTCGTCCACCCATCTCGCTGCTGGTCGTCCTACCCTTCTATACCCGCTCCTCGGCCACCATTCAGTCACTGTCCTGCTCCATCTGTCATCACCACGTCTAGCCAAGTCTCCCTCCCAAGACCATTTGAGCTCCATAACTCGAATCCCGACGTCATGAACCTTCGTTCGTCTACGGATCTCGACGTTTGGAACTCGATATAACAGTCTGAATTCATTAATTTACGTAATAGAACATTAAAATGCCAATACACGCATAGAACATTACATTCAAATTAACGCTTGTCAAATGTGTCATTCGGCTACGCATTTATAAAGCGGCCCCTAGACGGTCATGCGGCATGACAGCACGTAACGCATGTCATGCCGCATGACCGTCTAGGGACAGCTTAAGGACGTTATCGCTCGACGCCGTCGATTCGATTGATGGAATAGAATGTTAGTACCTTGGCTAGCAATTTTATATTCGTTTACGATAGATCACGTGATATTTCCATAGCATGTGTCTGTCAATCACATTGATACCACAAAATAGAACGGTACAGTCAACGCCAAAAGTCGCTGATTATTTATCCAAACACAAACTTCTAAGAGTACGGTGCGGCGCGGTGCAGGCGGCGGCTCTGCTGCGGTAAATTGAGCCGAAGATCTTAAGCGGCGCAATTATGGAAGTCTCGACAGAGCTTTAAACGTGTTAGAGCCACTGGGGGATTTTGAGATCGAGCGAAAATTGTATTTTCATGGAGCCCATCGCGTTTTCATAATTATGTCTGTGCGTCTGGTCAGAGCGACGTGTGATCCGAGAGCTGGCGCTTATCTAGGTCAACGCATAAGCATTGTAATTCAGCGGGGCAATGCAGCCAGTGACTTCACAGCCAGTTTCCGACTGGTAGTGATCTGTCTGGAGCACTTGAGCTCCATCTATAGATCGTTTGCAACGGTCTTTAGATGATTTAACTGTATTTTATTTACTTATTTACATTATAAATAATATTCGTTCGCGAACAGTTGTTTTTCAAAAAAACAGCCATCG